>CM062812.1:858281835-858677640 GCA_031772625.1 Pinus tabuliformis | reverse complement strand
TTTGTAATGTAGTCATTGGGTCTGCAGTCATTGTCAGTTGAAATTACACATTGTGCAATTCTAGCAGTCAGCAGTTAGGCTGGCCTATGCATTGTGCAGTTCTAGAAGCCATTCAGCCTCCTCACAGCCCAGACAATTCCTTGCATAGTCTTGGTAGTCATTCTGCCGACCTCACGGTGGAAATTACGCAACCTTCATGATCACTCACATAGGTATGTTGCAAGTCAGTTCTCAAGTTCATTTTGGTTTTTGACTGATAGATTGCTTGCCATGAGTGTTGCCATGTCTCCAGGTGTCATAGGTGTTCATCTACCTCTCAACAGTATAGGTACAATGGTTTCCGAGAGAGCAGAATCGAAGACACCATTCAAAGCACACTTAGGGATGTAGTTGATCAAGTGTTTATGGACTTGCCTACCCATGAAGACATCAAGTTGTTCGTAGAAAAAGACATCAAGATATGATAGAAGCAACATCACAGTGAGAAGCATCATGAACAATAGCTGAAGGCAACATAATGGATGTAGTGAATGCAAGAGGAAGGTTGTTGACAACACAGAGGTGGAACAAAGTTGCAAGATCAAGAAGATCCACTGATGATGAAAGAAACTTTGGAGACTCGGGCTATGAGGTGATGGCGCGACATGAGTATCACATGAAAACAGATAATGGAACAAAGAATGAGTTTCATGTGCTGAAGCAGCAACTCAAGGAAGAACATGAAGTTGCACAGACAGACGAATGAGTTGCATCAAGAATAGGAATAGCAGTGGGTGCAACATGCACTCACAGATGAAACTGCACCTGTACGAGTTAAAGATCCATCCCAGTAGCTGGCACGGAGTAGACATGGTGAGAAGTTTTGTTGATCGCATGCAAGAGATTTAGCAGCATTCATGTCATTGTGCACACGCATGCAATCCAACCCATTCAGCACACTCACCAAGGTGAAGACAAGAGGCAAGTCCAACTGGAGCTGAACATGTACTTCGGCAAGTTGATGTGCATGAACACCAGCACACACTTGGAAATCAACATGGATACTATGGATTAGTGTGCTACCAGTTCAGTCACACCTAAGAATACCATGCACATGTTAGCAGACGATTTGGATGAAGGAGCTGAACCAATGGACCGGTTGCAACAGAGGCAAGAGTTCGCTTCAGCAAGATGTCACGAGGAGGTGCATGCACACCATCACGGATGACTAAGCTTGGCATCATCTCACCATCTTCACCATCACAAGCATGCCAAAGAGTTGGTCTCATCACAACGGACCAAGTGTCAGTGATGTCTTGCATGGCTTGCTCAAGCCATGTTTTCTCACATGAGTAAATGTGCATTGTAATGTAACGTCATGTCAAGTGTAAGTCAAGTGTCAATAGTTGGATGTAACAGTCATAGAGTAGATGAGAAGTCATGAGGGTAGATGAACTTTCACAAAGGGGAATGTCAAGGATCACCCCACCCCTTGCTATAAATAGTCCCTCATAACTCATTGTAAGGGCTTTTGGTCAGCGAAGCTTCTGATAAGACTATCTTGGAGAAATCTTGGATAGTATTGTAATGCGCCTTGGCTTCTCCCCTGCACATAGCTAGTTCATATCTTTGGAGTAGTAGGCATATGTGGTTGTAACATTCCACTGTTGCGGCTAGCAAGTTTACATGGATGTATTGTATGATTGGGACTTACACTTCTTTATATAATAAAATCCAGCACATTTTCATGCATATGTTCTTATTGTAGTTGGATTATTATGGTTTCTTAGCAATGTATCTTGTTTAACTTACGTATTTTTGTATGAACTGCTTCATATGTGATTATATGAAGCTTGTTGCAGATGTGGTGTTGGTTTAACTATGACTTTGGATTGTCGACTGATCTGCTTTCTAGCTTGTGATGCATCTTCGCTCGTGTGTTACCTTCTCAGCTGAGTACTGCTACAGTTTGCCAAGGGGCACACTCATCTCACCCCCCATGTGTTAGAACCTCTCATTCACCTTCCTTGACTCACTACAATGGTCACACCCTTGCTACTGATAGAGTTATCTTTCTTGCCTTTGTATGACATCACGGTCAAGGCATTACCTTACGACCCACTTTTGGGACTCCTACACCAAACGGTCTGAGGCCCAATTCAGACTTCTTACCAGGGAGATCCCCTTGACACATTGGTGGGTCTAGCACTGTCAATAGGTCTTTGTGCATTGGGCAGTCCCAGCAGGCAAGGGAAAAAGCTTGAGGGTTTCAGAAGAAACATGTGTAGTTATGGAAAGCTGGATGAGGCTAGGCTGCTCAGGAAACTAGCTAAGTGTGAGATCAGTGAAACTGATGTAAAAAATGGTGGAGCTTGAATATAATCACACATGAATACTTAGTGATACAATGTAGACCATCAGAACATATAATACATAGTCTACTTGATGCAACAACTTTCGTGACAAGAGTGTGCGAAGTGAGTGTGAAACATGTCTATGGGATGATAACAATGATATGCATGAAGATTTCCCCTTGAAGTAGAAAAAAAAATTTCTTTGCATGACAAAGAATAATCCCTATGCCCAAAGATGACACATGTTGCATAAATATGAGAACACAAACAACTCTTAAGATCAAGGAGGGGGGCTTGAGATCATCAGCTTACTAATAAATGACCAAGGAATGATTGATCACAGGATCCATGGAAGGTTCTGAAATTTTCATGTGAGCCAAAATTTTGGAAGGTGGTTGTAGCCACTACAACATTGGCGACGCACTAGTAGAACTCGAACTCTTGGTATGGACCTTTTCTCGTGAAAAGCGAGTCTAACTCTTCTGAAGTATTATTTGATTCTTTGATTGTCATGGCTTCCTCACTAGCTTGAGTGAAAGATGTAGTCCCTACCATTCTCTTGATCGTTCAGCAAACATACCAAGTCAAGTCAACTGAGTTGTTTCTATTAGGGATGATGGGTATATGGATACACAAGTAATATAATTTTCAGAGTTTTAGTTTCATCTCTGGTGCTACTCCGCTATCAGTAGGCCTGGACTGTACCCCGACGGAGTAACGTAGGAGCACAAGCATCCCTCCTCTATTAGCGATCTTAAATAGTACCCTGGCATAGTTACTTGAATCACCCCTCTACGTAGGAAGCCTTTCTCCTCTTTGACCTTGTTCATTTTTCATTTTCATTTTTTTTTTCATTTTCAAAGAACTGTGCATAGGTACTTATTTATTTTTCATAAGGTGGAAGAGGGATCACGACTTATTGAGAGCAGAAGAGGTTGTCCCTTCATAGAAGTATGTTATATATACTTCTAACATACTTGTTAAGGTTTTCCCCCTCACCTACTCTATTTGATTGAGCTGACAAGGGTTAACCCAAAAAAAATCGATTAGAGTAGGTGGCACTAGTTAACAATGCAAGTGTTGTGTTTTCACCAAGACTCACTTTGAACAGAATCTATTTTCCTTCAGGGTATCATGGACTGAAGACAACAAGCTCTTTATAAAGGGAGAGGACAACAGATAACCAAATGTTGATAGATTTAAAAGTCCTCATATATTTTCTCAGCTTGTCTCAAGAGCTAAATACAGTTTCATGTAAAACTAACCTACAAGTGAAAATAAGTGAACAGACAAGGAAGTAAAGAGCAGAAGTAAAGTGAAAGAAAAACAAGTAATAAAAGACAACATGCAAGCAAAACAAAACAAACTAGAGAGAAAAGCAAAGCAAGAAAGCAAACACTACTCCTACTACTACGCTAAACAGTGCATAGGCCTACTCACATATTGTGATATTTCCAATTCAGCCACAGCACAT
This sequence comes from Pinus tabuliformis, assembly GCA_031772625.1. Lineage (NCBI taxonomy): Eukaryota > Viridiplantae > Streptophyta > Pinopsida > Pinales > Pinaceae > Pinus > Pinus tabuliformis. The sequence goes on along the minus strand of CM062812.1, from coordinate 858,673,833 downwards.
TGGTTGGCCCATGTTGGTGAAGGAATGGTTAACAAGAAAGATAGACATGAAAATGAGAAAAATTAAAAGATAAAATAGTGAAGACCAACATCCTTCGATTTTAAAGGCATCCACAGAAAAGAAAAGAGTAAAAGTGCAGGATAAGCATTCTGTAGACCTACCATGGTGTTACGACACACTATGCGTAGACAATAAGAAAGTACACTTTTTTAACCTTGATTATGAGAAAACATGAAGAAAGAAGACAACTTCTGCTTCACAAGAGTTCTCGTTGTGTAAGATTCCTCCAATGCGTGAGTGGTGTGATCACGTGATTTCGGTGGAGGATGTGAAATTTGTGAACTAGATTGATGTTCAATGCACAAAGGAGAGTGATGGGGAGCCTCGAGTGTTTCAACAGATTTCTAATCAAGAGTGGCACTAGCCTCAAGACAACAAGGTCCTGAAATAACCATCAGCGCTGGCTGAAGTGCCTTGACAGCCTGAGGGGTTTCTACTTCATCAGTAGATATATCATCAAGGACCAATGGCTTAGAAAGATTAATAGCAAGTGAATCAACATCATGATCGAATGAAGGAGTACAGAGATCATGACAACCACGATTAGAAAATTCAATACATTCATCAGCATCCTCATGATCTGACAAATCACACAGATGGGTTGATAAGAAACAAGAATGTTCATCCTCTGCATTTCTGAAAATGCAAAATGAAAGATTGAATGGATTTTCAGAGGAAGATGTGTTCTCTCCACAATGCAATGACAAGCTAACATCTAGTGTGTCCTATGAATGACTGGAAGAAGAAACATCTAGTGATGGGTTCTCACAAGGAAAATCAAAAGTGGCAAAATCACAAGAGATGTCATGATAGAACAGATGAGGCGCAGATAGAAGGAGGTCATCCTTCACTGCGGGTTCTTCTTCATATTCCCACACACACTTATGATGAATGACAACGCAGGTTGGTTTCACAAAGTCAATTCCATCGACAACCCGATCCTCATGAACAATAAGTTTGGAGTCTAGAACAGGGGAACATAGCATAGTACAATTTGGAGGATCAATAGAACGCGAGGACATGGGTTGAGGAAAAAATTCCATGTGAAAACCAACATTCTTGCAGGCCAAATATTCATAGATGTTAAGAGAAGGTGGGGTGGAAGGGTGTGATAGTTCAACAGATGCACACACACATTCTCCCACCTTGCACTGCAGAGCTAGAGATGTTTGATGAGAAGAGGACAAACAATCACTTGTGAGAGAAACCTTGTCCGTCTTAGATTTGGCAGCTCTAACACCGAGGTATGTCGGGAGGGGTTCGAATGATTCTAATATTTGTGAATTTTCTAATATGTGAAAGAGATACTTAAATCTTCCATCGAGAAATTCCCAATCAATTTCATCTTCAGGAAATCAAAATGCAAGATTACAAAAGTGTATGTGAAATTTCTCAATGGATTCATCAGGTGATTTCCATAATTTCATAATTTCTTTATTGAGTTCTTTATGGTCAAAATGATGGAAAGCACGATCCACCTCTCCAACCAACTAATTAAGAGAGTTAATGGATTTATCAGGTAGTGTGACACACTATTGCAATGGGTTCCATGAAGCGTGAATGCTAACAATGAGAAGCTCATGTAATCCTCATCGATTTCATACCTTCTACAGAAAGCTATGAAGGTAGCTCTGTGTACGAGCAAGAGTTGCTCCGCTTTCACCTTTGTATGTGAAATGTGACAAGAGATTCCAGAGATCCTCTGGGATTTCAAACTCATTTCCATAAGACATACATCTCAGGGGATAAATGGTACAGTTAGTCATGATAGATGTTTGAAGATTCAAAATAGACTTTGAGGACTCAGCTTGTCATCTGGACCTCCTTCTAGTGCTAGAAATGTTGGCGGTGTTGGACCCACCAACATGTCAGGGGATCTCCCTGGTAAGAAGTCCCAACTAGACCTCAGACTATTTGGCGTAGGATTCCCAGCAGTGGGTAGTAAAGTTATGCCTTGACTTTGATAGTGAAGAGGTGAGAATGATATCTTTGTCGAAAGCAAGTGTGTGACCTTTTAGCAAGTCAAGAGAGATATGCATGGGGAGGTTTTCTAACACACTGAAGGGAAAAGGAAGTGTGCCCCTTAGAAGCTTGTAATAGTATGTAGCCTGAAAGGAACACATGAGCTGAATGACATCACAAGCTAGAAAGCAGAATATTCGACAATCCAAAGTGATGGGTTAAACCATCAACATGACTTCAACAAGATTCATACAATCATATACGAAGTATTTCATACACAAATGTGTAAGTTAAACAACATACATTGCTATAGTAACCAGAATAGTTGAACTACAATAACAACATATACATGAAGACGTGGTAGCTCTGTTATATAAATAAAAGTGAAAGTTCCATCCATACATACAACCAGGATAGCCACTAGCCCCAATTATGGAACATTACAGTCAACATCGTCTACTCCTCCAAAGAGATGTATTCGCTCTGCACTGTGGAGAAGCCAAGGCACATCACTATACTCTCGAAGCCTCTCTAAGCAATTCCTAGCAAACACTTGGCTCCCAAAATCTTGTTCTATGAGTTATGACGTTGTATATATAGCAAAGTATGGGGCGACCCTTGACATTACCCTTTGACTCTTGGACTACCCTCATGATTGTTGACCTTTATTACATATAACTCTTTACATTACACATGATTCTTTTCATTCCACTAATGATATTTGGAATTTCACTTTACATTATATTGTATTACAATAGTTACAACTCACAATAGTGAGACAACCGAGACAACTCATAACACAACTCTACATGAAAATATTGACATGTACTGGTTGACCATGCTGTCCATGTCAAGTTGGTGTGTTCTTAAGTGATGGATGAGTCCTCGAATGTACTTTTTTCTCATCTTCGTATAGTTTGGTTTTGTGGGGTCTTCAATGGTCTTTTTCTTCGCAAGATGGTTCCATGCATGTGTTTTTTTCTCTTGTTGTTTGATGTGCTCTATGTGTACATTCAATTGCGAGCAAGTCTTCTAGCATGTGCTCCTTCTTCATCTTGTTCATCATCACGCCATGATCCATCAATGTACCTACTCTTGGAATTCACTCTTGATGGGATGAAATCAAATCCAAAACCTCCTAGTCTAGTATGATGCATTATTCTCGTGTTCCGGGTCGAGGTGACCGGGAGGGAGGACAAGCCAATCAAACAACACAGAGCACAACTTAGGATGGTATGAGAGGCTCCAGACGATTGTTAGGAAAAATTATGCAAAGGTCACTGGGAGACAGATTTGCACAATCCGGGATAGCAGTAACAGCTAAAAGGTGGAACCTAGTTGGACAGGACTGTGTAGTTCCTGGGAGGAAGACAAGACAGGGTATCCACGGGAACTGCTAGATAGTTCTGTGCAATTTTTAGGATGAGGACTAGGCAGGTCATCCAGGGTCCAGCTAGGAATATGCGTAGTTCCTCTCATGAGGAAAGACTAGGCAACACAAAGCACTAGCAGTCAATTCTGCATAGTTTTCCAGAGAAGGGTAGGATCGAGCTACAGGGAGTAGCTAGTCACAACTATGCAAGTTTGAGGTACGGTGTGGGATAGGCAGCTATGGCCTTATAGAAACAACTACAAATTTTCTGAGATGAGTATAGAGTAGGGAAATAAGGAGAGTGACAGTCAATACTACGCAATTTTCAGAGGCAGGACAGAGCAAGCCAATAGGGAGGGCCTTCTAGTCATATCTGCACAATTTCTTCAAACAGTGCAGTGTCAAGCAACAAAGGCCTGACTCACATGTCTGCACAATTTATGGAGGCAGTGTCGAGTAGGAAGCTGGGCATGTCTACGCAGTTTTGGAGAGTAGCATAGCCAGGGATCACAATGCAGCTCAAGTTTCTGGTAGAGCATAGGGAGGCTTGATGAGTGATCTTGTGGGAAGTGCAAATTAGAGCGAACTTGGGGACAATTTCTGCATAGTTCTGGGAGACAGTCAACTTGCCCACTTCCACGATTGCGCAGTGAAATCTGCCCTGGAGGACAACCTCAACCTCTGCACAGTTCTGGACAAGAGAGCAGGGTCACTGAGAGCTGAGATGACACAATGCAACTTAGTTAGGTTCCAGTTGAAGGGGGGTTGTTTGGTTGATAGATTTTCTGGAAAAATGGCTAAGTGTGGGAGCAAGTGAACTTGTGCACACATGACATTCTAATCACACACTTAGCATGACTCACTGACAAGACACCTCAAATCAACAAGACAAACATGGCTAAGTGGGACAACTAAAGGTTAAGAGCGACAAGTGTGACACTTGAGATAGATCATCGAACGACCGTGACGACACTTGTGAAATAGAGCTTACAACTTTGTATGTGACTACGAAATATTTTCACATAGCGAAAACAACTCATGCACACAAATACAAACCTTCAAAATTTCCAGAACAAGATCACAAGCATGATATAGCAATCAACATGCCAAAAGACGATAATTGGTCCAACAAGCAAAAGGAAAGCAACACACATAGAGGGAACACATGGAATGAATTTTAATGCTTGCAAACATGCATGTTATTGAAGATAGAATGATATAAAAATGATAAGTAGTACTTCAAGCTACACTAAGAGATGTACTTCAAAAGGATGTACTTTACTTACCATACTTACCCTTGAGATGATTATGCATCTAACGGAGTTTGCATGCGGTCCCGATCTTTGTCATCACTCGGTTTCTTGGTCCTTCTCCTCAACTCCTTGAGAGTGATCTAGCATGTCATCTTTTCCTATAGTCACTAAGAGATAGATCTGCATAGTTTCAATGGGAAGTGACTACCTCCGGGATGAGATCCTAGGAGGCCCATCTACACAGTTTCTGAATGCAAGATAGATTGGATAGCTTGGACAACATTGCGCAATTTTGAGATGCAAGACACTCATTACGAGATGGGGTTCTAGGAGGACACCTCTGCATAGTTTCTGAATGCAAGACAGACTGGGCAGCTGCGAGATAATACTGGGTAGTTTTCTAATGGAAGGCATTGTTGCAAGGTGGGGTCTCGAGAGGACACCGTTGCACAATTTCAGGTTGCAAGTCAGACTAGGCAGCTGAGGGATAACACTGCGCATTTTCTGAAGACAGTGGGTTCTAACAAGGGAAGGACACTGCAAGAAACCACTACGCATTTTTGGATTCCATGGGGGGCTAGGGTCTTTGCACATTATGTAGTCCTAACAGGTAAGTTAAAAATCTTGACGGTTGTAGAAGCAAAGTGTGCAGTTCCGAAAAGATGAATGAGGCTAGATTGCTCGAGAAACTGGCTAAGTGTGAGATCAATGAAACGGATGTAAACAGTGATGGGACTTGACTATGATCACACACAAACACTTAGTGATACAACATAGACCATCAGAATACATAAAACATACACTACTTGATGCAAAAAGCTTCATGACAATAGTGCATGAAGTGAGTGTGAAACCTGTCTATGTGATGAGAACAACCATACGCACAAATATTTCCCCTTGAAGTAGAACAAACTTCCCTTTGCATGACAAATGATAATCACTATGCAAAGATGAAACATGTTGCATAAATATGAGAATGCAAACAACTATTAAGATCAAGGAGGGGGGCTTGAGATCACTAGCTTACCAATAAGCTACCACGGAACGATCAATCACAAGATCCATGGAAGTCTCTGAAATTTGCATGTGAGCCTAAATTTTGGAGGGTGGTTGTAGCCGTTACAACAGGTTCATTAATATTATGTAACATTTATTGGTGTTCATTCAAGAAAAACATAGATATATATCCTTAAATATAAAGATGATGTTTTTTAGAAATTCTAAGAATTTAAGGCATAGGTAGAAATCTTGACAGGAAAAAAAATAAAGACTCTAAGATTTGATAATGGTTGGGAATACACTTCCAAGCGAATTATATCTTTCTGCAAGGAAGCATGTATTAAGAGGGAGCTTATAGTTCCTTACAATCCTCAACAAAATGGAGTGGCTAAAACAAAGAATAGAACAATTAAAGAATGTGTTAGATCCATGCTCCATGATCATGATCATCCAAAATTCTGATGGGGATAAGCAATTCTGACAACAATCTACATTCAAAATACAAGCCCTTATAAGATCCTTGAAATCATGACTCTGGAAGAATATTTTTCATAAAGAAATCCTAATGCAGATCATCTTCGAATCTTTGGATGTCCCATTTATATTCACATTCCAAAAGTCAAAAGAAAGAATATAGACTCTACCAACATAAAAGGAATCTTTGTTGGATATAGATTGACATCTAAGGCCTACAAAATCTATATTAACAAAGAATGTCATATTGAAGTTAGTATATATGTCATTTTGGATGAAAAAATTGCATACAAAAGATCCAAGGACTTTCCCATTGATTCTATTGAAGAAGATGCACCACTCATTAAAGAAAGGGAAGATCATGGCAACAATGAAGTTCCTACCATTGATCAAGAAGTGGAAGGACCAAGTGAAACTATTCAATAAACTATCATTCCAAAAAATTGAAAAAGACTAGCATGGTTAAAAGCAACTTTACAAGAAGCTGAAGGTCATGGAGAAACAAAAGGAACCTTCAGAGAAAGTAAAAGACATAATATACATTTTGGGTATGCAACATATATGACAAAATGTATTGAAGCATAACCCTCCACTTATGAACAAGCAACTAATGAAGTAGAATGGAAAAAATCTATACAAAAGGAATACCAATCTATCATGAAGAATGGAGTTTTGGAAATCATTCTTAGACCTAGTGAAAATTCAATTGTCACTTCCAAATGGATTTATAAAATCAAACATGCAAAATATGGAAGCATTGATAAATACAATGCAAGATTTGTAGCAATAGGTTTCTCTCAAAAAGAAGGAATTGACTATGAAGAAAAAATTTCTCCTACATCCAAGTACACTACTATAAGATATTTGTTTTCTTTATCAGCCTCTATGGGATGGAATATCCATCAAATGGATGCCAAAACAACATTCTTAAATGGTACTATAGATGAAGAATTTTACGTTGAAAAACCACAAGGATTTGAAATTCATAGCAGATAAAATCATGTTTGCCGAATAAAGAAAGCTTTATATGGACTAAAACTAGCTCCAAGAGCTTGGTATGCTAGAATTGATGCTTACTGAGAATTGGATTTGTAAAGAACTTTGTTGACCCAAAAATATACATCAAGGTTGTCAAAAATGAACTTGTTATTATACTATTATATGTGGATGAGTTACTTATTACAAGTATAGAAAATTGTATTAAAGAATGTAAGAAAATGTTGGCAGTTGAATTCAAAATGAAATACCGTGGGCTTTTGCAATGTTATTTGGGCTTGGAATTTTGGAAGAAAATAGGTGAAATATATCTTGGTTAAGGTAAATATGTGATCAATATCTAACAAAATTTTGGTATGATGGATAGTAAGCCCATGACAACCCCCATGATCACAAATTTGAAGAAGCTGAAAAGCTCAGATTCTAGTCTTGTGGATCATACAAGTTATCATCAATCGGTTCCCTCTCTTATGTAATTGGAAAATACCAGACCTGACATATGTTATGCAGTAAATTTATGCAGTTAGTTTTAGTGAAAGCTTCATCACGATCATTTAATTATTGCAAAACATATCTTGAGACACCTACGTGGAACAATTCATCATTGTCTAAAATATGATGGTAAGGTAATTCTATTATCAGTATTTACAGACTATGATTGGGGTTGTAGTGAGACCGACGGAATAAGCACTATAGGTGGTTTTTTAAAGTTGGGATCTTCTATGATCTCATGGATGAGTCAAAAACAAGAATTTGTTTACTTAAGTAGTGTTGAAGCTTTATATGTTGCAGCATGTGAAGTTGGAAAATAAGTTGTTTAGTTAAGGAAGCTTCCTATAGATTTAGTTGGATGACCCTTGGAACCCATAGTGATATTTTGTGACAAATCAAAGTAGCATCAGGTTGACTGAGGATCTTGTGTTCCATACTAGAACAAATCACATTAATAACAAATATTAGAAGTTTGGTACAAGATCAGGACATAAAGCTACAATTTATCCTAATGGATGATCAATTGGCTGATATATTGACAAAATATTTTCCCAATAAGAAGTTTGAGTGTTTGATAAGTAAACTTGGACTAGTGGATATATCCTATTTGATTGAGATGGAGTATTGATGGGCCCGTACGATGATGTTTGGGGTTGGTACATTAGCAAGTAGCTGAGATGTTTCCTAGATCCTTGTTTGTGTCTTGGCATGTAGCCTAGATGACATGTAGATTCTTGCTGAGTTGATGTCTTGGTAGGTAGCCTAGATGACATCTAGATCCTTTTTTGAGTTGGTATCTTGGAAGGCAGCCTAGACGATACCTAGAACACTATTAGGGTTGATGTCTTTCCAGGTAGCTTAGAAGACACCAGGATACCTATTAGGATGGTACCTTGGCTGGTAGCCTAGATGGTACCTAGATACCTTGGTAGTTGGCCTAGATGGTATCAATATCTCTAGCATTGTATATGTCAATACTCTTGTTAGAACATTTAAACTTGATATTATCCTTGTACTACTTTGTTTAATTAAGAATACCTCCTAGTTAAAGGGAGTGTTGGAAAATCTAAGTATGCCTGATCTTCATAATTTTTATTGTACTCATATTCATTATAAAATAAAAAGAAAGAAAAGTATAATTTTGAAAAGGATGGGTATCATGCTCTATATTTTAATTTTTCAATTAGTTCAAGCATGCTCTTCATGCATTAAGGATTTTTTATTCAATTTAATATTGTTCATAAGTATTAGACCCTTATAGGCACTTTGTATCAGGAAAGAAGTCATAAAATTCTACTAAAAGTGTCATTTTGAGACTCCCAACACCAAGTAGGCTCTCCCAGTTAAGTCAACCTAGAAGAGGCTCAGTTGACACCTTGAGAAGATATAAATAAGAAGAATATTCGACCTATTTAGTATCATTTGATCACCAAGTTCAATATACAACTAAATCACGAAGAAAAGGGCAAGAAAAGTCTAGAAGAAGAAGGAGAATCCATGAGGATAAACTATAATCTGATTTTTGACCTAACACAGTTCAAATGTGCGAGATTTAAATATTTTTATCACTGCTATAGTCTGAAATTTTAGGCTTTAAATTGTAAAAAATTGAGACCTTGAAATTTTAAGGAAGAAGAAGCATTAACCTTCATTTACTTGACGATTGTCGAGAAGATACTTTGGAGAGATGACTTAGTGTTTGGTGGAAGTCTCATGGTCTTTATTGCCTCAATTTTACTTGGTTCCACATATAATGAAGATTTTTTAGGTTTTCGCCTAGAAGAGTGGTTTTTCCCTGGCTGAGATCCTATATCTTGTCTCTCTTATTCTTGTGATCGTCACACATTATAAATTGGTAATTTCTTGAAGATAGAAGAAGTAATAATAAATAATTAAAGGCTATAACACATACTCACAAGTAATTATCAAGGAAAGAGGAATGAAAACCCTCATATTCATTTACATTGATTTCTCAACACTAGGTACCATAAATTGACCTTCACTAGTATTGTTCTCAATGTACTATTAAAACAAAATGGTTGACTATTTTATCTAGAGTTTCTTTCAAGTAAACCTAGCGGAATTTCGATATACACCAAAGTACATGGAATTGAGATTCCATAAGCAGGTGCTTTTTGATGTGCTATTATTGAAAGAGTTACCAATTAGGGTTAGAAGAGTTTCCAATAAGGTGATTCGACTTGTCTATCTTGCATGTGATTTTCCCAAATAATACTTTACTCCATTATAAAATAAGTCACTATGTTATTTAAATACAACATAATTTATCTATAGCCTAAAAAAATCTCTACTAAAATTTGGAGGCATATCAACTTAGAAAATAGCTTTGATACCACTTGTAGTGTTCCTTAACCCTCAAAATGGACACCATGTATAGAAATTATGGAGTGTAAAAAATGAGATATGAATTAAAATGAGATAAAATATGTAGAATGAAGCCTTATGTCATTGATATTCTAATAGAAAAAAAAATGCTCACTTAACTCTTAAGGTGGGGTGAACTTTCATTGAGAAAAACTCACAAGACAATGATACTTGAAAAAACTTTTGATAGCCACTTTAAAAAAATACTCAAAAGAAAATTCCTAAATACTTTCAGTTCCATCATTAAATAACTATCTATTTATATTTAGTAGGCCTTATTAAAAGAAAAATAACCATGTATATTAATCAATTGACTCTGAGTTAACCTAAAATAGGTAGGTTGGGGTTTGGTTAGAATATGACCCTTACATCTTCAAATTCCTACTAAGAACTTTGATTATCCTTTTCATTTTCTTCTATTAATTATACTCTCCTTCTATTGTCGTTGCTATGACACCTTCAAAATTATGGACTATATTCAAGCTTTGGAGCCTCCCTTTGATCATGTGAACTATCATTTATAGTTGTTAGAGTCATCCCATACTTGCTTCCTATGTTTCTAAGTCCCCTTTTGAATGAATTCAAATTGTTATATTTTATTAATGGAGGTGTCATTCTTTGTGAAAGGCAATTATGGAACACCTTTAAAAGGAATCTTCAATGCCTTCTCTTGCATTAATGGATTAAATCTATCATAGTGACATGCATTGGACTCATTCTCAAGGTATTGTGCACTTTCTCGTTGCAATTGACACTTGTGTCAAATGGTATATCTTAAGTGTCACACTTGGAGGTAAGTGTCGTTTTGTTCTTGTTTCAATGGATACATGTTGATTTTGGTACTAAGTGTCTCATTGTCATGTGGTTGGTCATATATGAGTGTGTGATCATGTTCAAGTCTTGTTACATTTTTCTACTCTCATCTTTCTACCTTACTAATCCCACACAGTCAATTTTGGAGTTTTCTTTGTCTTCGCAAATTTCCCAACCAAGCCCCAACCCTTTTTCCTCCTTGAATTGTGCAATGTGTAGTCACAAGCCATATTGGAGCACCCTCTACCTCCTCAAACTCCACAATGTACAGTTATAGAGAACTGCCTCCATCAACTGCACATTGCACAATCTTCATGCTCAGTCACTATCAAATGTACTTGTCCACTATGCAATCTTGTTGACTATTGGGAACGGGTCCCCTAGGGTCAATTTTGGGGTTAAAAGCCTAAGTTTTGGGGCCAAAGGCCCAAGTTTTGTATAAAGAATGTAAAGTCTCTACATTTTGTGGTCACGGAGCACGAAGATGTAAACAATCAAAAAGGGTTTCCGCCCTTAGTTTAGATAACTTGTGTTGGCTTGATGAGATTCACCCTTGGTCTGCGGACCATGGGAATGTATAAAAGGAGTTTTAGAAGAGTCTAAGGCAGTTTAGTTCTAAGTAAGTTTTTGGGTAATTGATTGATGTAATGGGTTTGTGAGAGCTAAGAGCAAAGAGTCTTAGCGTAGGAGGAGGCTCTATAGCTGAGTGCGCAAAGGCCTAGGGTAGAAGTCTACAGCTGAGTGCGTGGAGCCCTGAAGCTGAGTGCACATGGAAGTTAGAGTCTGTATTGGAGATCTAAACCATCAATAAAGAGAATTATTCTGGAGATATCTATGTATGAGCTATTTTAATTCTATTGTGAATGTATGCGGCTATGTTATGTTGAGTACTCGATTTATGATTTAATGCTATATTGATGCGTGAATCTATGTGTTTTACCTTATCATATGAACGCAAGTAAGAATATTTTTTTACGTGAAGATAATAATAATGCTTGTTGAAATTAACCAATACTTAAGCTAATCTAGGTAAACACAGAAGTAAGAGTAATTACAGGGGCACGTAAGCATCTGAGTTGCCTAGTCAGGGTCCATGAAGGACGATCGCAGACCTTCACGAAGGTTTCAACGCTGAATAAGATAAGTATATTGATAAGCCCTAAGGGGATCATCGATCTGTGTGAAGGAAGGATTAGGGTATAAACCGACATCAGACCTATCTCAGGGTGCAGAAACTTGGTTCCTGCATCCCCCCATACTGCTTCGAGTGAGACTTCAGTCTGTGCTCTATGGATGGATGCTGAAAGGGCTAGTAGTGTAGGGATTTTCTTGGCTGATTAACGCTGAACTTGGGTCAGGGCCCATCAAGCCAACAAATGGTTCCACTGCTAGGACCGGAATTTGCATAAAGATATGTGTGATGTCGCATCACTCGAACCCAACTAAGAAGGAGATCGAAGACTGGTTGGATAAAAATATCCACGAATTCGCGGCACAAGAGAATAGGAATCCGCAATTGATGAAAGAACAGTGGTTGGATAGGTACCTATACATAGAAATACACAAGATATTCTTATGTTCCTTCCTAGTCGAGTTGTATGAATGGATCGCAAAATTGGCAGACGACCAAGGAAGGTGGAGGCTTGATGGTCCAATAGTCTAGACCCTGGAGTTAGTGCAGAGATTAGAAGCCTCTAAAGATAAGACCACGCGCACTATCGATCATTGGCTCGATCATATCATAGGAGGATTCGTGACAGAGTTCACGGTCGATACCTTGGTTAGTTACAGTGAAGAATAGCACTGCTTGTTCAAGGGGTCACGAGGTAAGTATTTAAAATCGTTATATACCTGGATTAAGATGCTCTTGTGTGAAAAGTGGGTTATGCAGCTACCTTGATGTTTGGGGCTACTTGAAGTGGAAGGACATTCAAGAACAAGAAGAAAATAGGCCCTGAATATAGCCCGCTAATTGAACCTCCTTTGAGTGACGATGAGGAAGCAGCATAGGAATCTCTGCAGAGTGTTGTCCAGTTGATAAAGCAAGGGTTCACGTGAATACCCCACCCACCCACACCACCTCCATCTTCACCTCCGTCGCATACACCTTCACCTACACCACCGTGACCTCTTCCACCATTCAATATGGTGAACTCAGTAAAGATACCCGTGTTCAAGGGCATGGGAAATGAGGATCCTGACTAGTTTTGGTTCGTCTCGAAGGCTGTATGGGAAGCTCAGGGTATCACAGATGATAAAATGAAGAAAGCAATGTTGGTTAGTTCTTTGGAGGATCACACGCTAATGTGGTACATTAAGTACTGCACTGATAACCCAACGTCCAAGTTAGCAGATATCCAGACTGCGCTTAATAAGGAATTTAGTAGACCTAAGTCTGAAGCAAAATCAATCACGGGATTCAAAGAGATCATGATGAAGCCTAGCGAGACACCTTGGGATCTGGATCAGAGATTGAAGTGTATAATCCACGAGGCTAACATGAATCTGACTGATGGGTAGCACCACGAATGGTTTGTGGCTTCACTCCTGCCTCATCTAAGGGTTGCAATATCACAACAAAAGATTGGGACCCAGGCAAAAACTTTAGAAATTGCAATGAGATTGCATGAGACACCGATGTAAGATTCTAATATGGGGGTTCAGCAGATTCATGCGTAGTTGCAAAACCTTTGCCTAGAAATGCAGATTCTGAAGAAAGATAGAACAGCTCAGCCCGAGGTGCATGAAGAAGTTTGGTGCCTGAAGTGCAAAAGCCAAGGGCATGACAAGGATCACTGTCCGGTTTTCACAAATTATGTTGCAGTAGGGGGACCAATTCCTCTAAGGCCAGAAGCTCTAGCAGGGCCAAGTACAAGGCCCGCGCTATGGTGTGTTATCTGTCAGGTAGATGTGAAACATGTGACAAAAGATTACCATTTGCTGTAGAAATTCGTACAGACACCGCAACAACGCTTCTGCAACTTCTGTCAATCGATGGGTCATGATGAGCACAATTGTCATAGTTATGAATTTATGATGGATAAAGTGCCTGCATATAGGGTGCGGGCAGAAACCTGGCCTCCAGACTAAGGTGTTGGGGGAGCGCGAGGAGAGTATCAGGGCCACAGATGAGGCGAAGGTGGAGGAGGACCTAGTAGAGGTCGAGGGCAAGTCATTTGTTACAACTATGGAGGACCAGGACACTACGCATGACACTTCCCGAATCCGACATTTCTGTCATGTCGCTATTGTACTCAGTTTGACCACGCAATGGAGCATTGCCATATATTGTTAGCTAAGATATGCGAAAAGGGGGTGCAGCCTCAACAGCCGACTCAAAACCTATATATGATGAGGGATGAGCCTCACGAGGAAGATCCTAAGGTAAATATTGTGTTGTAGAGTGGAGTGACGACTAGTGAAGATAAGGGGAAGTAGCTTGAAGAAGGTGAGTGGGTTCGCAAAGCGCTAGAAAAAGAGACTAGATTTGATCTAGAACGTGCAAGAGAAATGTTTATGGAAGAAAAGAAAAGCTTCATTGAGGCCTCTACCTCAGGAAATCAGGAGAAGCCAGCTAAAGAAATGGACTCGTCAATGATTACTATGTTCTTAGAAACATGTATGAAGTTGTTGCATGATAGCAAGCCTGTGAAGTGACTGCAAGAGTTGATCAATAGGTGCGCTGGGAAGGAAAACACTACTAATGGACCGGGTGTAGTAAAAAAGATTGGCAGGCATAAGGCGAGAATTGGTCGTGAGATGAGGCTTACGGCGCAGATAGGAGAATATGACATGGATCAAGTTATTCTAGATTTGGGGTTAGATGTGAACGTTTTGTTGAAGAAGACATGGGAGAGAATGGGGAGACAGTGATCTCTGATTCAGTTAAGGATGGAAAATCAGCAGAAAATCATCCCCATGGGAGGTTGCAAGGAGTAATGGTTGATATTGAGGGCACGAGCGCACTAGCTGATTTTGAAGTAATTGAGATTGTGGATGACAGAAATCCCTACCCCACACTCCTTGGGATCGACTAGGCTACTGACATGAATGGGGTAATGAATTTGAAGAATCGGAAGATGATATTTGAGAAGAAATATCTCCGCGTAGTGGTGCCCCTAGATCCTGCAGAAGGACCGTGCTATACTGAACCAATCCGCGATTATGAAGGTGATGATGATTTGGACTAGATTTACAAGATAATGACGCGAGATCAAGATTGGGTGAATTTGACAGCAGATGGGCATATTACATGGGACCGGGAAAGTTCCCACACATCAAATTCAGACAAAGAATTGGAGCATTGGTAGAATCGACTGCATGAAGTATCTACGTTGCATTATAATATGATGACCAAATCGTTGCGCTGTGTATCGTCAGAGGTAAGAAATCTGCCTTAGTAGGATGGTTTAACTGATGTTGATAACTTTTTGGATGCATTTAAGAGAGAAGTACCCAAGAAGCATTGCTTCTAGGCCCTGGGCTAGGTGCTACGCCTACGAGATGGTGGGGCACACACAAGGGTAATTTTGATGATTGGCGCGTATATAGAAAAATGATGAGAGTGCGGTTTGGTCACCCTCAAGTGTAGCTAACAGAAACATATGATGGGAGGAATGACCCTCGTGACCACTTGGCCAAGTGGACTGAAGTGTATGGAGTGGAGCCTCAGCTAGAGTGGGTAGATCTATTTTGTCATACCTTGGATGTTATACCGATGAATTGGTACTTGGAGACAGAGCTCTGCCATGGCACTGTAGAATGGGATGTTTTGCGCCAAGGATTTTTAACGACGTTCAACTTTGAGGATGGGTTTGAATGTATTGATGAAGCGTTGCAGGAGGTCAAGGTAGTGATTTTCAAGATATCGCAGGATCCTATAGATTTGATTCAACCTGATTGGACTACCCAGCTGAGCCACACAGTAGAGTGTTACAATGTGACAGTGGAAGACGAACATGAAGACCCGAGGAAGATTAATATTCCTGATACTGAAGGTCACCGCGCAGTTGAAGGAATGCAACTAGAGAATCCAGACATCACCGAGCCACTCAAAACTAGACAGATGAACATTGGCACGGAGGTAGAGCTAAAGTTTGCAAAGATTAGGGACTACTAGGATGACACGATAGTAGATAAGGTCACCGAATTACTCCATTAATATCAGGATCTGTTCCCTGCAAAGTTTTCAGATCTGAAAGGGATAATAGGGGACTTGGGTGTCATGAAGATCACTCTAAAACTAGACACGGAGCTAGTTAAGCAAAGACCTTACCGCCTCAATCTGAAGTATAAAGTAAGGGTCCACTTTCAGTTGGATAAAATGCTTGCAGTAGGCATCATTGAACCAGTAGTAGAGTCTGATTGGGTAAGCCCAACGGTAGTTCATGAAAATAAACAGAAGGATGAGATACGGATATGCGTAGATCTCAGGAAGTTGAATGAAGCCTGTGTGCATGATCCCTTCCCAACTTCGTTCATAGATGAGGTGCTGGATAATGTTGGTGGCCAAGAATCATACTCATTTATTGATGGGTTCTCAAGGTACCATCACATCAAGATCGCGTTGAAGGATAGAAGTAAGATGACCTTCACGACTGAATGGGGATGCTTCCATTATACTGTGATGCGTTTTGGGCTGAAGAACATGTCGGTGATCTTCTCGTGCGTAGTCATCAAAGTGTTCAAATATTTCATTCAAAAATTTCTAGAGGTATACTTTGATGATTGGACAATGTTTGGACTGGTGAAGCGCCACGTAGCAAGTCTGCACTTGATGCTGGATACATGACGGAGGTACTAGATCGCGCTGAATCTGAAGAAATATTGTTTCTTTGTTCCTTTTGGGATCTTGCTGGGTCACGTGGTATGTAGGAAAGGGTTGATGGTAGACCCTACGAATATCGCGGTTAAAATCAATTTCGAGGCACCAAGAAGTGTGAAACAGTTGCGCGTGAAGTTGGGGCATACAGTGTACTATAGAAAGTTCATCAAAAGCTATGCCCAGATTATCCCACCAATGGATAAATTGTTAAAAAAGGATGCTACATTATGCTGGAATGAGGAATGTCAGAGGAGCTTGGATGTGCTAAAATATAAAATGGTCACTCCACAGATCCTAGTCTTTCCGGATTGGAAGAAGGAATTTCATGTGCATGTGGAAACGCCATGTATTGCGCTAGGAGCAGTACTAACAAAGGCTGGTGAGGGAGAATTGGATCATCCTATAGAATTTGCAAGTATGAAACTATCTAAAGTTGAGAAGAATTATTCAATGCCAGAGCGCGAGGGTCTAACTATGGTATACGTGCTCCAGAAGTTCAGGCACTACTTGCTGGGCGGAAATTTTAAGATGTATACAAACCATTCGGCATTGAAGTACTTGGTGAACAAGCCTATGTTGTGGGGGGCGGGGGAATATGCAAATGGTCGTTGTTGTTTCAAGAATATGATTTTGAAGTTATTTTGAAACCATGTCAGATCGAATCATTTGTCGTGCATTGAAACAGGAGAGGAGCCTACTAAATTGGAGGAAGGACTACCTGAAGTGCAGCTCTTTGCGGTGCACATCATGGACAGTCACTTTGAAAATATTATACACTTCCTAATGACGGGAATGGCTCCAGAAGGATATACTAGCCAACAAAAGAAGGAATTGGTGGTGCGCGCGGCAGACTTTTTTGTCATTGCAGGGAACTTGTATAAAATGGGATCGGATGAAATCCTGCGACGTTATGTGCTAGAATTTGAACGAAACATCATCCTTGCTGAGGCTCATGGAGGAGTTGTGGGAGGAAATTATGCGAGAAAAGGAACAAAGCAGAAGATTATATGCACTGGGTTGTGGTGGCCGACACTACATAAGGATTCAAAATCATATTGTAAGGCATGCTTCTTGTAAGGCATGCGAAGCATGCCAAAGGACTGGTAGAACATCGTGGAGGGATGAGATGCCTCTGAATATGTAGATATCATTACAGCCCTTCGAGAAGTGGGCAATTGACTTTGTGGGACCAATTCAGCCTCCATGAAAGAAGATGGGTGTACGGTACATCATCACCGTGACTGAGCATTTAACTAGATGGGTGGAGGCATAGCTTGTGAAGGACTATACAAGCACCATAGTAGAAAAATTCTTCTTTGAGTATGTATTGATGAGGTTTGGTTTCCTGAAAATTTGAATGAGCGATCGGGGTACGCATTTTCTTAATGAAACGATCAGTGCATTGACGGAGGAATTTCCGGTTTACCATCAGAAGAGTACGCCATATCACTCGCAGGCTAATGGCATGGTAGAAGCATTTAATAAGATACTGGAGAGCGCGCTAACAAAGCTTTGCAATACACAAAGAAATAACTGGGATATGCACATACCCACAGTGCTATGGGCTTATAGAACAACTTGTAAGAAGTTGACTGGAAAAACGCCTTTCAGGCTGGTTTATGGCGTTGAAGTTGTGATCCAAATGGAATACATTGTACCTAGTCTGCACATAGTGGCATTCATAGGAATGGCATATCACGGAACCATGGAAGAAAGGCTTGCACAGTTGACAGAACTGGAAGAGGATAGGTTTCTGGCTAGATTCCATCAGCAAGTTCAAAAGGAGCGCGGAAAGGCATGGAACGATTGGCACATCAAACTGTGCACCTTCAACGTAAATGATTTAGTGTTATTATATGACAATAAGTTTGATAAATTTCTAGGAAAATTTCAGATGCATTGGCCATGGCCCTATGTCATCAAGGAGATTACCGATGGTGGATCAGTTCAGTTGGTGAAGTTGAATGGAAAGCCATTCCTAGGGAAAGTGAATGGCAGCCGATTGAAGCCATACATCGGGGATCCGGCCAGATGACTATATGGTGGAAGCACAGTCTTAGCACTCCAAGAAGCTAAAAGGAGGCACAATACTATAAACTACACTTTCGGGTTGTAGAGCTGCGTGATTGGGGTACTGCGCGAAATGGAGGATTGTCATAGTGTTAGCAGAAGCACCAGGGGAGTTGCGCTATTAAGGGAGAGACCGCACAGGCCAACCGAAAAGTGACCGTTATGGTCACATTTCATGACTTGACAATGGGAAAATGACTAAATGGAGTGGAAGGTGGCAATTAAATCAGAATTTAAGAGCAAGATCTTTGAAAATCTACCGCCACTCGAGAATTTATTAACAAATTTTGGGGGGAGCGATCGGATTCAAATTTGAAATTTCCTATAAATTACAGATGGTTGACCAATGAAAAACACTTGGCATTTTGAGAATTGAGGTATTGAGCTATCAAGTGCACATGAACCTTGACTATTTTGAGGCTTTGGTAGCAAATTTAGTGTTTGAGAAATTTTTGAAGGAAACCCAGGAGCTCTTAACTGGCATTATGTCGGCACCCGTTGAGACTTTAAGTGTTGGAGAAGCGATGAAAGCTGAGGGAGCTACCCTGGAAGTAGCAAGTGTAAGGGTACCTGTAGCAGTACCCAAATCATCGAGGTTGTTAGCTACCTATACCAATAGGTTTCATTTTTCATGATTGACAGGGGAAGTTCCAAATATTCCCTACTTTGATGGTGCAAAGATCTCATATTTGTGTGGAAAACACCTATCTGCAGTTGTTTGATGCTGTCCTACTCTTGAATGGGTGATCCAACAGTCTAAGCTGGGTCATGCCATATTTCAATTTTTTGTTGTAGACTAGAGAAAGAAATATGTCCAAACTGTTCAATCTTGGCAGATCAGTCGTTAGGTAGAGAATGAAGGTTCCCAACTGCTTAATCTGGGGCCTTGGAAGTAATAAGGCTAGCCTTAGATAGAAAATCAAAAGAAAATGCCAAAGGAAAAGAAAAGGGCACATGAGGGTTTGCAAGTCTAAGTGCACCCTCCTTGAAGTAACAAAAAATGCTAGGCAATAGAATGGGTAGGTAGATGGGGTTGCAGAAGCATGATTTTCTTCATATCACTGGCCTAAACAGAGGAAACACATGGTGGCCAATGCAGATCTTCCTATTCAGCAGTTTTGTAGCAACAAAGTGAAGCATGTCTAACTTCCCAATCATCCCCCATCAAACCCCCTTCTAACATCCCAATACCACCTTTGTTCATTGCAGAAATCAAACTCATTTATTGATCCTTGTTGTATAGAAGAGCCACATTTCTTGTGTAAAAACCTTTTCATTTTGATCTACTCTCAAAACTAAGTTTGTTCCCTAAAACTTAGTGTTTATCACCTCTTACTCATACCCCCTTCCCATATTAACTATTAACCATTATTACTTAATTCCCTATATTCCCCTTTTCCCTACTACTATATCACTATTGTGTATAAAAAACCCAAAATATGTATATACCCCTCCCCTTTGGCATTATAGCCATATGTTCAAATCTTGGAAAACCATGTAGAAACAAAGTCTTGTTGTAGATGGTTTGTTTAAAGTCGGGGATTAAACTAACCCCTGGTTGGTTTAATAACCTAAACCCTACCCTTTTCCCCTTACAACCCCTTCACAAATGCTTTACCCGCACTATTTGCAAAAACCTTATTAAAAACCCACTTTTGCCACCTATCCAAAGTTTTTGTTACAATGCGCATTTCACAAAAAACAAAAGAAATCATTAAAATAATGCCGCCGGGTCCCGTCGTATTGTCCTATCACCTTTGCACCCCGTCAACCATCGGATCTGGGCTCTCCCATCCGACGGCCCACAGCAATATCGGACCGCCCCCGATGCCTGTACGTTAGCACCCGAAAAGTGTCAGAGGGTGACGTCAGGGCTCGGCCACGCGTCGTTCCCAAATTGTATCGGGAGGCCGCCTGCCAAAACCGCTCCCGTACAATAAGCGGTCCGAAATTACCGCTTACCGCTCTGCCAATTCCGCCCACCATGTCACGTCCATGTCATGCCCACGTCACTGCCACCTCAGCGTCACATCACCGCTCCATTCGCCATCGCCCTGAGCTGTCCGCCACGTCCCCCATCGACGCGGACCACTCACTGGCCACCACGTCACCTTTCCGTACCTGACCCCACCCGATGATGTCATGCTGACGTCATCCAAAAAATGCGCCAAAGCCCAAAATTTCCAATATTTTCGCCAAAAATCGTGTTTTTTCGCATTTTTTCACCAAAAGACAATTGTGCTCCTACAAGAAATTTAACGACATTCTCGCCGCCAACCTACAGAAATTGATTTTAGAGACCGTGGGCACCCTCAATTCGCCTGCATTGCCACCATTGCCCGAGTTTACCAGGTATTTATCAAAGTTTCCCCTCCGCGCCTGGTTTTTCCCATAGTTCTCTGAGGAAATTAGGAAAAGGAAAAAACACTGTAAGTTCAGCAAATCTTCAAGAACCATTGGTCTTTCTCCACACTGTAAGCCCAATTTTACTTGCAGAAGTCCCCATTGTGTCCAATCTCCACAAGTTTACAGTCTGTTTGCGCATTCGCAAGCTAAAACCTCTGCTACACAAGTCCACCGGGAAAACGGCTCTTAAGTCCCAGCATTTGCTCATTAAACCTTTTTCAGGAGTATTTCAACTTATTTTCACCATAATTCACCCTGTTTCCCCTGCAAATTGCCTTGCTTCTGCAAAATTCATTGCTCTGTATCATTGTGCCCAGAAAAACAAGTTCAAATACAATTCAAAGTACCAATTGACCATGGAAACTCCAGTAGCTCTAAACATTCCACCTCTAAATGCCCCACAAAGAGAGCTAGAGTGGCTGCCCTTGGCTGACAGAGACTACCAAATGGCAGAGGGAATCCCAGACTACAGCAAATACCACATTCATGTACTCAATGACCTTAAAGCCAAGCATCTACGTAGAAATGATATCCTAGGGATTTGGGACTCCAATTTGCCCATTTTCAATCTCCCTCAAGTCAATATCCTCCCAGATTTGATACATCGATGCAATGCCAACTATGACCCATGTCAGAGAGTTGTCCTCAGTTCCTCAGGTTCAGTTTTGTTCCATGTCACCCCTGAGGCCATAAATCAAATGCTGCACTTTCATACTACAAATCCATTGACTCCTATCTCCATGATGGATTTGATAAAACAAGGGGGCAAGCTATCCAGTGCCCAAATTATAAAGATCAAACAACTATTCATTCAATCAGGCTCTCAAACTGTGAGAACCCCTCCTATAGGAAATGAATATCTCAATGAGTTGGGCAAAATTCTTGTGGATATGATCAGTTATGTCCTGGGATACAGATCATCTGAGGATGTTGATGAAACCATTCTGGCCATGTTGTCTATCTTCTCCCCTAGGAAGCCTCCTTCTGTTCACTATGATTATTCTACATACATTGCCAATAAAATTCATGAGCAATTGATGAATCTAGAGAGGGAAAGGATATTTAGATACACTTCTTACATCTATCACTTGTTCCTATTATATCAGCCTGATAGCTTCCCTATTACTCTCAAGAAGTTTGATGCCCAAGGGAACCAAAGGTCTGTAGTATTTTGGTCTTCAGTTTTCCATCACATATCTTTTTCACCATATAACTACTGTGAATTCATAGACCTGTTTATCCATCCAGCCATGTCCTTGCTGTTGAGTGCCCCTCCTCCAAGATTAACAGATGAGATGCAAAGAATCCTCCAGCTCTCAAAGGCCTACAACATTGGGGATTGGTACTTTTACCAACACCATACAGTAATCAGAATATATGGCTGTGAGTTAGCCCCATATAGGCTACCAAGATATGTCCCTATGAGACTCTTTGCCTTAAAGTATTTCAGACAATTTGGAAATGTAGACATGGTCCATTTCCACAGCAAGAATAAGAAGGTACAACTCAAAGTCAGGAACCAGCTAGGCCCATTTATTTACAATAAAAGAGAAGAGGCATGGCAAGAGGCAGATAAGATCCTGCAACGCCTCGGGTTGCAAAGCAGTTTCCTCTGGATACCCTATGATCCCAATCATTTTATTAGTCTTAGAAGGGTCAAGTATAAGTTGGCTAGCTATGATCATGTCAGGCTGCCCCATATTGAAAAATATGCAAATCTGTTAAGATGGAAAGAAGGCACATTAGAAGAGGAAAGTACTAAAGAAGAAATAGCATTAAAAGAAGCCAAGAATCTTGAGAAGGAAGCTGACCTGGAATATTGTGGGCAGGTTTTTTCTCTTTCTCATACTCAACTTGGAGTAGCTGCCTCATCTTCTACAGCTCCTCAACAAGCAGCTCAAACTACTCCTCAGGCAGCCAGCACAGATAAAGGGAAAGAGATGGAGCAGGATCAGCCGCTCCCAACAACAGAAAGAGCAACCCAAACAGCAAGAAGAAATGGCTGAGGCCCCTATATCTACAGAGCAACAGGCTCAAGAAAGTGTGCCTCCAAGGCAGGAAACAGTAGTGGATGCCTCGGTGCTCCAAACCCCATTGAACGAAGAGAGAACCAGGAAGAGGGATAGACAGCAAGACACTCCCCTCACTACATCAACAAGTCAACAAGGGGAGAAAAGGCAAAGATTAAATCATCTTTCTGAAGAAGAGATACCTATTGGGCCTTCCATGGGTATGGGCCCCCCTAGCATGGAAGCATCAGCCAGTTCCTTCCAACAGGAACAAGAAAGAACACTTGGAGGAGAGGTCATCTCCTCAAGCCAGCAAAGAAAGGCAGAATCCAGCATAAAGCAACAATTTATTGATATCAAGAAGAGAAATGAGCCAGTCAGACTCCAGCTGTACAATCACTTGCTCAAAATGGCTCCCATAAACCAACAGAGGCTTATGTCAGCATATGACATAACGGAGGGGAAGATGACCATGAGTCATTTCATGCCTACAATGCTGCAGCCATAGTCAGCTGCAGATTACATAAGAACCAACCTCGAGGTATTTGCAAAAGACATCCACCCAATGGACCAAATAGAGCTTCATAAGCAAACGGGTGAGATGGTCTATTCCACTCTTGTAGACAAAACCTTTCTTGCACACAAATTGCAAAATAGTCTCCATAATACCATTGCCCAATTAGAATTGGAGAAGGCCTCTTCACAAGCCAAAGACAACAGGATTAGCTCTTTGGAAGATATCATTATAGAGCTTGGGCATGACCCAAGTGATCCAAAGCTGTGCAGGAATTACTAAAGGAAAAAGAGGCAGATATAGCAGCTTTGAGGAAGATGGTCAAAATTCCAGCAACCCTTCACCCTCAAACAGAATATGTTGCTCAGCAGAGAAAGGACCAAGATGTAGCAGCCATGTTGCTAACTTTACACAAGCAATTAGTAGAAATAGAAGGGAGATTTGTAGAAACAGAGGGTGCACTGCAGGCAGCCCTGAAACAGAAAGAAGGAGGGCAAACATCTCAGCCCCCTCAGCCAGTGATTAACCTTGAGGAACCTTCTCAAATTATCAGTCCTCCCACAGGACAAACAGTTGGGGCAGGCCCTTCAACATCAACATCAAATACAGCAGCAGCACCAGCAACAACATCAGGACAGGCACCCAGCCTAGATATGCAGAAGATGATGAAAGAGATTGAAGCTTTAGAAGCACAGATGGCAGAACTGAATCAGACTAAAGAAAAATTGGCTACTGTTAATGAAAAATATGATAAATCCAAGCAAAGTGTAGCTGAAAAAACAAGAGAGGTGAAGGCTCTTGAGAAAAGGATAAAAGAACTGGAGAAAGAGCTCTCTCTTGACAAAGTGGTGGCTAAAATCAAGAAAGTCCTGTGGGCCAACATTGGTCAGTCTATAACAGATCAATGGCAATATATTGAGACCATCCATGAGCACATAGATCTCATAGGCAGGGCCCAAAAGGAAAGCCAAAGAGAAAGGGCATCTCTAGGCAATATGCCTGAGATAGCCAATAGCATGATCAATGTCCTTAACAACCGCACAGGCCCTCAGCTGGCAGCAATGGGCATCTCTAACAGAACTGACACCATCTTACTAGTTAAAAGGGTGCTCACTTTGAGAAATCTTGTGCAAACATTGGATAGAAGATGCCAAGAAATGCAGACAGAGGTGAACAAATTCATGGAGAAATTTACAGAATTGCATAACAGAGGCCTTCCCAACCTACTAAACAGTGCAGGTAGGTTGCTATCCCATGAAAACTATGCCAAAAGGGTAAATACATTTGCCACCAATCAGATCACTGCAGCATCAAGTACCCCAGAGGAAACAGGGCCTGCATCTGGGCAGAGCCTCTATGACAGAATAGAGAATTTGTTTTTTATTATGAATGAGATTAGACATCTGTTTGAAGTGCCTCCAAATTACTACAAATATACTGAGGCAGATGAAACCTTAGGCACAATTTTGAGACATCAGTTGCCTACTCAGGAATGGTGGACAAGCATGATACAGACATTGCTGTGAACAAACAGATTTTTCATCAAATTTTCTACATAAATCATAAGTCATCATGTTCAGATAGTTGATATATTTACTATGACTGGAGATGAGTGGACAGAGCCAACTCAGCAAACCAATTTGGCCACTAAAGCAACACCGACAGATGCAAATGACAGGGCTGAGAAAGCTACAACACGACAGAGCAATAAAGGCGTATTATTCAGAATCAATGCAAAGCATCCTGCAGAGCCAGTTGCCCTCAAAAGTCAAGAACTTCTGACAAACAGCAAGCAGCTGTTATGTATTCATTAAAGTAGCTTTTAATTTTGTGATAAATATCTTTGAAGTTGGTAAGAGCGGTTATTGTGCAATAACTCAGAACTAAGATATTTTTGTGATATTTTTGTATATATGCACCCCCGCGCAGTTTATTGGGGGTGGTTGTTACTCATTTGTTCAAGAGAACTCGGCTGTATTTCCTCTGGAAGATATAATACAAAAGAGCTTTTGGTTTCCAGGAGATATGTTTGGCTCGGATGTACTGTGATGAAATTACTGACTGCTGCAAGATTCCCGTGTTATGGCGTGATACAATAAGTGTTTTCTAACTGTATTTATGTTTTATTTATTCTGTAATCTGTCTATGATGTATGGTGTTTAATCTTGGTAGAAAGGTAAAAGACTAGTTCAGGATTTGTCCATTAAAGACACCCTAAACTCAATCCTTACTGCCAAATATGTTTTCTTCAAGGTTAGCTGCAACTGTGGAATTCTTAAATGCTCCCAATTGCTCTAGTCACATGATAAGTCTTTATTCAGAAATTCTTTGTTGCTGTTGTGTAGGATTTGTTCTTCATCTCGTATTGCACTGTGAAAGACTCTTAACTGCCTTTCCTGGTGTGATTTATGTTGTTTTCTTTGCTAAAAATCAAAGTTTGTATCATGAATACCCATCTAGCCTTGCAGTGAACCTTTCTTTATCATGGACATCAAAACCTACTTATTTCTGGACTCCACATGCCCAATGGATTGAACTCTCCTTCATATTTGCATGCCCTTCCTTGAACAACAACCTGCAACCAAAATTCAAACAAAACTCTCCCCTCACAACTAGCCTAAAATCTTCAAAAAACAAAGTTAAAACTAAAAGAGAGAGCCCTCTCTGATTACAGGTAGGCTAGAACCTGTAATCCAAAGCCTGGTTAGTGGTTACCCCAGCCGTATTCCCTCAGGAGTCAAAGGGAACAACCTGGGTGTTAACATAAATGGCGACTCCACTGGGGAACTGAATGAAATTCATAAACCTCTGTCTGATTCTTAATACTGTGGATAAAGCCTGAGTGACAGCCAGACAGCCTTAGAAACTGCCTCTGCTTTGCATTTGCAGGAGTACATAAAAGCTGCCTCAGTCAATCTTTATTCAGTCTTAAGTTCCATACAGTTGTGTTATACCTGATCAGTCCTTGTCAAATATCACTATCTTCTTAGAAAATTCTCCTAAAGAAAATCACAGAAACTGGCTCCTAAGAAGAAAATACGCTATACAAGATCTAATCCAGATCCTGATCCATCACCTGAGTTCCAAAATCCAAACTTGATTTCAAGAATCCTTAAGAGACACAAATCAGAAGGGACTTTATCAGATTCAAGTTCTGAAACAGGATGTCAAACTAATATTCCAACCCCTACTAAGGTTTCTCTACATCCTCATACCACTGTTATACAATCTCCTAGTTCTTCATCCACTTCACAAGGTGTCCTCTCAACCCCTCCATCAACTACACATACCCTTTTCATCCCCTTTCCTCCACTTGTCCCATTAGTCCCTGTTATCCCTATTGTCCCACCAAACATGGCTAATAGATATGCTCCACTGCAGTTACCTGCCAATCCAGGGCCTATGCCTCAAGATTACCAAAGCAAGATTTCATATTTTGATGGTACTGGCTCTTATCCAGCCCTTCAACATACTAAGAAAATGCAGGACTATTTTGAAAATTATGAGATAGATGATGATGGGGTTAGAATGAAAATTTTTGTGTAAAACCTAACAGGAGATGTAAGATCATGGTTTAGGTCACTCCCAGCAAACTCCATAGCTGACCCTGAAGCCCTGTATCAAACCTTTATCAACAGATGGGAGAAGAAAAAGGATCCACTTCATATTTTATTTGAATACAATACTATCAAAAGAGGTCCCCAAGAAATTGTCTTGGACTATTGTGCTCGGTTCAACAATGTCTACAATGCTATTCCCCAAAATCTCAGACCCCCACCTGATCTAGCTCTATATACCTTTCCTGATGGGTTTGATTCAGATATGGAATACCAATTAAGAGAAAGGGCTCCTCGAACTTTAGCTGAGATGCAATACATAGCAGTTAGTGTAGAAGCCAACCTGATAGCTAAGAGAAATAGGACCAGAACTGAAAGGAAGACTACCTTCAAAGAAGAGCCTTCAGATTGGGATCAGAAATTGGATGCAATAATCACTGGTATGCATAGATTAGGTGACAGAGTAGAATCAGTTGAGAGGAAGTCATCATGGGAAGCACCACAGAACAATCCTATTAGGAATCCCAATTTTAGAAGAAATCAAAATCCTAATGTTGGCAAGGCCAGCCCTGAACCAGAGATTAGACCTTCGTTCCAAGAAATCTATGTTGAAGCATCCACTGCTAGTGAGCAGATAGATGATACCCACATCAATTTGATGGGCCTGAACGATGATCAGCAAGTTTTTCTGAGTCAAGAAGATCATGAAGATGAAAACATAAATTAGTTCCAAACCAAATCAGGTGAATCATTTGATTTCAAACAAGGCTATGACACAGCTGTTTTTGAAGTTCATAAGCAATACAAATTGAGAAGCAGAACTATAAATGTGCCACAGCCTGAGAAAACAAAGGATAGCCTGCAGCCTAAGAAAGCTACTGTCATAGAGCCTATTAACAAAAATGATTCAATTACTAATGAAGTAACAGTTGAGGAGGTAACCGAAGCATTTCCCTCAAATCAAAAACCAGTGGTTGCACCATCTTTACAGCACAATCCAAGCAACACTTTCCAAAAGATGAGTAAAAAGGACAAACCTCAAGATCAGATTGAAAGTCAAGAAGAAGCCTCTAAAAACTCAATTGAGAAAGAAAAAGTGGTCAACCAGAACACCAAGATCCAATCTGAAAAACCTTTTGACTTAGAAGCTGAAATTGGCAAATTAAATATAGCCATTCCTCTTTCAGAGCTAGCCAAGCATAACATTTACAAACAACAAATCAAGAAGTCCCTTCAACTGACCCACAACAAAGATGATGTCAATGTGTTGGATGATACCCCAGAATTGCTTTTCGGTCCAGAGGTTGATGGAAAGACAGCAGCTACTGGAATCTTACCTTTTTATGTCAGCTTGCACGTTCATGATAAGATATTACACAATGCAATGTTTGATTCAGGCGCTTCTCATAACCTTATGCCAAAGTCAGTAATGGAGAGACTGAATCTATACATTACAAGACCATATAAGGACCTATTTTCATTTGACTCCAGCCAAGTTAAGTGTTTAGGCCTTATAAAAGATCTATGTGTGTCCCTTGTCCAGTACCCAAATAAAACAATCTTAATGGATGTTGTAGTTGCTGATATCCCACCCAAATATGGAATGTTGTTATCAAGATCATGGGGAGCCAAACTCCAAGGTTCCCTGCAATTGGATATGTCATATGCCACTATCTCTGTTTTTGGGCAGCCAAAGAGGCTATACAGAGAGTCACTCATGGAATACATGGTGAGCAGTGAAGAAAAACCTCAAAATTTCCCTATTTATGCGGTCCATTCAGACCTGGATTCTTTCATTCTATTCAATGATGATATAAGTCCAATAAGTGACGACAACTCTGTCATACTTGAACAAGATCTGCATATGAGTGAGAAAACAAGCTCCCAAGAAATCAAGATTGAGAAATCAATTGATGAGACAATACTAGAAGACAAACCAGGTAAAAAACAAGATCTCCAGCTCATAATTCCAAGTCATAGAGAGGCTGTCAAATCTCCCCTAAATCAAGAGATCCTTTGGTTCCTTGAGTTTGATGGATCAGTCAACAAATTAGGGGCAGGAGCTAGAGTGTGGATTCATAACAAACAAAGCAATCATGCAGAAGGTCGAGCCTATAGGCTTAATTTCAGATGCACTAATAATATGGCAGAGTATGAGGCTCTTCTGCTAGGCCTCAAACTGGTGAAATCCTTACAGGCCACAAAAGTTTCAATCATGGGAGACTAAGACCTAATTATTCAACAAGTAAAAGGCAATTTTGTCACCAATCACAAAAGACTAAGATCATACAGATCTGCTGCTATTGAAATACTTAAGGCTTTCACTGAATTTCAGATGACCAAAATACCTAGGTGTTGTGGGGAAAAATGCCTATGTAGGACGATCCTATCCACCTAAGGTGTGACAGTGCCTTAGCAACAAACAGAAACAGCTATTGTAGTATTCTTCCTTTATGAATTAAGAATGAAGAGAGATGGATGAACTAACCGGTGTCTTCCGTTTGTCCCTCGATCCGGTTTCTCTTCTCTTTGAGAGTTCCCAGCTACTTGCCTTCTCGCTCGCCCAGCTTCAACAAGTTCCTGTAAGATCACAAGAAGGGAACACTACACAAAGACATAGATTCATATTCATAACTAGTTCAGGATTAGAAATAAACTAAACATACTAATGCAATCATACATCAAAGATACATCAGTACATAGGAGAAACCAAGATAGCTTTATTGATGGATAACAAGGTTCAGGAGGAGATACAACCAAGAGAGTTCCAATCCAGCATCTACCTCCCAGCGAATGAAATCCTTTCTTCACCTCCCTTCAAAGCATTAAGCACCCAATGATTCCAATCTCAAACCAACAACAATTCTTTGCAATAACAAAATTCCAGCCTCTAGATCTCATGGAGAAGAGATCCATATATAGATGTTTGGAGTGAGGATGAGTCAGCTTGTGATCTGACTAGTGTCCTCTCTCTCTGTCAGTTCTTACTTCCACTTGGAGACTAAGAGCCTCTTACTCATCACTTAGTTGAACTCAGCAAGGCAAGTGTCATGGAGGAAGATTCTGGAAGCTTCCACAGTCTTGACACCTCTCACAAGAGACCCTGACATTTGTCATTTCCCACTCAGTGCACCCTGGTAGTGCTTCCACCTGCGTTGCAATGCAACTAGCCAGTATAGCCTCTGCATTTCAACGCAGGCAGCTAGTGGAGCTTCTGAATTGATCCTGAATTGACTTGTTTTTGAGCAGTTTCTGGTGGAGAACTTCTGTGAATTGCTGTGGTTTGTTAGCCTTGTCCCTCTAGGGGTAGGAACAACATGTTTAGGGACTTTGGATCCCTTGGATTATTGACATTTCATGCTTATAGCTGTAAGGCACAAAAATGTCTATAACAGTTGCCCCCTAAAGTATGAGGCCGTTTATCGGGTGAAATGATTTCTTAGGAGGATCCGAAGTTCTTTCAATGCTGGGAGGAGACCTGTAATACAATACAATACAATACATTATTTTCATACTTTTTTCATGATCTAGCTGAGGCGGGCATTCCCATGCTCAGCTTTATAAATTCATTTTCATGTACATATAACAGACAATCGTCTAATGATAGACTGATGACTCTGATAGAGCCATCATCCTTTTGGTAGGATGATTATCTGTGCTGCAAAGCTGTACATTTCCATGTCTTTATTTTCTGAATATATATCGCAGCCCGGATGGATGAAACTAGATCCGGGGTCTTCAATCTCGTCCGATCTTCACTCTAAGTACAAGTCGATCCATGTGAGAATTGCTCTGAAGTCGAACATGGAAAGACATCGCTTGATTACCAGTCAATGATGTAAACTGTTAACAAGCGCGAGAGGAATCACCGATAATGAAGATGACCCTCAAGGTACTGCAGTACAATTCACGTGGTGTGAATAGAGGACTTGGCGTCGAACACCACGCAAAATCTTTCGGTCGAAGGTCATTGATGTATACCTGTCGCCGGAAGTGAGAAACTTGCCATTGAGGCATGCAAGCTTCAAAGTACTGAAGGGGGTGTTCCTAGATCAACTTCTTGGATAATGAGTTGATGTCGACAAGAAGCGATCCGTCAAAGGAGGGCCTTAATGAATCCCACATCAATGACACGGAACGGAGCTAATGATTTTGATGGAGGTGAAAACGATCTGATGACATATGATTCAGGGTGGCGGTCATGAAAGAGTATAATGTATGGTAGTGGATGGGACACAGGTGACTTCTCTGAATGACTTCTCTTGAACATATGGCGACACTGATGCGATGGATTGGTAGCATTACCCCAAGTATGGATGGTATGGCGAGACCATGGTGATGTTACCGGTGAATGAAACAACCCAACCCGATTGTGGTACGGAGGAAAAGTGTCATGTTCAAGAGCGACTTGCTACCATCAAAGTTTTCTTGAGTTTCTCCCAATTTTTCCCCAGTCATTGCTGACCAGTACCTCTTTATTTTTGTCAAGCTTGAGGAGGATAACATATGCTTGTTCTATAACTTGCCCTTCAAGAAAGCCCATCGCTATGTTTTAACGAGCCTAGCGATAGGGAAACTCGTTCTCGTCTAAAGACAAGTTTGTCGCTATTTAATGCATTTAATGAGTCTAACGACAAAGATAACTCGGTCCTTTTCATTTTTAGAGAGTCTGAAAAGGTACGTAAAGTCAACTCCGAAAGTCCTTTTTCGTCATCTAATCCCTTAAGTCCGAAAAAGTATAAAACAATACAGAAGGGATGAGTTTTCGATATTTTTAATGAGCCGAACAAAACAAGCACTCGATCTTTTTGTGCAATAATCCCTCAGGTCCAAAAAGATTAAAATCTAGAGGAGGGATAGCACTTCCGGTCGCTTTAACGAGCTGGAAGGCCAAAACTCGGCAATCTTTTCATATTTTACGATTCAGATGAAAAGAGCTTAAAGAAGACTCGTCTTTTGAGGAACGAGTGATAAAATGGGTTAGCAGCTGATTCCAGGTACGGGTTGGAATTTTCCAATCACGGCAATGTCACAAGGATGGCTAGTGAAATCACTCTTCACAGCTATTCCTCAAAATGGGTAAACAATCATATGGAGGTGAACGATCGGCCAATGGAAAAGTGGAGGTGACGGTGCAAACACGACCAAGGCTTTAATGGCTGATGATATTACATTCACGGTGGTTATTTACCGGAATAGTTCATTTTTTAACGAGCTTAAACGCGGGCGGAAACATTTGCTCGATCTTATGTTTATTTTTTATCGAGCATGAACTCCTACTGGAAAATCTTGAGGGTTGAAGGTGTGAAGTGCACAGTTAAAGGCAGACTACGGGCACAACAGCACAATTTTGAAGTTCAAGGGAGGATGCTAGAATCTGGAATTACACAAAACCATAGGCCTAAAGGATATTGACTGCATAGTTCCAGGCAGCAAGGTCACATCAATGAGGGTTGAGACTGTGTAGTGCGTAGCTCAGTCAGTGCTCGATGAAGATAAGTTTCCCGATTGGGAAGATTTTCTGAAAATGGCTAAGTGTATGAAGGGAGATGGACTCGTGATGAACTTGAACTTTGATCAAACACATAACATAATTTTTATGACATGACAACATAGATCATTGAAACAAACAAATGAAAAATTCCCCTGTGTGTGACTTCCCCGTGACAAGATGTGACAACTGTGACACTTACGATAAGTTTTGGGATAACGGTGATGAAACTGGTGTGAAAATGTTAAATACTTTATGTATGAGTGTGATGGATGTTCACATGGATAGGAAAACTCATATACACAAAGACTGGCCTTAGAAACCACCAAAAAAGGCTCGCAAACATTACATAACATTCAGACATGCCAAAACATGACAGTTAATCCAACAAGCAAAAGGGGACAAAAGACTTCAAGAAGGCTCATGGTATGAGCCTGAGTGTTTGCAACAATCAAGAAAAAGATCTAAGAAGGCACTAAAATTTAAGTGCAAGCCAAATTTTCGAGGGTGTTGTAGCAGCTACAACACTTGGTAACACACTAGTTGAATTCCATCTTGTCTATCTTGGTTAGTTTCTTTTGTACAGGGCCTTGGTTCCTCAGCGAGTATTGATTCATCGTGCAGATCATTTTGGCCTTCCCACTTACCTCATGGGCAAACATGCTCCCCTCTATAACTTATGATTTGAACACAACATAATATTCAGTGAAGTCATAATGTTTTGAGTTGGAAAGGGTAGTTTTTCTCGCGAGATTAATATTTTCATAGTATAATTTTTCATCTCTATTGTTTCTCTGCTACCAGCAGGCTTGGATAGTACCTTGTCATAGTCATGTAAGAACACAAACATTACTTCGCTGCCAACGAGCCTTGACAATACTCCGACAGAGTTTCTTGCTTCACCTCTCTGTGCAGGAAACCTTTCTCCTCTTTCACCTTTATTTATTTATTTAAAGAGAATTGTGCATCTGCAAATATTTATTTTGGTGTGGAAGAGGGATATCAACTTATTGAGAGAAGAAGAGGTCATTCCTTTAGAGAAGCATATAAATACCTATGGTTTAGGTTTACTCATTTAGATTTTTCCCCTTCTCTGTTTCTATTAATTTGATCAGCCTAAGAACATCAATAGAAAAACCGAGTGTAGGCATGATGTTTCTAGACTAGCCATGGGTTCATGTTTGGACCAAAAATTTCCTAACAAACGGGTCATATTTTCCGTCGAGACTTCATCTGCCAAAAGATTTAACCTACACAAGAATGACGGACAGAAGGCTAGCCAAGTGTTGAAGTGTCACAAGACTCTTTAGACTTCAACCATGCACACACTTAGAAGCCACAATATAAGCAAGAAAAAAACCTACTCACATGACAAAACCAACACAAAATTCAAGCAAAGAAATAAAGAGAAAACAACAAAAAACTATGTACATAGTGCGAGGCGCAACCCCATATCTTCACTGAAAATACTATTTTAAGTCTTGACCATTGACAGGGAGAGAGTCAATCCTCCTATCGAGTGATTGAAGACAATATGTGTGCTAGCCAAGCATCTTGTGTATTTTGTATGGTTCAATCCACAGGGACTGAAACTTAGTGTGTTTCCCATTGTCCTCGTGGGCTTTATCCCAGTTTAAGACTAAGTCACCCAAACTAAAGCTATTTTCCCCACAGAATTTCTATCAAACCACCTCTTGATACGACTTTGGTGAACTAAAATGTTTTCTTTAGCTTTCAACCTTTCTTCCCATAGCTTGTGGAATGTGTCCATCCTACACTGAACTAAAATGCATGGCTTGACTTGGGACTCTTGGGACATTTGGAGAGCAGGCAAGTAGATTTTCGGAAGGAGGATGGATTCTTTTTATTACACCAAGAAGTAAGGGGAGGTGTTAGGAGAAGGTTTAGCTATGAATTGGTCAGTCCATAAGGCTTTCACCAAAGCAATGTTCCAGTTTCGCTATTTAGAGAATATGGTTTTTTTTATGATACGAATGAGCTTCTTGTTTATGGATTCAACAAGACAATTCCCCTGTGGATAATAATTAGCTGAATGTTTCAATATAATACCATTTTCC
The DNA here is from genome assembly GCA_031772625.1 of Pinus tabuliformis. Lineage (NCBI taxonomy): Eukaryota > Viridiplantae > Streptophyta > Pinopsida > Pinales > Pinaceae > Pinus > Pinus tabuliformis. The sequence continues at coordinate 858,639,078 of CM062812.1, read as the reverse complement.
AATATAAAATCATAAATTCTTAACGATTAAAGGTATGTTGCATTATCAAAAATAAGTGACATAAGAACACCAAACCTAGAGATGGTGTTCTGTTGTAGAAATTTGATGACTTCCTGATTGTTCACATCTTTTAATGGAACTGCCTATGTCCACTGCGTGAAATAGTCGGTAACAGTTACAATGTAGCGGTGTTTCTTTTATGAGTGTGGGAAAATTTCCCCAATGATATGCAAGCCCCACTATTGAAAAGGTTCTTCCACTACTACAGGTTGCGGTGGGGCTACTGAATTCTGATTTCTGTTGACACACCTTTAACAAACTGGACACTTGAGAGCATAGGCATGAGCATATTTGAATTAGTAAACATTGGCCCACATAACCTTATGTGCTATAGTGTTTTCTGTAAATTTTCCCCCAGCTGGTCCTTCATGGAGATCACGTAATACCTTTTATGAATCGTGCGCCTCCAAAAACCTGAGCAGTACTCCATTGTGGTGCTTCCTGAACAACACCCCATGCACCAACTAATATGACAATTATTTAATTCAAAGTTCCCTCTTATGCCATGTAGAGAAGTGAGAGGGAACTGTGTCATGCTCAATGTATTGGCGAACATCCATGTACCAAGAGTTTATGCCCGTAGTGTGGAAGGCTCGCTCAATGTTGTACATTTCAATCTCTTGCTCCCATCCTACGAGCTCTTCTTCTTCCTCTTTTGTGTTTACTACCTCTGCTGCTAATTCAAAAAGACCATGACCCTTGATTGTATGAACTGGCTTGATGTCCATATCATACTCTTGTAATCTGGTCATCCATTTCACCCTCCTTTCACCCAGCTCTTGCTGAACAAGCAATGATCTAACTGTTGGGTGTGGAACAAAGATAACATAAGGTTTCTTTAATAGATAGGGTCTGAAGTGCTTTACCACCTTGTACACTACATAAGCCTATTTTTCCATGGCAAGGTAATAAATCTATGGTCCTTTTAGACTTGCACTCATGAAGGAGATAGGTCGTTCATTATTCAACTCATCCTTTTGAGTAAGCACAACAACTAGAGAGGTGTTGGAAGAAAAAGTATATAGCAAGAAATATTTACCAAAGTCTGGGCTATATAACATGGGTTCTCTTTTCCTAGCTTGTTTGATATGTGAAAATGATTCCTTTTCCCTTTTATCCCATTTATAGAATGTATCCTTCTTGATCATCTCCTATATTGGTTTAACAATATGGGAATAGTCAGAGATTAACTTACAAAGGAAGTTGACCTTCCCCAAGAAGGACTGTATGGATTTCTTATTCACTGGGTGGGGAATTTGCATGATAGTTCTAACCCTATTTGGGTCTACCTTGATTCCACTTTTAGCAATGATGTGCCCCAGGAGGTTACCTTCAAACACTGTGAATATACTCTTCTTGGGGTTCAAGGATATCTTGTATTTATGGCATCGTTCAAAAATATTCTTCAAATGGTGCGTGCGGTCTGACCTCTTTTTGGAGAATATGGTCACATCATCAAGATAGACAACTACGCTCTGCCCAATAAGCCCGTGAAAGGTTATGTTCATCGTACGTTGGAATGTTGCACCAACATTGACTAGCCCAAATGGCATTCATCGAAACACAAACGTGCCCCACTTTGTTCTAAAAGTAATTTTAGTCTGTCAGGGTCTACCACTAGAACCTGGTTCTATCCTAAGAATTCCTTAAGAAAAGAAAACATTTTGGCCCTTGATATTATTAGCAATATTCTCTCCATGGATGGCACGGGGTAGTTATCCTTATCCAAGGCGTCGTTGAGATTCTCGAAATATACACATAGGCGGATCTCCCCGAACTTCTTTATCATAGGGACCAAGTTTGATACCCACGTTCAATGTCGCACCTTGTAGATGATCCGAGAATCCAGTAGTTTTCTCAACTCCTTTTGTATGAGGGGCTCAAGTGTTGAATGAACTTTCCTTAGTTTTTGTTGAAATGGCTTGGCCCCTTCCTTGATTGGTATTACATGCTGGATGCTTTTCATGTCTTATGTTTTGAGTTCATCATACATCCACATGAAGACATCATGGTACTTGCGGTTGAAGGCTTGTTGTTCTTGTGGTGTGCAACAAGTACCGAGGTTGACATATTTCGAATCCTTCTTAGCTACCAAGTTTATTTTCTCATATGACAAAGTGGAACTATGGGTATCAGCATTAACGGGTCCCTAGAAGTGGCTCTACATATCATACAAATTCTCCAATGATACCACACTTTTGGGGATGAGGTTCCCTTTACTTGCATTGGCTGCATACTGCAATGCTCTTTCATGCTCGTCCTCATCGATCCCTCCATCTTTTAACACATCAAAGTTCACCATAAAATACAATATCTGCTAGTCATCATAAAAAACACCTAAGTTAATGACATTATCTGGGACAGAAGGTTGATAAAAAAATTCAATAGAAAATTCATCCCTTAAAGGTGACATCCTAGCAGCAGCATTTTCCAGGGCATCCACAGCCGCATTACACATTCTTGGAATTGAAATAATATTACGATCTTGGAAGTGTGAGATGAGTCGCCATACCTCTTGTTGATAACTTTTAAGATGAGGTGACACACAATGTATCATGTTACATATCTAGGGCACCATCATTTCTAATTCACCTACGACTTTCAGAATGACAACATTGAGTTTGATGGCCTTCTATAATAACAAGACGGGTGCTTTGTACTCTACAATGTTATTCATGCACTTGAATTTGAAGAGGCTAGAGATCAAATATTTTCTCTGTAACAGGTCTATTAAAACACAACCAACTCTAGAGCCCTCGTGCATCTTGGATCTGTAAAAATACATAGTCCACAAATCATATGTACAGGGAATGATGACTACACTACTACTACTACTACTACTACTACTATTAACTGTACAGAGTTCATTATCGCTAGTTAGACATGGAAGGAGATCCAACTGTGTGCTTGGTGGGACTGAGGATGCCTCTGCAAGATAGCACCCCAACTGTGTCTCCAGAAAATAATTTCCAAATAATAGTTCTATGAAATCCATTGGCTCGTCATGTATGTTCAAGGGAGTCACCATGTGCTTCATGTATCTCTTTGATTCTACTTGGATCTGATTGTTCCTACCCCTATATGGAAGCCATAGGTGTGACCAATCTGTGAAAAAATAACCTTGAAACTTTCTTGACCAGTCTCTACTCAGTAACACTCTATATGCTTCCAGAGTGTCCATGATCACTATGTTGATACATTGGTGAACCCACCCGTCAAATGATAAACAAATGATAACATCTTTGAGTTCACCAATTGCATGGAATGAGTTCTATCCAACTGAATAATTTGTGCATCTATCCTTTCACATTTAGCATTGATCTTCTTGGCAACATATAGTGGCATGACATTCACTGATGCACCAAAATCAACCAAGAAATTGTGTACATTTAAATTGAAGATTTTTAATGTTAACAAGAACGGTGGGCAGCGTGTGTTTGCATCCATTCTAAGTGCATTAAGTAATGATGTCAAAGTGTCAGGAGAATTACTAGATCCCTTGTCCAAAGAGGTGGCATTACCTAAAGAGGTTTGCCCAAGTTCCTATAGAAGGATGTCCCACTGGCTTGTGATCTTTATAAGTTCAAACATGGAGATGTTTGCACGAACCTTCTTCATATCATCGAAAATTTTACAGTCCACTGAAGAAAGACTGACCAAGTTCTCCGAGCATGGAACTTGGTTTGTGGTTTTTAGAGGGATGGTTATGTCCTTACTACTGTCGGAAACACCTTTCATTGAGACTTCTTTCCAAGACTTTCTTTAAGTGTTTTGTTCTGATTTAGCCGATGGATTGAGTTTCCTTAACCTATTTTCTTTGAATTTTCGTTTTGGCACCTTAATTAGATTGGACCATCACTCAGAGGCTACTTATTGACAGTACTCTTTTTGGTTATAAGAATGCAATGATACATATTCACTGCATGCCCAATTCTTGGAGCTTCATCAGGTACAACAACTTCTTCTTTCTCTTCATCGAGCTCAGCCTACTCCTTAACCATGAATTATTCAGCAAACTATGCAGCCATTATGCTCATGAGTTGGTTCCATTGTGGGCACATCTTTTCTAAATTATGCTCATTATGAAACGTGAAATACGAATCCGTGCCAATTTTTTTAATATTCAGAACAACATTAGAACTTTGCAGATTTTGTCAGTTGATTTCTATTTCTACCAAAAGTTGAATTCCTTCTGAACAAGAACTTAGGGGTCTTGCTACTCACAGTAGTCTTGCTTGTCCTTTGCTTGAGTTCAACCATCTCATTGGTGAGGGACTTAATGAGATGAGTCAAACTTTTAAGATCATTCGGTTCTTTCTCCTTAACTTTGCTCCCAAAGGCCATAGACCTCTTACCTGTGTCCTTGGAATCTTTTATTGATTCATCATCTAATATAAATCCAATAGAACACAAGTCCTTATCAATGGCGATATCCTCTTTGTAGTTTTTCTCAATATCTGTCTCGCAGTCTGCTTTTAGTTCGCTTTACATACCTCGCAATATTTGTTGGTGAGGAAGAACTATAGTAATCTATGGTGATGGGGTCATGAGGTTTTGTGTCATCCAAAAATTTGTTCAAGATGTGATTAAACCTCTAATTGAAATATTTAACTCTTTCCTATTGTTCCATCTTAAGATTACCCATCTCCTTCAATAACATGGTAGGGGTCTTATCTTCAGCAAATTTTTTGAGAAAGATATTTTTGAATCCCCTCCAATTCTGGAAGCATTTTGGAGGAAGGTTGTGATACCATACAGCTACTCTATCATCTAAGGTACATGGAAAAATTCTACATGCAACATCATTGTAATGTACCTTAAGTGTTTGAACATGTAGGTAAAAGTTGTCCAAGTGATCTCCAACCTTCACTGTCTTATCAGGGTCATACTTCGTCAAGAGCTTCTCTGCATGCATCAGCATCTTGTGAAGGACATCGAGAAGTACTAGTTGGCCTTGATTCATCCATTCCATATTTTTTTATGCCATGACTTCCTCTTTGTTTTCCTCCTCTTCCTCTTCTTCTTCTTCTTCTTCTCCACTTGTCCCGCCAAAAGTTGAACCCAAGAGTAAGGGGTTTCCTCTGTTACCTCTGTGAAAGAGTGGAGGGTCTTCCTCCCTTTCCATAATGTCTTCAAATTCTTCAAAAGTGGTGATTACCACTTCTTCAACAGATGAGACTACTACCCTGTGGGGGTGGTTTTGTTCTTTTTTTGGGAATATGGAAGACTGATTACTCCTAGAATCAGTCCAATAGCTTTTTCAAACTGATAGGTGATGGGGTGGATGACCCAAAGCTGATCATATGGGATTTCACATTCAGGCCTCGGCTAGGAAGAGTCATAAACTTCATAAGTACAAGTAGAGGAGATGGAACGAACGTTGCTGCCTTGACCAGAAGATGGATCGGTGGGGTCGGTGGGTCTATATCGATTAAATACTGGTTTCCCTCCCTCTAGCACCATAAATGTTGATGGTGTTGGACCCGCCAACATTCAGGGGATCTCCCTAATATGAAGTCCCAATCATACCTCACACCATTTGGTGTAGAACTCCCATCTGGTATGAAGGCCCGATTGCCAAATCCTTATATCTTTTTCGTGGCTCTAATTGTCAGCACAAGAGAGTGATGCAATGGTATCTTTGAAAAGCAAGGGGAGTTTTCTTATGACGTGTGCAGTGAAACTGTGTCAAGGTTCTTATACTACAAAGGGGGAGAGAAAAATGAGCCTTCAAGTGAGAGGTAATAGTACCACCCAAGAAGAGACACACATGAACCAGAAGGACCTGTCTAGCATCCAGCGGAATAGTCCACAGTGAATGCAACAATCGTTACAACCAACAAACAAGGGAAGATTTGTCCAACATCTAGTGGAATAGTCCAGAGCGGATGTGACAATCGTTAGGAAAGATCTTTCTAGTATCATGTGGAATAGTCCAAAATTATGGGACAATGATAACAACCATTACAACACATTCTTAATAAGATAAGCACTAAAATAACTGAAATAGTTCAACTATCTTAGTACATGTGAAATTAAACATAAAATACAAATGTCCACATAATAGTCTTACAAAAATTCGTAGTTCATGCATGAAGAACGTGCTAGACTTAACAGGGTTATGTTATTAAGAAAAATGTCCAATACACATATTTACATTGTACATCACTAGCCCCAGTAGTGGGACATTGGAGCCACTCCTTGCTCCTCAAAGAACTGTTGGCATTATGGTTCAAGAGTTGTCCTTGATGGCAACTCACTCAGTGGATGGTACAGGTGCTCAAAGGTTAGTACAGGTGATGGCAACTTAATCAGAAGACAGATCTCAGTACAGCATGGCAAGAAAGCTCATACACGCTGTTTCGTTAAGCCCAAGTTGCATGTACACGCAAGTTCGATTCAGAAAAAGCGCGTGTATGTGGAAAGGTTCCTTTGGTTCATGGTGGTTAGACCTTGGAAGTTGTGCCTATGATTTCGGACCATTATGTCTCAACGGGCGTGTCGATCCCTAGTTTTAAAGTTGATGGTATTGTGTAACTATGGTTTTGGCTCTTGGTATTGAGAAAGGTCTAAGGCTATATAAGGAGAAGAAGATCATTAGGCAAAAATCATCTTTCGACAAGGCATGAATATCTAAGAGAGAAAGAGATCTGATATGCAGGTTCTGAGTTGGTTGATCTGAGCTAAGGAGAGATCTCATCGGATGATGGAGAACTAGATCTAAGGAGAGATCGGGATCAAATGGTTTGAAATGCACTATCATGATATGGTTGATTATGCGTATTTCTAGATCTGCATATTGTCGCAATGTTACGTTCTGAGTCTAACTAATATCTGGTACAGCTGCAAATTGAGAAAGTTTATTTTTAGATCTGTACGCAGGTTGGCTTCGGTAAAAGCGCGTGTATACGCGGTTTCTGCTCATTAAAGTAGCGTATATCTTTTGAAGCTTGATTTGGGTTTACAGTGGGGTCTGACTGTTATTACAGAGTTCTGTAGTCTGCTCTGTGTTCTGGTAACTGGTGATTGACAGGGTTCAGTGGTTCAGTGATTCAAAGTTGGGTTGTTTTATGCTTCAATGATCTGTTGTGAAAATTGAATGAATTGTGGTCTTCAGATTGTAATGTTGTGCTTCAGGAATATCCAAGTCTGAAAATGTATGAAAAGTGATACCTGGAAGAAGGAAGATTGTAGGTCAGCACCTACGTACTAGTATCTTGGCTAGTACAAAAGCAAAAGGGGGTTGGAGCTCCCTTCCAAGAAAGTTTGGAGAACGAGAGAAGGTTGAAGCCTTCTGCAGGTTGTAGCCTGCGTACTGGTATAAGGCTGCACCAGTACAAAAGATTGTAAACTGAAGTTTCATATTAAGAAAGATAGAGACAACTTGCAGCAGGTGGTTTTCACCCACATTGGGTTTCCACCTTATATCTTGGTGTTCATGTGTGTGGCTTTTTTTTATCTGTTCTGTTATACTGCACATGTTTACTGTTAATATGATGAATAATGTCCTGATGCACTTAATTGAAGAATAAGCCAACTAAATTGTGAGTTTTCTGCTTATACGCTGTTTTACTTCGTCACAGTAGCGTGTACACGCTGGTTCACTTAACTGAAGTAGCGTATATGTTTTTGGGCATTTGAAAAGTTTGATTAATCTGATAATACTGATTCACCCCCCCTCTCAGTATTATTTCCAACAATTGGTATCAGAGCAGGTCCTTCAGAGAAGCTTGATCGCTTGAAGGAAGATCTTTCATCATGAGCAACTACGAGAAAGAAGCATCAATCAGGCCACCGGTTTTTGATGGAACAAATTTCAATTATTGGAAGGTAAGAGTTACTGCATATCTTCAATCTCTTGGTACATAAGTTTGGGACATTGTAGAAACAGGCTATGCTTTTCCTTCAGCTACTCCTACAGATCCAGATGAGAAAAGGGCATATGAAACAAATGCAAAAGCAGTCGCTACTCTATTAGGAAGTATATCTCAAACAGAATTCATGAAGGTCATGCACTTCAAATCAGCAAAAGAAATATGGGACAAAACGATCACTAGCTATGAAGGAGATGAACAGGTAAAGCAAGCTAAACTTCAAACTCTCAGGATTCAATATGAGACTCTCAGGATGTATAATGATGAAAGTGTGGCTAATTATTTTCTCCGGGTAGATGAGATTGTTAATTGTATGAAAAATTTGGGTGAAGAAGTAAGAGAAACTATAGTTGTTCAAAAGGTTCTAAGATCTTTATCTCCCAAGTTTGAATCTAAAGTATCTACAATAGAAGAAAAAGAAAATCTCCGTGTTCTCACTATGTCTCAGCTACATGGAATTCTAACCGCTTATGAAATGAGAAAGGGAGGTCCATCTGACAGAAGGGAAGCTGCTTTTAAGGCATCAGGAAAAGAAGATTACTATGAAGCAAGACAAGTTCCAGAAGAAGAGGAAGAAGAATCAAATTTTGTCAGAAATCTTCAAAGGGGTTCTGGAAGGTTCAGAGGTAAGCTACCTTTCAAATGTTTTGCTTGTGGGAAAGTAGGTCATTATGCTGCAAAATGTCCTTATAAGGATAAAGGAAAAGAACCTGCTAGATGGAACAAGAAACAAAGTGCAAATAGGAAAAGCTACTACACCCATGAAGATAGTGATGGCTTATCAAACAGTGATGAAGATGAACAAGGTAATAAATATAAGCTGTTAATGGCATTTGAAGATGATGATTATGAGGATGCTATAGATGTGGATAATCTCTATAATGAAATCACTAGACTCAAGAGAAGCATAGAAGAAAGGAATGTGATTATTGATACTTTGCAATTTCAGATTGATGAAAAGGAAAAACATCTTGAAAAACTAGAAGGTGAAATTGTTGGTCTCAGAAAAGAAATTGAGAAAACAAAAACTATTAATCTTAAATTTGTCAAAGGATCTGAAACCTTGGATGAGATTATTAGTGTGCAGCGGTCTCCTCTAAACAAAACAGGTTTGGGCTATAATGGAGAAACCTCTCAAGCATCCACCTCAAAAAGTTATCTTGATGCAGCAAGAGGAAATGAGCGGAAGAACAATGAAGATAATCAGGTAAAGCAGGGACGAGTTACAAACAGAAACCATCAGGGACAATCCTCCTTAAGGATGAACAAAAGCTACAACCAACCACAGGTAAAATCTTCTCAGTTTGGCTCAAGAATAGATGAAAATAGAAATTACAATCAGTTGGCTGGTAGATTCAATAACCGCAGAAGCTTCTTCAATGGACAATGCTTTTCTTGCCACAACTTTGGTCACAGAGCAGCTCAATGTGTTGCATATAAAACAATCATGACTAGGGAAGCTCAAAAACAAAGAAGTATGACAGGGATTACAAAAAGGACCTATAACAACTTTTCGGTGCTTGAAAATGAAGTTGAATGTTCTATTTGCAATAATTTTGGTCATAAAGACTCTGAATGCAGGAGCAGGTTTCAGGAGAAAAAGGAACAAGCCACAAGCACCAAAACATGGAGAATAAAGGAACCTCAAACAGAAAGATGTGGGATAGCATTTTATGCAGAAGGACAGGAAAATCTATGGTACATTGACAGTGGATGTTCGAAACATATGACAGGTGATAAAGAAAAACTTGAATCTTATTCTACTTTAGAAAAGGGAACGAAAGTCTCTTTTGGAAATGATACTCCTGCAACTATAAAAGGAAAAGGTATTGCTCCTTTAAAAGAAAAGGTCAAGGCTGGAAATGTTTTGTATGTTGATGGATTGAAACATAATCTTCTAAGTGTCAGCCAGATGTGTGATCAAAAAACAGAGGTTATTTTCAGATCGAATGGATGTCTTGTTCGTGATCTTGATACAGGTGAAACAGTTCTCAAAGGCAAAAGAACTCCAAATAATCTGTACATATTTGAAGAAGAACAACAACAATGCTATCTTAGCAAGGATGAAGAGCACTGGTTATGGCATCGAAGGTTGGGACATCTAAGCTTCTCACAAATAAGGAAAGCATGCAAATATCAGGCAGTTCGCGATCTTCCAGATATCAAAATTCCAGACAACACCATATGCAAATCTTGTCAGTTTGGAAAGCAGACCAGAACTAACTTTCCAGAGAAGGAAGGATCAGCTAGCTTGCCTCTTGAGCTAGTCCATACAGATGTATGTGGTCCATTTAGGAAAAGGTCACCCCGAGGAGAAGAATATCTGATATTATTCATTGATGATTTCTCAAGGTTTGTTTGGTTAGGGCTTATGAAGCACAAAGATGAAGCATTCGAAAAATTCAAATCCTTCAAAGCATTGGCCGAAAATGAATCAGGACACAAAATCAAGTGCCTCAGATCTGACAGAGGTGGGGAGTTCACATCAAATGAATTTTTTGATTTCTGCGATGAACATGGGATAAGAAGAGAATTCTCTACAGCTAGAACTCCTCAGCAAAATGGGGTTGTGGAAAGAATGAACAGAACTATCCAACAAATGGCTCGTGCTATGCTCGATGAATCAGGTACTCCTGCAACCTTCTGGGGAGAAGCCGCACATGCTGCTGTTATCATTCTTAATAAAACAAATGTCCGAGTAAACAGCACTCAAACACCTCATGAGCTTTGGAGTGGTAAAACTCCTTCCGTGAAGCATTTCAAAATCTTTGGGAGCAAATGTTATATTAAGAACACTGATGAGCAACTTGGCAAACTTGAACCTAGAGCAGATGAGGGCATTCTTCTTGGTTATTCTCCACATAGCAAAGCATACAAGTGCTACAATAAAAGACTTGGCAGAATTGTTGACAGTATTGATATAGTGGTTGATGAGAAGGGATATATTCCTAGGCAAGTTCATCATGAAGAAGATGAAGGTTACTCTCAAAGGCGAAATGATGAAGAAGAAGAACCTCAAGAAGAAGAAGAATCTCAAGAAGAACCAGAGGAGCAGACAAGAATAGAAGAGAAGACTCCATCCAGATATGTCCAAAAGAATCATCCAGAAACTCAGATTGTGGGGCAGAAAGAAGCAGGAGTACAAACAAGAAGGACACTTGCAGAAGCTTCAAGCTACTTGGCTCTACTCTCCTCCATTGAACCACAAAATGTGAAAGAAGCATGCAAAGATGAATGTTGGGTCAAAGCAATGGATGAAGAACTTGAGCAAATCGAAAGGAACAACACTTGGGAATTAGTTCCTAGACCAAAAGATAAGAATGTAATAGGAACAAAATGGGTCTTCAAGAATAAGTTAAATGAAAATGGAGAAGTAATTAGAAACAAGGCCAGACTTGTTTGTAAAGGGTATGCACAGCAAGAAGGAATAGATTTTGAAGAGACCTTTGCTCCTGTGGCAAGACTAGAGGCCATCCGAATGTTCCTTGCTCTCTCAAGCTTTCAAAACTTCAAGGTATTTCAAATGGACGTGAAATCAGCCTTCCTGAATGGAGACTTAGAAGAAGAAGTATATATTGAGCAGCCAGATGGGTTCATTCTTGGGAATGATCCAAACCTTGTATGCAGATTGAAAAAGGCTCTCTATGGGCTCAAACAAGCCCCAAGGGCTTGGTACTATCGGTTGGACAAATATCTTCACCAACAAGGCTTTTCAAAAGGATCAGCAGATAGCAATCTCTATATAAAAGTTGAAAATAACAAATTGCTAATTCTTGTTGTTTATGTAGATGATATTATTTTTGGCAGCAATGAAGAAACTATGAGTCAAAACTTTGCCTTGGTTATGCAGAAAGAGTTCGAAATGTCACTTCTTGGAGAATTGACATATTTTCTTGGATTGCAAATCCAACAAAATGAAGGAGGTATCTTCTTGTCTCAAACCAAATACCTCAAGCAGATCTTGAAGAAGTATGGCATGGAAGAGTCAAAACCAGTATGTACACCCATGGTTACAGGATGCAGCCTCAGTGCAAATGATGAATCAGCAGCAGTTCACCAACCCACTTATAGATCCATGATTGGGAGTTTGCTTTATTTGGCAGGTACTCGACCAGATATTACTCATGCAGTAGGGATGGTTGGAAGATTTCAAGCCAACCCAAAGGAAACCCATCTTCAGGCAGTCAAAAGAATCTTCAAATATCTTCAAGGGACCCAAAACTATGGCTTATGGTATCCTAGAAATACAGATCTCACTCTTCATGCTTACACAGATGCAGATTGGGCTGGAAGTGTGGATGATAGGAAAAGCACAAGTGGAGGTGCTTTCTTCATGGGTTCCAGATTAGTGTCTTGGTTCAGCAAGAAGCAAAGTTCGATTGCCTTATCTACAGCTGAAGCAGAATATGTGGCTGCAGCATCTTGTTGCACACAACTTCTTTGGATGATGCAGACCTTGCAGGACTTTCAAATCACTTGCACTCCACCTGTCTCTATCTTATGTGATAATACAAGTGCAATCAGCATTTCAAAGAATCCAGTCATGCACTCAAAGACCAAGCACATACCAATCAAGTACCATTTTCTTCGGGAACAAGTACTTGAGCAGAAGGTCAAATTGGAGTATGTTCCTTCTAAGGAGCAAGTTGCTGATATTCTCACAAAACCACTGCCCAGGGAAACTTTTGAATATCTCAGACAAAAGCTGGGAGTAGTTGATGCTTCATCCTGTTGTTGAAATTTGTTTGTTCTACAGAAAGGTTGGTATACGCAAGTTACGGAAGGGATATGAGCGTATACACGCGGATTTATGGTGAGTAAGTCGCGTGTATGCTGGACGCTTGTTGCAGAAAGAATATCCACGTACATACGCTGTTTTATACAGGATAAAACGCGTATATGAAGTTCTGAACAGCAAAGGAAAACTCTGAAGTTCTGAACAGCAATAGGAATGTCAGAAGTATTCAGGCACAGTTTCAGGGAGTGCAACAGGCACAGGTTCAGGGGGAGCAGCTCCAAAGTCTCATAAAGCATTGTTGGCATTCAGATGTTCTGGTTGATTGGTTTAAGAAGGAGCTCAGAAAGAAATTCTAGTTGCTGATCTAACAAATGCTGCTGGTGTCTTTCCTAAGTCTTGGTCTAGATCTGTTGTCTCTATGTCATGTATCTCTCTTGTCTCTTTTATGGTGTCAAGGTCATGTAACGGCCTTTGTTGTTTTCCCCACTATGCCTGGGATGAATGATGAAATGTTCATGTATTATCATGGTTAGGTGGATGAGTCAATATTGATGTATCCCCACTTGGTTGGGTGGATGAGTCATTTTTTTTTGTATATCCTCTCTTAGTTGAGAAATGGATGTATGTATGAGTCTTTGGTGATAGGAAGGTCTTTTATGATGTATAGAGTCATGTTCTTCTTGAAGAACATCTTTTGCAGATCTTGCCTACAGTCAAGGGAAGCATGAACAGCACTTGGTGAGCAGGATGGATAGATTGGTACTCTTTGGCATTCACAAAGGGGGAGCACACTTGGAGATTTCAGCATGTACTCAGGGGGAGTATGGACAGCAGTATGGACAGCAGAAGGATTACCAAGGAAGAGAATATCTTGGTCCTCCCTTTGCCCTTGATGTCAAAGGGGGAGAGTGACTTGGTGTGGTGGTTGCCATCAAGTCCAAAGGGGGAGATTGTTGGCATTATGGTTCAAGAGTTGTCCTTGATGGCAACTCACTCAGTGGATGGTACAGGTGCTCAAAGGTTAGTACAGGTGATGGCAACTTAATCAGAAGACAGATCTCAGTACAGCATGGCAAGAAAGCTCATACACGCTGTTTCGTTAAGCCCAAGTTGCGTGTACACGCAAGTTCGATTCAGAAAAAGTGCGTGTATGTGGAAAGGTTCCTTTGGTTCATGGTGGTTAGACCTTGGAAGTTGCGCCTATGATTTCGGACCATTATGTCTCGACGGGCGTGTCGATCCCTAGTTTTAAAGTTGATGGTATTGTGTAACTATGGTTTTGGCTCTTGGTATTGAGAAAGGTCTAAGGCTATATAAGGAGAAGAAGATCATTAGGCAAAAATCATCTTTCGACAAGGCATGAATATCTAAGAGAGAAAGAGATCTGATATGCAGGTTCTGAGTTGGTTGATCTGAGCTAAGGAGAGATCTCATCGGATGATGGAGAACTAGATCTAAGGAGAGATCGGGATCAAATGGTTTGAAATGCACTATCATGATATGGTTGATTATGCGTATTTCTAGATCTGCATATTGTCGCAATGTTACGTTCTGAGTCTAACTAATATCTGGTACAGCTGCAAATTGAGAAAGTTTATTTTTAGATCTGTACGCAGGTTGGCTTCGGTAAAAGCGCGTGTATACGCGGTTTCTGCTCATTAAAGTAGCGTATATCTTTTGAAGCTTGATTTGGGTTTACAGTGGGGTCTGACTGTTATTACAGAGTTCTGTAGTCTGCTCTGTGTTCTGGTAACTGGTGATTGACAGGGTTCAGTGGTTCAGTGATTCAAAGTTGGGTTGTTTTATGCTTCAATGATCTGTTGTGAAAATTGAATGAATTGTGGTCTTCAGATTGTAATGTTGTGCTTCAGGAATATCCAAGTCTGAAAATGTATGAAAAGTGATACCTGGAAGAAGGAAGATTGTAGGTCAGCACCTACGTACTAGTATCTTGGCTAGTACAAAAGCAAAAGGGGGTTGGAGCTCCCTTCCAAGAAAGTTTGGAGAACGAGAGAAGGTTGAAGCCTTCTGCAGGTTGTAGCCTGCGTACTGGTATAAGGCTGCACCAGTACAAAAGATTGTAAACTGAAGTTTCATATTAAGAAAGATAGAGACAACTTGCAGCAGGTGGTTTTCACCCACATTGGGTTTCCACCTTATATCTTGGTGTTCATGTGTGTGGCTTTTTTTTATCTGTTCTGTTATACTGCACATGTTTACTGTTAATATGATGAATAATGTCCTGATGCACTTAATTGAAGAATAAGCCAACTAAATTGTGAGTTTTCTGCTTATACGCTGTTTTACTTCGTCACAGTAGTGTGTACACGCTGGTTCACTTAACTGAAGTAGCGTATATGTTTTTGGGCATTTGAAAAGTTTGATTAATCTGATAATACTGATTCACCCCCCCTCTCAGTATTATTTCCAACAAGAACTACTTGATCTCTCTAATGCCTTATGGGAGGAGCCAAGGTGAAAAAGTCCTTTGGCCATACAATGAGGGGGTATATATAACCAAGGGGTGATGCTTCCCCATTGTCACTCTTTGAATACCCTCATGATTGTTCAACTTCCTATGAATTTTCAACTTACATGACTCTTCATATTCATGTGTGTCCTTTTGACTTCAACTTTACAATACATTGATTACAATATACATGGTCCACAATAGTGATGTGGCATATGAAAGCTCATGACACGACTTGACATGACAATGTTGACATGGTCTGGATTGATGATATGGCAATGTCAATTCATTGTTGTTGCTGAGTGCTAGAAGTGTTCTTGGATATGCTTTCTTTTCTCCTCTGCATAACTTGTTGATGTGGTGTCTTCAATGATCTTCAATCTTGGAAGGCGGTTGCAAACTTGTGTCCCTTTTCTTTCTCTTGATAGGATCATTCATAATTTTAGCTACAAGTGAGTCTTTAGGCATGCTTCCATCCTTATTCTCCTTCTTCATCATCTCACCATGACTTGATAGTGTACTTTCTCTTGCAATTCACTCATGACTAGACGACATCAATCTGAAAACTCCCTAGTCTAATATGATGCATTATTATCCATGAAATGAGCCCGCAACAGGTCACAGAATGGGAGGAAGGGATCAGTGACTATACATTTCACATTTCCCACTGATAGGGAGAGAGCTTGATCAATGAGAATGCACAAAGCACAAATCATGTCTGACTGAGGAACTTTTTTGCACAGTCCTCACTGAGGAGAAAAATTACGTCGTGCCCATGGAGGGACAAAATTGTTAAGTTCAAGCAACCAGTGATTGCTACAGGATGAGGCCCTGGGAGGACATACTATGTAGTTTCAAGAGGAAAGGGGGGACTGGGCAGTGGAGAGGCCTAAAGGGAAAACCTGCACAGTTTCTGGATACAATGAGTTATGGCTGAGGGAAGGGCACTAGAGGAGGAATATGTGCAGTTTTGGAGGCCAGGGGAGGCTGGGCTCTCTACGCATTATGCAATTCCAATAGGAAAGGGGAAATCTTGAGGGTTGAAGGTGTGAAGTGTGCAGTTGAAGGTAGACTAGGAGGCACAACAGCGCAATTATGGAAGTCAAGGGAGGTTGTTGGACTCTAGAATTGCGCAAAACCACAACCCTAGGGGATAGTGACTGTGAAATATGTAGTTCAAGGTAGAAATTTCACATCAATGAGGGTTGATACTGCATAGTGGATAGCTTATTCAGGGTTCAGTGAAGCTAAGTTTCTCGATCAGGAAGATTTTTTTTAAATGGTTAAGTGCGAGAAGGGAGATGGACTCGTGATGAACTTGAACTGTGATCACACACTTAGCATACTTTTAATGAAAGAAAAACATAGATAATCAGACAAAAAAAAAAAAAAAGCAAATCATTCCTTTGTGTGTGATTGCCTCATGAAAATATGTGACCAGTACGACACCTAAGCTAGAATTTGGGACAATCTTGATGACACTTGTGCAAAAGTTCTCAAGACTTTGTGTATGAGTGCGACGAATGTTCACATGGATAGGAAAACTCATATACACAAAGACTGTCCTTAGAAACCACTAGAAAAGGCTCACAAACATTACATAACAATGAGACATACCAAAATACAATAGTTAATCCAACAAGAAAAAAGGGGCCAAAGAACTTCAACAAGGCTCAAGGGATGAGCTTGAGTGTTTGCAACAATCAAGGAAATGACCAAGGAAGGCCCCAAAATTTGAGTGCAAGCCAAAATTTCGGAGGGTGTTGCGGCAGCTACAACAAGTCCCTGGCTAGCCGTTCCTTCACTACACACTGCACACTTTCAGTCAGTAGTTAGGTCACGTCCTAATCCATATTGTGCTGAACTATGTAGTACATTGACCCTTCTCTTTGAGAACTACGCACTAGATAGTCACAATGATCAAGCCTATCATCTCTACCTCCCTAACTTCCTCAATTATGCAATCATGTCTCCCACACCCTTTCAAACTATGCACTATGCAGTCTTAGTTCCTAATCCTCACGCATTTCCTTTTGTCATTGCAAACTACACCCTAGAAGGGCTCTCTCTTCAACCTTGTGCACAGTCCCATCTCTGTCAACATGTTGCATGATAAAAAAGAGAGACTAAGAGATTTTGGGACTCATGTCATATTTTCATGAGTGAACTCTAGTTGCAGGGTTCATTATCTTGTAATGGAAGGATGATGTTCAAAGAAGATGTCAAGGATATGGTACGAGAAGACCCTTGTGAAGTCAGAATACAAAGAGATCACCAAAAAAAGAGATAAAGGGACACTAAATCATGACAGAAGAATGAAGATCAAGATCACAAGGAAGACTCTATATCATAATCAGCCTCTTAGAGGATGAATATGAAGTGCAAGAAAGACCTATCATGAAGACATGAAGAGAGGAGCAAGAAGAAAATCTTGGCATTGATACACTATAATGAAGTTCCATGTCATCATCACCAAGTCATGTTTTATCAAAATGTCGCCATAAAATTCATATATTTTCAATGTAATTTGCCACCGATTTGTGGAAATGCAATACTGTTTTTGTCAAAATGAGAAAATTTAAAATGTGTGGAAGCCCAAGGGTCACACATAGAATGTGAAGAGTCATGTTGAAGCTCAACAGTCCCATAGGAATTCAAAAAATCACATGAAAGCTCAAGAGTCACAACGGAGGTTGAGAGTCACCTAATTTGTCGTCTATACACCCTCATAGCTCAAGAAAAGGACTTTTCACCTTGGCTTATCAAGCTAGGCATAGGAAAGAATATTAGTCTTTTGAGAAGCAAGTAGTGGCTTAATGTTCCACCATTGGAACTAGTGTTGTATCATTGTAATGGTGTATCTTGGGACTTTCACTTTATAATTTGAAGCTCTTGGAGACAGCACACTTTAATGCATATGTCGTGAATGATTGTAAGATTATTCTTTCATTTTCTTTTGTATGTTTACGTTTCCACATTCTAATGAAAATGAATTGTTTTGTTGGCTTTAGTATGCATCATTAAACTAAGTGTCTCGTGTTTTCATGACCATTACTTCTTTGTGAACTATTTCACAAGATAACTAATGATTGTTTCATGTATATGCATGTGTCCTTACCAAGATAGTACTATGAATTTTCTCTTAGAGACTCACTTTATTTTACCTTTTATGAAAGAACCATTATACACTTTGCAATTGACTACATCACAAGGCTAAATTACTTTTTTATCTCGAAAGTATATGTGTTTCTCTTGTGTCATTTATTTTAGCCAAGGAAAATCATTAAGGATATGGCAGTCAGGCCTATGTCCTAAATGGGGATCCTACTCCAAATGATGTGAGGTATAATTGGGACTTCATATCAGGGAGACCCCCTGATTGTTAGTGGCATCCAACATCGTAAAACATTTTGGTGCTAGAAGGAGGGTAGCCTTTTTATAATTCACCACATTTACATAAAGAACCTTTTGTGCAAGGTAGAAATTGTCTGAGTTGAACTCCAAATAATATACTTAAGAAATAAGAGTCATCTCACCAAGTTTAGAACCATGCATACAAAGTCACTTACGAGCAACTCTAGACAAATCATCTTATTACTCGTTAGTTTGCTAGAGCACTTTGATTACTTTTTGCCACATCCGTTCTTCCTCATAAGCAAACAAAGAAAGATACAACCCGTTGTGGTGTGTTGGTTTCTTCAATAGAAGAATTGGTTACCTCAAAACTTGAAGATTTATCTAACTCTCTCGAAGGAGTTTATCATCAAGGGGATTGTCCATCACCTATTGGGGATAATATGGAAGGAGACGAGGAGGATTTTCATTTTTTTGATGAAGAATAGACAAGAGACTATGAACAACTGGATAACACAAAAAATTTAACATTGAAGGAGAAGATTTTTCAAAATAAGAGAGTGAATAGGATGAGGAGAATGAATACATGGTCGATGACCAATTGGATTGCATGGCCCAAGGGCCTCTTTATCTTCTAGACAATCTCTGTTGCTTCTGTTGGTGGCTAGAATTGTCCTACTTTTTGGTCTCTATCCTATCCCAAACATACCACTTTAACCCTTGTTTTAACCCAAAATGCCTATCTATTCTTGTACTTTTTCCCAATCGATCACATTCCCGCACTCTTGTTATGTTTTTCATATTCAAAGGTTATATATGTACTTAATCATTAAATTACAGGTTTTATATATATTAGAATGTCTTTGTAACTAATATATTCCTTTCCTAAGTAATTCAATGGAACCAAAGTGTTAATCTATGTGGAAGATTGGGTTGGTATCAGAATCATGCTTGTACCGGTCAGTGTTCCTGCACTTTCGAGGCAGCTATCAATTCCTTGTTCGACTCATTATTTATGGATGAGACAACTCAGTAGAAAGTGCAGATTTCTTGCCAAGAGATCAGTTTATTTGTTGGGCTCGGTGTTTAGAAAAGAAGGCGGGATATAAAGGCTGGACTTGGCCGTAAAACCCCTATTTAGACTTTTTCCGAACAACCAAAAGGCTTAATATGTCATGCTATTATATTTCTTGTTGTGGCCAAGAGCCGAAGTATGTATTTAATAGGGTTTCTCTATAGATGTTAGGAAGTGATGTTGTATCAAACCTTTGCCACTATTTGTAATTTTTGAGTATCGCCATCTCTGGGCTACATTAGGGGATCCATGATGTGTATTTTCTATTTTTTAAGTTTAATACAAAGGAACATGTCAGTAGTGAAGTTCTCTTTTTCGATATCATTGTGATTCTCCATTTGAGAGTTTGAATTTTCCATTTCGTTATAGGGAAACGAGCTGGTTGGCTAGGGCCCAACCAAACCATCTCGTTCTCCCTTTGCTAAAGTTGTGTTAGATTTATTTTTTTATGCAAGGTTAATGAAGCAAATCATGTTTGGATTCTTTATAGCTAATGAACTTTAATCTCTTGCAAGCTATGTGATCTAGATCCAGGTTTGTTTGTGGTTCATTTGCATTCATTTCTATTTCCCTTCCATTCTTTCCTGCAAATACATGTTGCCTTTTTCTTTAATAAGAAAACATACATTTAAGGTTCCTGCACTGGTGCATTTTCATTTCAGCAAGAGTCAAAATATTCCTTCATTCATTGCAGCAAGTCATGCCTATTTCTACAGGTTTATTATTATTTTGAAAATAGTGTTTGGTTTCTTTTTTAGTGAATCATATTCTAATATTCAAGTTTGATTTCAGATTTGATTAATGCCTATAATCTTTCGCTAAAACACTATTACATTATTTTGGTTTGTACCTGCACTCGTTTGCTGGATTTAATATTGAATGTATCAGAAGGATTCCCTGAGTTAAAATGATTGTTTGTATAAGGTTGAAAATCTAATTCATTCAATAAATAGTCAACTCAGGAAAAAGATTGTTGATGTTTAGGTCAGAGAAGTTTCCAAGTAAGACTATTTCTTATTCCAATAGAAATTTCCTTTGGCTATGAAAGAAATTTTTGTTTCCAAGCATGAGATTAGTTAATCATTCATTTTTATTATAGAAGTTCATTTTACAGTTCTATTTTCACCTTGCATTCATTTTCCTTAGTCAACATGTTGTTATTTCTTGCAACCAATTTGGAAACCAAGTACAGGAACTTCAGTTTCCTAGTATAGGAACCTCTGTTCTAGTACAGGAATCAACATTCCAAGTACAGGAATAGAGTGCTCTAGTACCAAGGCTCGGAGCTCTTCTATGAAGGTCAAGATCTTAAGTAAGGGCCCAATATTCATACTTTCAGTATAGAAGCTTCTCTCTACTACAGGAACAATGTTTCGATATAGGAACCTTGATGCGGTACAGGAATGACAACTTGGTGCACGAAGGAAAATCTTAAGGAAGACAGGTATTATGATTAGTTGTATTATTCTTCTATCTTACAACCATACTAAATAGGATCTCAAGTAGTTATTTTATCGATTCAGATTGTTTACGATGACTTGAGAGTTTCCTTTACTTTGGATTTCTGAAAAACACATTCTTTTCATTCAGCACCTTAATTTTCTTGGTATTCATTGTCGTGTGATCTATCCTTTTGATTCTGCAATTTGTAATTGAAGAAGTAGGAATACAATTAGAGAAGGTTCATATAATTTCTTGGCATTTCATGTGCTATGCCTCGAAGTGTATGAAACCCCAACTTAACAAATTAAGTGTTGAAAGTAGTTTGTTTAACTACAATTCCTGCACTCAACATTTTGGCGTCGTTGCTAGGGAGGCATTTCTAAAGATTGTTAAGAACTTTCCTGTTTTCTTTCCTTTGTAGTAGGGGTAAGTCTGCTTTATTTTTCTGTAGTGTACTTCTATTGTTGAAGGATTTCATAGTGCCAATTTATTTATTCATTTGAAGCATTTGATTTAAGATTCTTTATTTGTAAATTTAAAAGTTTTGTCATTTTTTGGATTTTATTTTAAAATGAATGCCTAAAAGGGGTAGAGGTCCAAAGCCCAATAAGGGTCGAGGGAACAGTGATAATTCTGAAACTTTTTCTCATATTGGACCTTCATTTGTAGGCAGAAAGTCCAAACAGGCACAAAATCATCACGCAGGAACTGTCCACTTGGATTCTGGAAACAACAGTTTATATGTGACACAACCCAAGAAGGGGAAGAAGGAGACTATTAGTGCTCCAGAGACCAACTTGAGCCATAGTCAACCTTCTCACCTTAATTGGAGTGGTTTGATCAAGGGAACAAAAATGGCAGAGCACAAGGATCATGCTGAGGGGACTGGCAAGAATTAGGTAATTGATGAACAATCCACCTTTGGATTTCCAATAGTGGATCCTGAAATAATTACTCAAATGAAGAACATTCCACCGTCGTCTCTCCCTCATTTATATTGTAAGGTGCACGAAGATCATGATTCTTTCCTTTTTTAGTTTGACATCCTATGTAAGAGCTATGATTAATCTTCAGATGCCCAGAAATTAAATTTATTCCCTGCAGCTCTCAAGGACTCAACCTTGCGCTGGTTCATAGGACTCGAAGGGACAACTATAACTTCTTGGGACCAAATGAAGAGGGTGTTTTTGAATAAATACCAGAAATGTTGTAAAACTAGAGAAATGCAGGACGAGATATTTACCATTGTGCAAGGTGATGATGAGACCTTGGAGGATTACTTAGAGATATTTTTATACATCATCCAAAGGTCAAAACATAAATTTTACATAAGAACTATCAGGACCTTGTTCTTACATGTGCTTACTAAAGATTCTAGCCATAATTTGAATTTATTAGGACAAGGGGATATTGCTCAAAAATCTATTGATCAAATTTGTGACTTGTGCAAGAAATTTTCAAGGAATTGATCTAGATCCAATAAAGGAAACTGAAATAAAACTAGTAAGCTTGGATCTACAGATGCTATTATTATTGGACTGGACAACAAAATGGACAATATAGAAATTTAAATAATGAATATTGTTAGCAAGAAAATAGACTCTTTAAAAATTCAATAGAAAATGGTAGATGAACAAGAGCCTTTGTCTATTTTTTTCCTAACTGTAGGGAAAAGCATCTTTTAAGAGAATGTACTGTTGATTTAAAATGTGTGATTTGTGTAGAGAACCATGCCACCGAGAAATGCCCCTCCATACCAGGATTAAAATTTGTATTTGAAGGGGAGAATTCTAAACCTGAACCATTACATGCTATGGGAGCACGGAGAAATTGGCCTCAGGTAGGTGCAGGTATGGTTCCTGAACCTTCACCACATTTTTTTGGTCATAATGCACATCCATATTCCTATTATAACACTCAACACTCTCAACCTTGGCAGCATGGGAACCATTATCAGTATGGGAAACCCCCTCAATCCTAGCAACAAGGATGGAGAGGGTCAAACCATTCACATCAGTCCTATCCTGCACAGATGTCATCATATCCTCCTACATATGCACCTCACCATATGTCACAACCATCCTTTCCTCCCCTACCTCAACAAAGTCAACTGATGCCACCATTACCTTTACCACAACCTTTTCGACCACCCCAACTGCCTGCTCAACTGGTACCAAATCCTAATAATAAGGTGGTGCAATTGATCCATTTTGTTGAACCACCCCCTTCTCCTATTCACCAAACCTTGCCGGTTGGGATACATGAGCTTCAATTGAGATCGAGAAGGGTAGTTAAACTAGAAAAACAAAAACAACCCATGGTGATCATTGAGGAGAAAAATGAGGAGGAAACTCCTGGTCATTCGAAGAACAATGACACCATTCAGCCCATTCTTGCACCATCAGAGTTACCATCTTCTTCAAACCGGCCTCCCTACACAAAGAGGCTAGTTATGGGCAAGAGTGACCCCGAGTCCAATCTGGCTTCTGAGCTAAGGAATCTTTGCATAAAGGTACCTTTGCTTCAGGCTATTAGAGAAATCCCCATCTGCACAAAGATAATTAAGGAACCCTGTCTCAAAAAGCCAGGGATGAAGAGAAAAGAACCTTAGACCATTCAATTTGTTTTCCATGCAGCCAAGTTAATGATAGGATGTGCACAAATGGAAAAGCATAATGATCCTGGAAACTCAGTTGTCTCTATTTAGATAGGTGGTATCCTTGTCCCGAATGTGCTAATAGACCTGGGTGTGGCCATCAATGTCATGACTAGGCAAACCATGGATCAGCTTGGGTTGGTTCATATTCGTCCTACCCCTACTGTGCTTGAACTTGCAGATAGATCAAAAATCAAGCTAGAAGGTGTATTGATGATGTGGTTGTCTCCATAGACGCTTGGGAATACCCTGCAGAATTTATTTTCCTTCAGCCAAAAAATATTGTGGGTGGACATCCCTTAACTCTAGGACAACCATGGCTTGCCACAGTCGATGCTTACATTGGATGTCGCTCTGGTGATATGTATATTTCACATGGAGACTCTAGGAAGAAATTCACCTTATACCAGTCCGCTAGATCTATTCAGGAGCTCAAGGACACTTTGTGGTTAGATTACGACAACAGTGATGAGGAGACTCAACCTTTTTCTTTGGTCCACCATCATACAATATCTACCCAGGAGGGTGAATTACAAGATTTCTTGAATAATTTGGATAAAATGCCTAATTTTGACATGTTTCGCCAAATGTTTACTCCATATTTTCAAGAAAAAATTGATTTTCAACCCTCCTCATCACCAGTCTTAGTAGCATCTTCCTGCACTCTTGATCCCAAAACTACTCTTGTTGAAATTAGTCCAGGAAAATCCTTACATATCAGTTCAGACCTGAACTCATCTCAATGAGAGCATCTTGTAGATTTGTTGCATGATCACCTTGATGCCTTTGCATGGAGTTATGAGGACATGAAAGGCATACCTCCTGAAACTGTACTAACCATATTTATATTTAGGATGGGGCCCAACATATTCATCAACCCCAAAGGCGCATGAACCATGCGCTAAGAGATGTTGTGAAAGAAGAATTACAAAAACTCTTAGATGCTAACTTTATATATCCTATATCAGATAGCCAGTGGGTCTCCCTATTCGTAACACTCCCGATAAAGGTTGGGAGATGGTGCATCTGCATTGATTATCGAGAACTTAATAAAGCCACTCTCAAGGATTACTTTCCCCTTCCTTTTATTGATCAGGTGCTAGATACCCTTGCTAGTAAAAAGTACTTTTCATTTTTAGATGGCTTTAGTGGGTACAACCAAATTTAGATCACACGCGCAGATCAAAAGAATACCACCTTTACATGTCCATGGGGTACATTTGCTTACTGAGTGCTTCCCTTTGGACTATGTAATGCCCCATCCACCTTTCAAAGGGTTGTGATGACCATTTTTGCTGATCTCAAGTATGTTGAGATATATATGGATTGTTTCTCAATGTTTGGTAACTCATTCAAGAATCCCTCAGAAACATAGAAAAAGTTCTTTTACGTTGCCAAGAGGCTCACCTTGCTTTGAGTGATAAAAAGTGTAGATTAATGTGCAAAGAAGGAGTAGTCCCTGGAAATTCGGTTTTCGACAAAGGTATCCAGGTAGACACGGCCATAATAGAAGTTATCTTACATCTTCCTGCACCCAAAACACAAAGGGAAGTAAGAGGATTCCTGGGACATGCAAGCTATTACAGGAGGTTCATTGAGAACTTTTCTAGGATAGCTACCCACCTTTTCCAATTGTTATCTAAGGATAGTGAGTTTCTCTGGTCCACAACTTGCCAACAGTATTTTGAGACATTAAAGGAAAAATTAGTGTAGGCACCAGTTTTGAGAGGTCCCAACTGGTCCCTTCCATTCCACATTTCCTCTGATGCCTCAGATATTGCCATTGGCGCAACTTTAGGACAAGAAGAAAACAAACAATCCTATGCTATTTACTTCATCAGTAAAAATTTGTCACCCGCTGAATTGAACTATACAGTGACCGAGAAAGCTTTTTTTAGTCGTAATTTTTGCTATCAATAAATTAAGACACTACATCACAGGATATGAAGTCTTTGTGCATACTGATCATTTTGCGATAAAATATTTAATGGATAAACCATTGCCTAAGTGGTAGAGTGACTAGGTGGTTACTGTTGTTACAGGAATTTAATGTTACTATTCTTGATAGACTAGGAAAATCTAATGTTGTAGCTAACTATCTTTCTAGATAGAATAATCCTGGTGAAGTAATTCCTGTTGATGATGATTTCCCTAACGAACATCTTTTTGTTGTGTCAACAAAGTCTCCATGGTTTGCTGACATAGCTAACTATTTAGTCACTGTAAAACACCACTTCACTTATTCGCTCGTGAAAAGCATAATATCATATTAAAAAGTGTTGAATGTTCTTGGATCCCAGGAGATCTCTTTTACACTGGACCAGATCATATCATTCGTAGATGTGTAAGATAGGAAGAAGTGTTTGATATACTGAAATCTTCCCATGATGAACCTTGTGGTGGTCACTTCACTGATAAGAGAACTGCATACAAAATCTTATGCGTTGGGTACTTTTGGCCTTCTTTAGTTAAGGATGCCAAATAGTATGTCAAGTGATGCGATAGCTGTCAGCATGGGTCAACCTGTTCAAGCCAACGAAATGCCTTTATGTCCTCAGATTATGATTGAGCCCTTTGAAAAATGGGTTATCGATTTCGTAGGACCAATAAATCCGACATCTATGAATAAAAATCATATATTGGTTTGCGCTGATTTTGTTACAAAATGGGTAGAGGCTAAATTTATTTCTTTTGCTACATAAAAAGTTGTTGTTGAATTTTTTTTTAGTGAAATTTTTACTAGATTTGGTTTTCCTAGAGAGATTGTTACTGACAATGGACTGCAGTTTATTTCTAATCTGGTACAGGAAGTCATGGATCAATACAAAATGTGGCATAAAAAGTCCACTCCGTATCACCCACAAGCAAATGGCCAAGTGGAGTCTACCAAAAAGTTGATCGAATCCATCCTCACCAAAATAGTAAATATGCATATGAAGGATTGGGCCAGCCAGTTACCTGAAGCCTTATGGGCTTATCGAACCACTTGGCGGAATAGCATAGGACATACACCATATGAGTTGGTAGACAGGAAACACGTTCTTTTGTCAATAGAGTTACAAATAAAAACCTTTCGAATAGTAGTTCAGTTGGGATTAGATCTCTTAGAAGCACAACAATACCATCTATTACAGTTAAATGAGTTAGATGAATTTCGAAGAGATGTTATTCAATAGAATGTGTTAGTACAGTAGCAATGCAAAAGTGGCATGACAAGTCTATAAGGAAGAAGCAGTTCCAACCAGGTGATTGGGTACTTCTTTGTGACACTAGATTTAAACATTTCAAAGGAAAATTATAGACACGATGGATGGGACCTTATGAAGTAGTCAGAATTTTTGAGAATGGGGTTGTAGAGATCAAAACTTTTGATGGGAAAATTTCAGTATTCCTTGTGAACGGGCATAGACTCAAGGTATATTTTCAACCCCTCACAAAGGAGGACTTCATGTAGTAAGTGCAGCAGTAATCTGAGCTAGAGATGGTAGGTGGCCATGCCAACCTATTACAGATTTGATTCTCTCTTTTCAAAAATTAAAATAATAATAATAAAGTAAAAAAAAATGACAAAAACTAAAAAAAAAAAAACTAAACTAAAAACAAAAATATATTTTCCTGTGATTGTGAAAATCAGTTTGTTGACATGATCATAGAAGGATCAACCTAAAAACTAGCATGTTGGCAGGAAGATTGAAATTTTAATAAAATGGGAATGTTGCTTGATCTTTATATGTGCTAACTGTCACAAAGAAGAACGGGTTTTTAAGTGTAGGAATCGAGCCCTTATCCAAGTTTGGAACAACTGACATGAATGTTTTTATGCAAGCAACACTAAATTCCTGCTACATTTACTTTTGGTTCAGCACTATCCAGGGAGATTTTTGAGGTGAAATTCTGCCCTTCTTCTATTTCCTTTTTCGTAAATTCCCTTCTATTTTTTCCTTCTTCTTCGTCCTATGAAAATGAACCTTCCCTTTCTTACAAAGAAATTGCCCCCTATCCAACTTCGTTTTTCCCTCTTTTCCCCTGAAATTATTTTCCTTTTCCCTTTCTCCATATGCCCTCTTGGTGGTTTCACACTTGAATTCTCTATTGAATTTCCTTCCCATTCCGAAATTTACTCCTTTCTGTAGAAAAATCTGTTATAGGTTAACCCGATAATGCAATATAAATCAAAGAAGAATACTATAACCTACTTCTACTACCAATTTGTGGAAGCTTAAAGATAGAGCTGAACAATATAAGAAGAAGAAGAAGAAGAATCAATGGCACAATACACATGAAATTACTTTGGGGAAAGTCTCAAATAAAAACCCCACACTATTGTATTATCATACATGGTGGAAATACATAGGAATTATACAAAGCCTTAGCTGTCACAGCTAGCCAACTCTCAGTACAATCCTCACAGATGCTCACATGCAAACTTGGCTTCTCTCCAACCTTCCTCTCTACCCCCCAAGCTCCTATTTCCTTGTGTTGTTCCTTGTGGATGATTTTCCTATTACCAAGTGGAAAAGCAAGCCTTCAAAATTGTGCAATCCTTAAGGATGAATCCTTGACTACATGCATGAGTTTTCTCCCTGAGAAAACACATGCAACTGATAATACACTATCCTTGAACATTAATCTCAACTAGGTCTTTCTCAGAATAGACATGCATGAGTTTCTGATGAGGGAATCTTTAGTTAACTGGAGTAGCACTAGTTGAGTGCATTAATGCATCAACTCACTGTTAACTCACTATTAGTTCCTCAAACATTTTGGAACTAATTTAACTGGACTTAACTTAGTAAACTGAGTTAACTAATTACAACTCAAATATAACTCAATCTTATCTCCTCAATTTAAGGGATAACTCTTGCATGACTTTAGAAAGACTTCTAACTTGAATTTCTCCAACTAATTAATTTAAAATAAATTAAGCAATTATTTCCAAGTAGCTGTTAAGACTAAATTCAATTTTTAATTCACAATTTAGTTTAAGGACAAATTAAATTGGAATATCCTTGTTGCCATATTTCAACACTCCCTCTCAACGAGAAAGGGATTATCTACCACCCCGATCCTGTGTCTATGGAACTCGAATTTACACTTTGACAAAGCCTTTGTCAAAATGTCAGCATCTTGCTCCTCTGTTGAAATATACTACAGCAACATGATCCTCCTCACTACACAGTCTCTGAGATGATGATACCGGATGTCGATGTGCTTGGACCTATCATGAAATACTAGATTCTCAGAGAGTTTGATACAACTTTGATTATCACAATAGATCACAGTTGGATCCATCCTCTGATCAAACAAACCAACTAGGATTTTCCGCATCCAGATGGCCTCACATGCTGCCTGACTTGTAGCCATGTATTCCGCCTCTGCCGAGCTAAGTGCAACCAACCTCTGTATCCTGTTGTACCAAGAAACTGTCGTTGACCCAAGGTTGAAAATCCCTCTTGATGTGCTCTTCCGATCTAATGGATTCCCTGCCCAATCTGCATCAGTGAAGCCCTATAGCTTCACTCCCTTTGTCAGTCTATAGCATAATCCATACTAAGATGTGCCTCTGAGGTATCTCAATACATGCTTTTCCGCCTTCCAAAACATCTTGGTAGGCTAAACCATCACTTGACTCAGCTGGTTCACCACATAGCACAAATCTGGTCATGTGCTCATTAAGTACATTAGTGAACCCACAAGCCGCTTGTACACAGTAGCCTCTACCACTTCTCTTGAAGTAGCAACCTCCTTCCTCCAGCTACCTACTAGAGGTGCCTGCATGGGCTTGCACTTATCCATGTGGAATCTACTGAGTATCTCGTTGGCATACTTACCCTGAGACACAAACAACTCCCCATCCTTCTGCCACACTTCCATGCCAAGGAAGTAATGCATGAGACCCATTTCTTTCATCTTGAATTCTCTTGCAAGGTCCTCCTTGCAAGACACGATCAACTGATCATCACCAGTCAATATGAGATCATCAACATAAAGTACGATGATCAACAACTTACCTTTCACGACAATGTGGTACAGGTTTGCATCTGCTTCACTCTTTGTGAAGCCCAACCCAGTGAAGTAGTTGTCTATCCTGGTGTACCAAGCACAAGGTGCTTGCTTTAGCCCGTACAACTCTCTCTTGGGTCAGCACACATGCGAATCATGATCGAAGGTCTCAAAACCTTCCGGCTGCTCTATGTACACCTCTTACTCAACCTAGCCATTGAGGAATGCAGTCTTCACATCCATCTGATGGATCTTCCAACCCATCTGTTCTGATAGTGCCAACATAGATCTGATAGATGAGTACCTTGCGATAGGAGCAAAAGTTTCCTCATAGTCAATCCCCCTGACCTGTGAAAAGCCACGGGCAACAAATCTTGCCTTATGCTTCTCCACACTACCATCAGCAGCTTGCTTTACCTTGTAAAGCCAACGGGAACTCATAACTGACTTGTTCTCTGGTCTCAAAACCACATCCCAAACACGGTTACTAACTATGGAGTCATACTCCTCCACCATATCATCAACCCAAATCAGCTGTTGCACTGCTTCCTCAAAGGAAGATGGCTCGATCTCAACACATTCCCCAGCAAGGGCCATGTATCCAATGTACCTCTTAGGTGACCTCCTCTGTCTGCGTTAAGAAGATGGTGCTCCTACATTCTCTCTTGCATCCTCCAACAATTTGTCAGCTTCTCTTGTGCACTTTCGTCCATCTCTGGAAGACTCTTCTTGAGTGGATGTCTCCACTCCTGGAACCTCTACAATTGGCCGTTCTGCATCAGTCTGAGGCTCCTCCTCCTTCGGAACCAACAGTTCCTCCACAGCCTATAGTTGGAGCTCCCTCTTAAGGGAAACTCACATGGCCTTCTGCTCATCAAACTTGAGATTTGTGCAAACCACTGTCCTCTGACTGGTAGGCAAGTACACTCAATAGTTGTGAGGTGTATCAGTGTACCCCACAAATATCCCCAACTCTGCTGTTGGCTCAAGCTTCTTTCGTGCATCCTTTGTCACATGGCAATATACCGATGAGCCAAAGATCCTGAAGTGACCCACATATAGTCTCTTACCAGAGAAAGCTTCCTCTAGTGTCTTCATCCGAAGTATGCGATGCGGGATTCTATTCTACAAATAGACCACTGTGTTACATGCCTCAGCCCACAAGTGAAGTGGTAGGCCTTGGTCATGCAGCATTGCCCGTGTTGCCCCTACAATAGTTCTATTCTTCCTCTCAGCCACCCCATTCTGCTGTGGGTTATGAGGTGCCGTCAACTCTCATTTAATTCCTTCTATTGCACAAAAGTCATTAAACTCTTGAGAGGCATATTCTCGATTGTTGTTGCTTCTCAAGGACTTGATCTTCTTCCCTGACTCTTTCTTGACCAAAGCTTTGAACTCACAAAACTTTGTGAAAGTTTGGTCCTTCTTCTACATGAAATAAATCCAGCATTTACAAGAATATTCATCAATGAAAATCACATAATACCTTTTCTTCGTTGTGGATGCCGTCGAGAATGGTCCACACAAATTAGTATGAACTCGCTCTAAGATAGCCTCTGCTCGACTATTTCGATAATGAAAGGAAGACTTGGTGTACCTTCCCAAGGTACAACCTTTGCATGTGTCAACTTGTTCAAGTTTACCTTTGGGAAGTCCTATATATATTTGTTGCATTATCTTCAAAGCCCCATGATGCAAATGGCCCAACCGCTTGTGCCACAACTCGCCAATGTCTTGACTTTGCACCAATTTTGCTTTCGTACTCAATGCTGCACAATCATCTACCTCTAGTTTACAAAGATTCTTCACCCGAATCCCTATCCTCTTGGTCCGACCCATGGCTTTGTTTCTCAGGAATGCCTTTCCTTTACTGAAGACAATATCGTAACCTTTGTCCTCCAACATCGTGACCGATACCAAGTTCTTCTTCAGTCCATGCACGTACATCACATCTGTCAAGGTGAGAGGAGCTCCATGCTCCCTCTAACAAGCAACCGTGCCGACTCCTGAAACATTATACCTTCCATCGTCACCCATCTCTATGCACATCTTGAGGTATTTCTCCTCCAAGGCACTGAATAAATTTTTATCACTGGTCATGTGGAATGAGGCTCCACTATCAAGATACTAGAAACAACCCATCATTGATGACACCATGCATGTGATGAGGGTAAATTCCATTTCGAACTGAGAGGGTAACGCCTCACCTTCTGATCCTTCCAAGGATCCCTTATTCGACTTCTTCGATGGGTAATTAGTCGCATAATGTCCCATCTTGTGACAATCAAAGCATCTTACTTTAGACATGTCACCCTTCTTCCCTCCATGAGAAGAATTTGATTTGAAATGGGAAGCCTTCCCCTTCCCTTTTCTTTCCTTACTTGCTAAGGCCAGATTTTCTTCATCATCATTTTTGGATGAAGAACCATCTCGTGTGCTCCTCCTGATCTCCTCCTGCATAAGATCCAACCACAGTTGTTCCCAATGCAGTAGTTTCTCCCTTCAATTCACAGAGTCCTGGTAGCTATTCCAACTCTTTGGAAGGCCAAGGAGAATGAGGCTCACCATATCATCATCGACAGTAGTTATTCCCACACTGCCAAGCTCATCTTTGCAGGTGGTGAGCTTGTTTAGATATGTGGAAATAGTATCAGCCTTCTCCATCTTGATTCTTCAAAGCTTATCCTTGAGTTCCAATTTCCTCTAGTCACTACTATTCTGGTAGAGGTCCTTCAATGTCTTCCACATTGAAAATGGAGTATCCTTCCCATGGAGACTCGAGACAATATGGTCTCGAACTCCCTTAAGGATGATCCATCTCGCCTTTGCCACACACTTCTTCCACTCAGCCAACTCTTGTACACTAGTTGAAGTTGGCTTTGGGATTTCTTTAGCAATGAATTCCTTCAAGCCATTGTCTTCTAATACAACCTCCATTCTATCTTTCAATGCTATGTTATTCGAGCTACCTTCCAAGGCATACTCGAGTCTCAAGCCATAGAAAGCCATTGGCCAACCTTGAAGTATGATATGAATTCGATTTGCACCTGCAACCCCGAACTTCAAACTTCGAATTCTCTTCTTAGTATAATGTTCACAGCTCTGATACCATGTAGAAAAATCTGTGATAGGTTAACCCGATAATTCAATATAAATCAAAGTAGAATACTATAACCTACTTCTACTATCAATTTGCGGAAGCTTAAAGATCAAGCTGAACAATATAAGCAAAAGAAGAAGAATCAATGGCACAATACACATGAAAATACTTTGGGGAAAGTATCAAATAAAAACCCCACACTATTGTATTATCATACATGGTGGAAATACATAGGAATTATACAAAGCCTTAGCTCTCACAACTAGCCAGCTCTCAGTACAATCATCACAGATGCTCACAGGAAATCTTGACTTCTCTCCAGCCTTCCTCTCTGCCCTCCAAGCTCCTATTTCCTTGCGTTGCTCCTTGTGGATGATTTTCCTATTACCAAGTGGAAAAACAGCCCTTCAAAACTGCAGAATCATCAAGGATGAATCCTTGACTGCATGCATGAGTTTTCTCCATGAAAAAACACATGAAACTGATAGTACACTGTCCTTGAACATTAATATCAACTGGGTCTCAGAATAAACATGCATGAGTTTCTGATGAGGGAACCTTCAGTTAACTGGAGTAGCACTAGTTGAGTGCATTAATTCATCAACTCACTATTAACTCACTATTAGTTCCTCAAATAGTTTGGAACTAATTTAACTGGACTTAACTCAATAAACTGAGTTAACTAATTACAACTCAAATATAACTCAATCTTATCTCCTTAATTTAGGGGATAACTCTTGCATGACTTCAGAAAGACTTCTAACTTGAATTTATCCAACTAATTAATTTAAAATAAATTAATTAATTATTTCCAAGTAGCTGTTAAGACTAAATTCGATTTTTAATTCACAATTTAATTCAAGGACAAATTAAATTGGAATATTCTTGTTGCCATATTTCAACACTTTCCTGCTTCTTTTCTCCCTCATGGATTGTATTGCAAGATCTAATTCATTCATGGATTAGATCAGAAGGCATGTATCACTACTAAGAAATTGGCGAATAAAACGTCCTTTGGAATTTTCGCAAATATTTCAAGATTCAGCCCACAAATTGTATTTTTTTTAGACACCTTTTTCAGATTTTCTGCAACATCAGTTAGTGCAGGAACAGTGATGTCCTTTGGTACAAGAATGTATGTTCCAATGCAAGAACATTAAATTTCAGGTGTAGGAACATGCACTATTTTGTGCCCCGAGCACAAGACATGTGCCCAGTGCAGGAACAGTAGTAGTCTTCAATGTAGGAATGTATGTTCGAGTGTAGGAACTAACATTTCCTGTAGTGTAATAATGTATGTTATGGTACAGGAATGTCTGGTGCAGGAATGCATGCTTGAAGCCAAAGTTTAGTCCATGGATAAAAAAGGAATTTATTTTTTATGTTTGGTACAATCGCACTCAAGCACAACTAATTGGACTACTTTATGATGATGCCATGCAATGATTTTATTTCGTAGATGATTAGACTTTGTTCATCGTTTCTAATTAGGAAATATTCTTTTAAGTACATGGACATTTAATTATGAAAACCAATCTTTATTTAAGTTAACATGTGTGCCTTGTATGAAAGCATGAGTTAATCAAAGGATGTGTGCGAAAATATCCCCAAATCCAACGTCCATTTTGAAAAGCCTGATGTTAATTAAATAATGACCTCTCATATATACCACCTCACATTTTCTCCATCACCGCCTCCCACCACTAATCATTATTACTGTATGAATGATTAGATCAGGTCATATCATATCTTTTCCCAAGAAATGAAATTTTCATGAGTGTGGTCGTTAAAGAAAATATTAATATAGTAGTGTCCAGTTCATTCGGTAATTCTAAATTTCTCAGTCCTAAACCCCTGCTAATTAAATCTCCCAATTCTAAGTAGTTGAGTGAATTTAAACAAGCAATGGTGCCTATCTGAATTGAACCATGGTCTGTGAAGGAGGTAGAGTAAATGATAGAGTACAAGAACAATTTGTCCATGATCCAGGAACCAGGATTTCTCCTGTTCTTGCTAAAAATTGATGGTTTTTATTCATCCATGGCATAGAGTTTTCCTGAACCTTTGATGGACGCAGAGCCAAGGTGGGGGCTTTAGATTTTGAAGTGACATAGCAGACTATTTCATAGGCTACAGGGTTGGAGGCCACATGAGAACATTGGTTTAAGAAAGGATGTCTCAAAACATGGGCTTGGTGTAGGTTTGTAGTCAATAAAATGTAGAAAGTGGACTGGAAGGAAGGGTTACAACAAACTGCTATGATCGAGAAATGGAGGCACTTGCTATACATTTTGCAAAAGTTTCTCACCTATGAGGGATGATATTCCCTAGCCTTCCTATATCACATCCATTTGCTATTACACTTTGAGTTCGGTAAGTTGATTAACTTTCCTTACTTCTTGCTTAAAAGTTTAGAAAAAATGTCGAAGGGTGTTCAAAAAAGTCAAGAGAGTCATTTTGGGTTCAAGCTATATCATTACAGGTTGATCTCAATTCTGGTTAGGAAGGAATTAGAGAGTAAAAATGTGACCTGGAAAGGGTTTTTGAAGGAATTACAAGGGGGAAACATAGTGGAGTCACCTGGGAAGAAGGGTAGAAGTAGGAAGGAAGATTTGATCAAACAGATAAAACCCTCACCCCACAAACTAGTAAGAGGAAAAATACCCTTCCTAAGGAGCCAATGTAGGAAGAGAAACAAGTATCCATAACTGACACCCCTCGCCCTTTGAAGAGAATAACTAGAAGTTCTATTAAGAAGAAGTTTGCCTCTTTGAGAGAGGGCCATATTCAGTCAACCTCTCTAGTAAATATAGATGACTCCCAGCCTAGTTCACTGAATAAGAACAATCTTTCGCTCTTTGCGGATGTTGCGGTTCACACAGTGTGTAGTGCACAATACCTCGAAGAGGAATATTTTACACACTTTGTTTTCCCTTCTATGAAAGAACCATTATACACTTTGCAATTGAATACATCACAAGGCTAAATTACTTGTTTATCTCGAAATTATATTTGTTTCTCTTGTGTCATTTATTTTAGCCAAGGAAAATCATTAAGGATATGGCAGTCGGGCCTATGTCCTAAATAGGGCTCCTACTCCAATCAATGTGAGGTCTAATTGGGACTTCATATCAGGGAGACCCCCTAATTGTTAGCAGCATCCAACATCGTAAAACATTTTGGTGATAGAAGGAGGGTAGCCTTTTTATGGTTTATAATTCACCATATTCACATAAAGAACCTTTTGTGCAAGGAAGAAATTGTCTAAGTTAAACTCCAAATCATATACTTGAGAAATAATATTCATCTTACCAAGTTTCGAACCATGCATATGAAGTCACTTACAAGCAACTCTAGACAAATCATCTTATTACCCATTAGTTTGCTAGATTACTTGGATTACTTCCTACCACATCTGTTCTTACTCATCATCAAACAAAGAAAGATACAACCCATTGTGGTATCTTGGTTTCTTTAGTAGAAGAATTGGTTACCTCAACCCTTGAAGATTTAGCTGACTCTCTTGAAGGAGCTTATCATCAAGGGGATCGTCCACCACCTATTGGGGATAATATGGAAGGAGACAAGGAGGATTTTCATTTTTCTAATGAAGAATAGCCAAGAGATTATGAACGACTGGATAACACAAAAAAATTGAACAGAGAATGAGAATATTCTTCCAAATAAGAGAGTGAATAGGACAAGGAGAATGAAGACATGGTCGATGGCCAAATGGATTTCATGGCCCAAG
Organism: Pinus tabuliformis; assembly: GCA_031772625.1. Lineage (NCBI taxonomy): Eukaryota > Viridiplantae > Streptophyta > Pinopsida > Pinales > Pinaceae > Pinus > Pinus tabuliformis. Next base: position 858,602,554 of record CM062812.1, on the reverse strand, counting down.
GGCCTCTTTCTCTTCCAGGCAATCTCCATTGCTTGTGTTGGTGGCTATAATTGTCCTACTTTTTGGTCTCTATCCTATCCCAAACATACCACTTTCACCCTTGTTTTAACCCAAAAGGCCTATCTATTCTTGTACCTTTTCCCCATTACACACATTCCTGCACTCCTCTTATGTTTTTCATATTCAAAGGTTATATATACTTAATCATTAAATTACAGGTTTTATATATCTTAAAATGTCCTTGTAAATAATATATTCCTTTCCTAAGTAATTCGATGGAACCAAAGTGTTAATCTATGTGGAAGATTGGTTTGGTGCGGGAATCGTGCTTGTACCGCTCAACGTTTCTGCACTTTTGAGGCAACTATGAATTCCTTGTTCGACTCATCGTTTATGGAAGAGACAGCTTAGCAGACCGCACAGATTTCTTGCCAAGAGATCAGTTTCTTTGTTGGGCTCGGTGTTTAGAGAAGAAGGCGGGATATGAAGGCTAGACTTCAGTTGCAAAACCCCTGTTTAGACTTTCTGCGAACAACCAAAAGGCTTAATATGTCATGTTGTTATATTTCTTGTTGCGGCCAAGAGCTGAAGTATGTATTTAGGAGGCTTTCTATATAGATGTTATGGAGCGATGTTGTATCAAAACTTTTCTACTATTCATAATTTTTTAGTATCGCCATCTCTAGGCTGGATTAGGGGATCCAAGATGTGTATTTTCTATTTTTGAAGTTTAATACAAAGGAACATGTGAGTTGTGAAGTTCTTTGTTTCGATATCATTGTGATGCTCCATTTGAGTGATTGAAGCTTCCATTTCATTACACGGAAGCAAACTGGTTGGCTAGGGCCCAGTCAACCCATCTCATTCTCCCTTTGTTAAAGGTGTGTTAGATTTATTTTTTTATGCAAGGTTAATCAAGCAGATCATGTTTGGATTCTTTATAGCTAATTAACTTTAATCTCCTACAAGTTGTGTGATCTGGATCTAGGTGTGTGCGTAGTTCATTTGCATTCACTTCTATTTCCCTTCCATTCTTTCCTTCAAATGCATGTTGCCTTTTTCTTTACTAAGAAAACATACATTTAAGGTTCCTGCACTAGTGTGTTTTCATTTCAGCAAGATTGAAAATATTCCTTTATTCATTGTAGCCAGTCGTGCTTATTTCTGCAAGTTTATTATTATTTTGCAAATAGTGTTTGGTTTATTTTTTAGTGAAGCATATTCTAATATTCAAGTTTGATTTCAGACTTGATTAATGCCTATAAGATTTCACTAAAACACTGTTACATTATTTGGGTTTGTACCTGCACTCGTTTGCTAGATTTAATATTGAATGTATCAAAAAGATTCCCTGAGTTAAAATGACTGTTTTTATAAGGTTGCAGATCTAATTCATTCAATAAATAGTATGTTGAAAATGGCAACAAGTAATGCTAAAAATAGCATTGCTATAAATAGTAGTTCAGGTACCAGTGTTGGACATAACAACAAGGAATGAAAAATGGAAGTGCTAAAAATAGCTTTGCTATAAATAGCATTTCGAGATGGATTCCTATTTAAGTCAGTCCCTAAACTAAAATAGTGAAGTAAAATTCGAATTTGATCTTAGCAGCTGTTTGTAAAATAATTAATTAATTCATCTTGAGTTAATTAGTTAAGGAAAATCATACATGAAGTCTATGTGGGGACATGCAATAGTTTCTCCATTAATTGAGGAATTTATCCATCAGTTAAAGACATAAGGATGAGTTGCATATTGAGTTGTAATTTGTTGGCTCAGTTAAGTAAGTCAAGTCCAGTTAGATTAATTCAAACAGTTTGTTGAATTAATTGTGAGTTCAGCTAGTTAATGCATGCATACATGTAACTGTTGCACTTCAGATAACTGAATATTCTCTCATAAATAACTCATGCATGTCAATTCAGTCAGAGACCCAGTTGAGATCAGAGGAGGGAAAGTGTACTATCAGTTGGATGAATTTTTCCTATAAAGGAGGCTTATCCATGCAGAAGGATTTATCTCCTTCAAGTTTGTGCAATTATTTCTGAGCCAAGTGAGCAGTGTGAGGTGGGAATTCACACAAGTGGAAGCATTGGACCCTAGGAATAACTGCGCACGGAAATAGGAGGTTTGGAGGGCAGAGGAGAAGGTTGTGAGAGCCTTTGACTGTCTATGAGCAGTATTGATTGATTGCAAAGAAAGCAGGATAGCTTGAGAGCTGATTCTTTCTGTAACTTGAACATATTTCCACTTGTATGATAATACAAAGATTGGGGTTTTAGGCTGAGGCTTTCTCCGGGTTATTTCTTATGTGTTATGTGTAATTGATTTCTCATTCTCAGTTATATGCGTTCTCATTGATCTTGCTCATATTCGATTAAGCTTCTGCAAAGTTTGTTGTAGAAGTATATCTTGTGTTTTGCTTTAGTATATTGCATAATATGTTGATCTACAATGGGAATTTCTACATAGTCATCTCAGGAAAAAGCTTGTTGATGTTTAAGTCAAAGTAGTTTCCAAGTGAGATGGTTTCTTATTCCAATAGAAATTTCCTTTGGCTATGAAAGCAATTTTTATTTCCAAGCATGAGATTAGTTAATGGTTCATTTTGCTTATAGAAGTTCATTTTACAGTTCGGTTTTCACCTTACATTCATTTTCCTTAGTCAAAACACTTTTATTGTTTGCAACCGATTTGGAAACCAAGTACAGGAACTCTGGTTTCCTAGTACAGGAACCTTTGTTCTAGTGCATGAATCAACATTCCAAATACAGGAACAGAGTGCTCTAGTACCAAGGCTTAGAGCTCTTCTATGCAGGTCAAGATCTTTACTAAGGGCCCAATATACATACTTCTAGTATAAAAGCTTCGCTCTAGTACAAGAACAACGTTCCAGTACAGGAACCTTGTTCGGTACAAGAACGACAACTTGGTGCAGGAAGGAAAATCTTAAGGAAGGCATGTATTCTGATTAGTTACATTTCCTTCTTATTATAATTAAAACATTTTAGTTACATGTTCCTTAATATGGAATAGAGGGGATTTGTAAATTCTTCCATGTTCAACATGAAGATGGAGTCTAAGTTGGAGTTGGAGTGCGTATATATATAATTCATCTTACCTCTCGATATAATTAAAACATTTTAGCTACATGTTCCTCAATATGGAATATGGGGAGATCTGTAAATTCCTCGAGGTGTAAGACTTTTTTTAGAATACAAAATTGGAGGAAAAGATTTGCGCTTCAAGGGATTTGATCTCTATCAGCACATAATCTATCTAGAATTAAGATCAATTTACACTGGTTAATAGTAATTTATTCGTCAAAATAATTTATTTTTACTATAACCATTTTATATTCCATAAACATTTTTGTCCACTATTGATAACAATTCTCAATCATAACTACAATTAAATGCTCATCCGATAATGTGATAATTATTACAAGACAATTATCATGTTTAACATTATCATACACAAAATGAGATTATACCTATCAAGTGTTGACTTCAAATTCTAAATTAATTCTTTATTAATAAATATGGATTTCTCATATGTCAATACTAATATATTTACATAAATTAAATGGTTGGTAAACATCAATAGAGATAACCCATGATAAGTATCAAAATACATTTTGATGATACATTTCACATTACCAAGATTTTAAAAATCACAAAAATTAACTAAATAATAATAACAATTATTATTATTATTATTATTATTATTATTATTATTATTTACTACGAGTTAAACCCATCACCTTTAACATCACATTTAAGAAAAGATGTAACAAAATTCTTAACTATAGATCAATATGATGCGTATATCACATACCTCAAAAATCATAACTCTTTTTATAGTCATAATATTTTTTGCATAAGTATCTTTAATGTAAATCTTAAATTTTTATCCTGTCTATTATGAAAAATGTTTCATGGATATTTCATAAAAATTAATGTCGGTCATCCACTTATTAATTATTAATAATTAAATTAGAATTTTAGAAACTCTATTTTAAAATAGATAACATAGGGGCATAATTATACTATTAAAGTTATAATATAGTTAATCTTACTACTAGATGAATATTGGGATATTTTCATTAATATTATGATGTTATATTTAATCGTTTTAGGGTTTATTTTTATGGTTTATTTTTATTGGATGAAAAGGTTTTAGACAAATTTGTTTAAAAAATAATAATCAATATAACTGTGATGATTGTCTATTAAAATTGATTATTACTTTTTAGATTTTAAAATAATAAAAAAATATTATAATATTTTATTGTTGGTTTACAAATAATATTTAAAGACAAAATAAATTATATATATATATATATCCTCAAAATTGTAAAGACTCGAGGGAAAACAACAACATCATACAAGCCTTCAGTTCCACATTTCTTACTCGAGTGCTAAAGGAGGAAAACATGAATTCCCTTGGTAAGTTCTCACCCAATTCCCATTGCAGTGTTAGTTATGAACTTACTACCAAAGTGATTTCCAAACAATTAAAACAGATCCTCCCTATCCTCATCTTCCCCAAGTAATCAAGCTATGTGGAGGGTAGACAAATCCTTGATCATCCCTGCCCATGAAGCCATACATTTCCCAAAAACTTTGAAGTGGCCAGGGATTCTCATCAAGTTGGATGTCTCCAAAGCCTTTGACAAACTCAACTGGGATTATATGGAAAGTGTTCCCCCAGCTTTTGGCTTCAATCCCCATTGGACCCAATGGGTCATGTCTCTAGTATCTACTTCCTTCTCCTCCATTCTCATTAATGGCTCCCCCTCGAACACTTCCAAACCCACATAAAGAATCAGACAAGGGGATCCTGATTCTCCCTTCCTCTTAATCCTTATGGTGGAAGGACTGGGTAGATCCATTAAGGCAGCTCTCCAACAAGGTACTCTATAAGGCCTTGCACTCCACAATGACATCACACTATTGCACCAACAATTTTTTGGTGATACCCTACTCCTTAATCACTTATCTATCAAAGAAGAAAAAAATCAAATAAATCCTAACCCTCTTCTCAAAATCATTTGCAACCTCCGTCAATATTGAAAAGTCACAAATTTTCTCCCTCAACACCCCTATCACTCAAAGAAACATAGTCAAAATCCTTAGTTTCTCCCCAACACCCCTCCCATCTAAATAACTCGGTGTCCCCTTAACTAATTCAAACATCAATAATTCATCATGGAGAGACCTACTAGAAAAAATTTAAAGTAAACTAGACAACTTGACCTTTCGCTCATTGAGCACAGTCAATTGCCTCATTCTCCTCAAGTTTTTCCTTCAATCAATGCCTACCTATATCTTCTCTATTATATCCACCTCCAAGTGGGTTCTGAAAATTATGATAAATCTCCAAATAAATTTCCCATGGGGGTATCCCACCTCAAGAAAAAATGGCTTTTTGTTAAATAAGATACCTATGACTCTCAAAAGTAGCAAGAGGATTGGGCTTTCATGATCTAGAAATGGTCGGGAAGGTGTCAGGAGAAAAAATTTGGTGGCGATGGGTCAAACATACCATGAAAATATGGGTGCACCTCTCGCATAAAAGTACGCTATGGATATCAACAGGAAGGACATAATTCTCCTATCCACTCAAACTCCAGTCTTCGTCATTTGGAAACTAGTTAACCTCAATAAAACCTTGGTTGAAATGCATAACTTTTAGGAAATCATGAATGGGAAATCAAGTAGAATGTGGGATAACTCGTGGAAACAACTACCCAACCTATGATGCACTTTTCAAATTCCTCAAAATTAGATTCTTTCTCAAAGATCTAGGCTAACACATATTCATAAATACTACAAGGAGCAAGAAAACCCAGGCACACATAAATGGAAGTTATTGATGCTTAGTGAGGAGGAAAACTCTGAGGCAAACAGGTTAGCCCTTGACCCGGAACTCAAAAAATGCATCATCAAAACAAGCATAGGCCTTAATATCCATCGATGAGGATAGGAAATTTTTGTCACTTTCAAAATCAAAGAGGCATATTGGCTTGTAGCGCCAACCCCACCAACAAACCCAGATACATCCTACAAAGATCTTTGGATTCAAAACGTATGGCCAAAAGTCTCCATGTTCACATAGCTCCACATCAAATGATGCATCCTTACATGGGAGAATCTCTGCAAGAGGGGCTCCTCTGGACCTTCACATTACTACATGTGCAATAATTTGTAGGAATTCATAGATCACTTTCTCAACTAATTTGAGTTTTCCAACAATCTATGGAACAAGTTGGATTAGGGTTTCCAATGCAAAGAAAATATAGAGGGAAACATTATACAAACAATGAATACCTAGGAAAAGATTTCCATAGCTAAATCTTGAATCGTCTCTAGACCATAGCACCCAGCGTCTTACCTTTGGAAATCTAGAACGAAAGGAATCAAAGAACATTCAATGACAAACACACAACATAGGAGGGAATTTGGAAAATCCTTCACAAACATTTAAATGAGACTTTATTCCTCTCCAGCTGGGGGGCAAAGGCTTTCAAGGCCCCCCCAATGAAAAGGACATCCTTTCCTAATGGAATCTTATGGCCCCCCACCCGCAACGATTAGCCACACATCCTCTAGCCAAATATCCAAGTCTGGACACCTGTTCCCCTCCTATGGCATTGAACTACAAGCTAAATTTCAATGGTGCATCCAAAGGAAACCGAGGGAATGCTGGAATTGGGGAGTCATAAAAAATCATAATGGAGAAATCATCAAGATTTACAAGGGAAACATCATCCAAAACATCAAAAATGTATTAGCACTTGAAGCTTTGATCCAAGCCCTCCCCGTTACCAGAAAAAATGATCTATACCCAATTATTGTGGAGGGAGACTCTTAGTTCGTAATCTAGATAGCTCAAAAATTCGCAATGGCATGCCACCTTCAAAATGCTCCACCGGCTAGAGACTGGATCAAAGCCTGCACTAATTGGCTCACATCTTAAACAACAAGAAGCCATAATCTTCTCACATGTCTAGCATAAAGCCAAATCCTTTGCAAACTTCCTGGCCAACAAGAGGGTTGACAAGAAAGATCAATGTGAAGACATGACTTTGGACACCCCCAAAATTGCGACATGGGCTTATGATTGTAACGACATAGAAAAGAAAAATCACAACTCCCTAATTCAAGTGGCTGTGACATTAATGAGGGAGAATAGTTGTCACTTTCTCCCAATGCATGAGGAATTAATAGACATGGATGGATGGTAGCCATCCCCTAATCTCACAACAATCTGCATTTAATGTAGCTCAAAGAAGGATTTTCACACACATAAGGAGCAATTAAGCATGGAGAAAAACAAACATTTAGCTATTATGTTACATGTCGACATTCATGCCTTCAGACTGTTGGCATTGTGAGTGAAGAAGCATTAGGGGTCTGAAGAGGATGAGTGTCTCAGGGGGCTTTAAAGCACAGGTGAATAATTTTCATTATGTCTCATTATGGTTATGGAATGTGATTGAGCTCTTATGGGGGAAAGGGATGTGGATGTTAACCACTGCCTCCCTGGGATGCACAAGGGGAGGAGCAGTTTGATGATGACACCTCCAGGCACATTCGGTGTCTTGTGGCTACAATGGATGCATAGGAATGACACAACACCAACAATGCTCTTGGGGTCATGATCAGGAACTTACTCAATAGGAAATTGAGGGAGTAGGAAGAAACTCGAGACATGGTTAACATTCGTGTACAACTTTGAGAAATTTGTCTAGGGAAATGAGGATTTTTCCCCCTCCCCCACCTCCTCTAACATCCTCAAATTCAAATAACTAGTCTGTAGATCTAGAGTTATCTCATCCAGGACAAAGACCCCCTAACCTAGGTCCCTCTGAGTGTCACACCAAGAAACAAAAGGTGACTGGAAGTCACAACATGCCTAAGACAAATGAACAAGCACTGAATCTAGATCTGGCCAAGGGAGAACCCTCCAGAAAGGATGGGGAGTCATACCCTAGTAGAGTCTTCATACAATGGGAGTGACCCCCATGGCTACTAGAGGATTATGATAATCCATTCCTATACTTGGAGTAGAAAGAAAAATCTAGGAAAGAGAACCTATAACGAAGCCAAACTACAGGGAAGCAAGTGCAACTAGCCCAAGCTAAGGATGCCGAGGAAGGGGAAAATCCCAAGTATGCATGCCTCATTTCCAATATTTTCATCTTCAGAATTTTTGCATTGTCTAGTGTTTGTTAATCATAAGTTTGTTTTCAGGGTCATGGTGTCATACTATCTATCTAATGCCAGTTATGTCTTATGTTTTCTCATTTTTGTGGAGTCTTATTACCAAAACAATGGTTTTGTACTTCTACATAGGCCATTTGGCTTCCCTACCAAGGGCAAATGGCCTTTGCTAATTTTTCCTCGTGCCACTATAGAATGTTGGTTTAATGGTCAATATTGTGGCTCAAATTTTTTGGGAGGCCATGTTGTTTCCCTCTCATAGGCAGATGGTCTCCGCAAATTCCCCATAGCTATGCTATTTCATGAACTCAACTCTCTCCAAGCACTTCAAAATGTTATTTATGTAAAATTTTGATAATATAAAGATTTTGACTTGCGTGCAATATATATATATATATATATATATATATATATATATATATTCCTAAAACATTTTTTTTTTTTTGGTATTTTTTAATGTAATTCATAAATTAAATTAAATAATTCATATATAAAAATTTATATACATAATATATTTAAACACTTTATTTTAATTCAAATGTCTTATAATTGTTTTTCATTTTAATTTATAAATAATGTAATTATATAAATAAAATGGCTAGTAAATGTGGATAAACATCAATTCATAGTAAGCACCAAAACACTTATACATGTGACATTGCTAAAATTAATTAAATCACAACTTTATTTAAAATAATAATATTGATTATTACTATTGTTAAAAGAATCAAATATATGATTATACATTTAAAAAAAACATATTGCAAAATTATTAACTATAAAGATCCAATTCCTTTTTATCATGAAATTCTTTCTTAATATGTAAATATTTTTTATTACAATATTGTGGACGAATAGCATGGGTTATCAATAGTGTATATCCAAAAAAAAAAAAAGATAATTCATTTATTTTCATATAATATTTGTCCATGTGGTCCATGGGGTCTTGGATAGACAGTGATTGGGTGATATATTGGACATGATGAAGATGTAGTCTTACCAAACTTACAAAAACAAAATATAATATTTGTCCATATATCTTTTTTAAATTAATAAATTCAATTAAGATGATAGGAAAAAAAACATAACTACTTTTAAAATAAATATAAACTTAGGCTTGGAATATGCCTTAAAATTGCTTGTCTTCTTTAAACTTAAGGAAATAGTTAATTGCCCAAAACGCACAACATAAAGCACTTTAAAAAACATTCCGGCCATTATAATTCTAAGTGAAATTGTTTTTTAATAATAATAATAAGTCAATTTATATGTACACATAGCATGGCCTAATAATGTTTCACAAATAAACTATGACAAATTTTTTAACTATTTAAAAATATACATATATAATTATTAGAAATATTCTAAAATATACTATTAAAGTTAAATCATTATCATTCTCTTATACTTATTAATAATTAAATTAGAATTAAGTGTCAAAAATACACACATAAAACATAAAACAGCTGACTTCTTTCGATACAATATTACATCACACGGGCCATGATACAACCATAATATAGAGCACATGAAACAGCTACTATGAAAAGGGTTGATACAATGAAAATTATACGTTCAGGGTGTTACAGGTACTCTTGTTTGCGGTTTTATGAATCGCGCATAGATTTTTCTCAGGCGGTGGTTAAAGTTTCATTAAAAGTACACCGCCTGAAACATTACAGGAGTTGAGTTAGACAGGATTTTTATCATACTGGAATTGCAGTGTTAAAATTCCCGAAAAGCAAAAAACCTCAATACAATAGTTAAAAAATCACCAATAAAGTAGCGTTTATATTGGTTATGCGACAAGCTTTTTGGCTTTGGACTCTTTTTTATCACAATTTTCTGCCCAATTTGGCGGCTGCAACGGGGAACAACCCAAGTCTGCAACTTTGTCATGTTCAGACTGCGATGAAATAGATTTCTGACCATTCTGAATCAATCCAAATCGTCCAAAAGTGTGCAGTATCGGCGTTTATTTAATTCTCCAAATTTCGAAGATCGGCTAAAGTACCGGGAATCAACCCCTTTAAGGAGACGACGCTTAGGCCAGCCGTTAACGTCTGCCATCTGTAAAGCAACAAGCGTACCCCAGCCTGTTGATACTTATTGTCGTTATTGCACCCAACCTCTGAATCTTCGTCAGCGTACGTGCAGCAACTTTCCAGCAGATATATATGTTCCTGACCAACGCGGGGTCTCATTATGTTCTATGATTGCGTGCTTCCGCAGTGCGTTTTTCAATGAGAAGGCAGTGCGCGTCATTTGCCAGGTTGAAGAAAGCAACTGTTGAGCAAACCGAGGAGGGGCCGCACGTCCGGAGCCGTGGGCTTTTCTGCCCTTTTTGTTTGACCTGATACAATGAAAGCGCACAATAAAGGTTTCAACAAATTTCATGGCGAGAGCTAAGTAATCTCGATTGTGTCTACAATGCAGGATATCTTGTGGTTATCGGGTAGTTAATGTGCCTGGCTGTATTAGGGGAGGAATCGTTGGGATTGCAAAAAATGGTTGGAATTTAGTTTAAAATTTCAATAAATTTTGCAGTAGCAATGTTTGTATTTGAATTATAGTTATAAAGTTGGAATTATTTGAATTCGGAAACTATAAAAAATAGTATTAAAATTTTTCAATTCCAATAAAATTCTAGAGTACACATCTTAAACATTTAAATATATATACATTTAAAGCTACAATTTTACCTAAATGCTATTAATATAGTCATCATAAGCATTATCTAAACTTAAAAGGTGTGGGTTACATATAAAAGCACACAATAACCTAATACCAATTTCTTAGGCATTTATCTAGTTCCACATTTCATAAAGTGTCATAAACAAATGACTCAAGGCCTAAGGATAAACATTCAAGCAATTGTTCTTAGGAATGGTTTCCAACTGCTAAGACTTCACGCTGAATTGGTTATGATTAGATCCTAACCATCATTAATTAGCTTTAGTTACATGTCCCTCTTTGAAATGGTAAGTGCAAGCATAGTGAATTTATTGTTCTATTGAACTAATTTTGAGAGGGCAGGATAACTATACCTCCATTACCCCGTTTCCCATACATTTTTCCATCTTTGTGACAAGGTTGGCCGTTTGAATGTTGGGAGTGTGAAATCATCTTAAGTGTAACATTGTAGCTTTAGATCCCCAGTTTAGCAAAGCATATTTGAAAATATTAGGAGTGACCAAGGGCCAAGTGATGTAATATGTAAACACACCACAATGAAAGTGATGGAAATAAATACATCATTGGCCATTAGTCAATACTAATAGATTCATAGGGTGTTATGATTCCATAGAGAAGGGGATGGAAAGGGGTCAAAGGGAAATCCCATGTGCCTAGAATGTCGTGTCATTTTCCTAAGGTAATTGTCATTACCATATAATACATATTTTCCTTATTAGAACCAATTGTTGAGTGTTGGTAAGAGGCGGGTGATCTTGACCCATATATAACTCATATGTGTTAAATCTTGCAAAATATTGCAAATATTGATATCCCTATGTTATCCTTAAGCTAAAGTAGGCGGGGTGACCCCTTAGTGAAAGCATTATGGATGATTGATTTTAGTTTTTATGGCATATTTCGAAATATGGCATGTAAATTATTTGTTTCATATGAGTATCATCAATGATTTATTACCATCATCCATGCATACTACAATTTTTAAAGTTTTGAATACATTTCAAAAAATTGTGGCTCATAGTACAGAGTTGGCCAACATGTGTATCATCGTTATGGCACATATAAAATATTGAAAAAGGTTGAAGATTATCCCCAAAGCACATTGATCATAATTTTTTTATCACAAAGCAATTTTAAATAGTGCAGAAGAAAGGAAGTATGCATCAAAGTGATATGGTGGAATTACATTTTACTTGGTGTAATGATGTCTTGCATGGAAAAGCACATAGTGATAAATGTGATGGTAGAACATTGTGATGATATATGGCACTATGGTAGAACCATAGACATGAATATGTGATAAAATATGTTAGTGAAAAAACATATGTATATAGGTATGTAACTAAGTTGTGTGGTTGAGAACAATGACATATGCTTTCTCCTCATGGGTACACCTGATAAATTTATAGTTGTTATTTAATGTAAATGGTATAAGGCATAGTATGACATTGTTGTGCTGTATTATTTAAGGATCTGTTGATATATAATATAGGTTTGTCGTGGTAGATATTTGGAATTCGGTATACCACATTGAGCCATGGATATAGTGGTGAATTAATGTTTCAAATTAATAGGTCAACAGACACCCTTGGAATTCATTAAGGTTTCTTTGTTTTGTTAATTCAATCATTTAGCGTTTATGTAGTTTTTCTTTGGCTTTATGTTGGAGTTTTAAGTTGAAAGAGAATCCTGATAGTTGCATAATGAACTTTTGAAAGTATTTAAGCTCGAGGTGAAGCTTTGCAATAAAGGAGAAGGCTTTGGTTGAAGGTGAGTACCATGTATGCTTAAAACATCGTTGTAACTTAGTTTTGTTGATAAGTCTCTTAGCTCAACCTTGATTTAGCTTAGTATTCTAAGTATGTTTTTCCCACATTATCCCCCTTGCTTAGATAAACAAAATTATTGTCAATCATGCCTTAATGTGAATTCAAATTGGCACTTTTTCCCACTTGTGTAAATTTTCTAGAAAATGTAACTAGGTCCGGTCTTCATAATTGTCATCGTATATGTGTCATTATATATATTTCATGTAAAATGCAAAAGAAGAAAAATAATTATTATTTTCAAGCATGGGTTTCATGCTCAAGTCAAATATTTATTTAGGCCAAGCATGTTATTGATGCTTCTAGGGTTTATTAAGTAAAAAGAAAAGATATTTGTCATGAGTCAAAATATTGTACTAGAACCAAGTCCCATTTGGGTTTTGAAAGAAAGTGGGAAAATCATTTTATTTGACTAAAAAAATTGTCATCTTTATCCCCATAAGACTAAGTCAACTCTTGAAGGGACCCATTCGACCTCTTGGATGTGTATAAATAGATCAAGATAGTTCGATCTCATTTGGAGACAAATGAGAAAGTTTGATAAATTTTCCAAGGAGTGGAAGAAAAACCAATGAAATACTAGAGAAGAAGAATTGAAGTCAAAGAAGAGAGAGTGACGGTAAAGAGAGAGAGAAATCTACCATATAATCTGCCACATGTGCAAAGATTTTAGGAATTGCAGGGGCCAAAAATTGTAGGCCTAGTTGTTACTAATTTGGCATCTTAGGGACAAATTCCCTCCTTTGGACAATCTTCCTCATCAAGAAAGACCCCTCCTATACCTTGGAAGAATTTAATTTGGTCAGTGAAAACTATATTTTTAATATGGAAACCCTCATGTGCACAAAAAAGGCAGATTGACCCAAAAGGGAAATTGGACACCCTTTGAAGCATATAAATACAAGTCAAGTGAACCTCATTTAGAGATTATCATCAATCATTCTTCTTTTTCTCTTCTTTGATTTGGCTCACATAGTTCTGAAGATGGTTCATAGGAAATTAGTTTGTACATGTCTGAAATTGCAGGGTCCAAGCTCGCTTGTGTGAATTAGAGTTTTTAGTTTGGGGTTACAGGGTTGCTACAAAGGAATATTGGCTATAGCCAGACGCAGGATAGTTGGAACTCTTTAGCTAGACACATGACAGTTAGCTCCGTGTGGATGGGATCTAGGGTTTTTCTAAAAATTGATCGCAGATTCTGATAGTTGACCGCAAATGTCAATAGTTAACCGCATGATTGTGAAATGATGATATTGATTAGTAGTATTGTTGGGTTCATCTATTAGATATTGGTTGGTTGGTTTTGTTAGAGAGTCTTGTGAGTGAAAAATTGGATTATTGTACTCTCTCTTTACTGAACATTTTACGAAAATATTATAAGAAGAACAATTTGAAAGGGTTTTCCCCCTTGTGGGGTTTTTGCCTGGTCTCTAATCAATCCTAGTGTCTCTATGTGTGCATGATTTTCTTCTATTGCTCCTTTATGTTCCACTGCATTGTTGATAATATTTTTCATTATGTATAATTGCTAATGACGTTTAAATGTTATGGGGTGAATATGATATAAATGATGAAATGTAATTATCTAAAGAAAAGGAAAATATATCCCTAAGAAAAAATAATAGTTGTAGGGGTCGAAATTCTATTGCAGTGGCCAAAAATAAGAATTTGGACCATATTTGGAAGGTTTTAACTATTGTTGACTTGAGTTCACATTTACTTGTTGGACGAGCTTGAAATGAGGGTTGACTTGGTTCTTATGGGAGGTCTTGGTCTTGGATTTTGGGTCTTGTATTTCTTACTTTCATCTAATTAACAAGAGAATATTTGATTGGGTTTTCCCTTTGGAGGGGTTTTTCCCTAGCTTGGAGCCTACATGTGCTCATTTTCTTTTGTGATCTTCATGGTTTATTATTTTGGTAATTGTTTGATGAAAAGAACATAATAAAAGTAATAAGAGGCCAACATAACTTCACAAGCAATTATCAAACAAAGCGAAATCGCCCTAATAATTTCCCTATTGATTTGTCAGAATAGTTTCAGAGCTAAGGTGAAGAGAAGGTAGCTCAAAAATCACTCTTGTTGGCATATAGTGCAATATATTCATCTAAGCTACTTGGGAGGACATAAAGAAGGACATAAGGGAGGACACATTTTCTAAGGGCACAAGGAAGGGAATAAGGAATAAGACTCTAAGGAAGACTACTACATAAATTTATATATATCTCTCTATCTTTCAAGGATATTGGTTAATCAACATCATTTTGAAAAATATCAATCTCTCTCTCTTGAAAGCTCTTTGATAATCACTTATTTTGGAAGGAATCTCTATAGTAGTCATTACTCAAGAAGCATCAAGAACCTTGGGAACATCATCTACACTCGTGAAGGCATCAATATTCATCTTTGAAGCAACTTGAAGATGCTATTGTGTCAACCATCCTAAGAGTCATCATCCAAGAACATCTTTGAGGAACTATTGGGATCATAAAAGCTTTGGAAGCATCAAGATGGAATCATTGTATAAAAGTTCAATGTTTTGACAAGTTAGTACTATATTATTCTCTATGTCTCAGTCTTCAAATCAGATGAATTTATTTTTGTAAGGAAGAAAATAAGCTCGATGAATCAACAAACTTTCAAGCATGGAAGAAGAAAATAGATTTGGTGTTCATAGAAAATGAAGTCACAGACTATGTTATAGGAAAATTTATAGATTTAGAGAAGGATAAGACTCAAGAATAGGCCAAGTACACTAAAGGATAATTTAGGGATCAAAGGATTCTCTCATTCTTGTTGGACACCTAATCCTAAATGGGTTAGTGTGGAAGCCGAATAGACCAAAGCAATCCAAGAGACCTTGGGATCTAAAACCCAAGAGTCACATAATGTACTATAAATGTAAATCTCATGTTAATAAAAATTGTATTGCATGATTTATCTTTCACATTGTCTTTGTTGTCCATGTGTGTTTAACATGGTATCAGAGCGGGCGATTGCTGGTCCTGCTCCAATTTGAGCCACTTGTTTTGTGGTCTCTATATATATGTCATTTGTGCAGACCTTCCAGTTCTGCCCATTACCTGTAACGCTCCATTAATTCATTGTCTGCCAGAAATCTGCTGCCTCTCCTACCTGACCTCTGGCACTGTATACGCTGCACCTGACTTTGGCTATTTTAAGACTCTCTTCTGCATTACCTGTGCCCTCTGTCTGCCATATTCCATTTATAAGACCTGCGCCTGACATTCACCTGACATGGGAACGTTTGCGCCTGACATTCACCTGACAGAGGAACGTTTGCGTTGTTCATCCGAATAAGTTGATTGCTCTCTGGCTATCCTGACATAAAATCCATAAATGTTTCATAAAAGCGCTGGTCTGACCTGCCGGATACGTTGTCCATATTGCCTTATCTGATGAGTGTTGTGCCTCCACGCAAGACTGTCCATACTATGATTGTGATTGAAATCATCTCTAATTTCTGAACCCTGCGTGCCCTCCATTGTCGAAAAAATACTCTCATTCCACCGCACAAAGGTTTCACTGGAGGCTTCACCATATACAAGAGAAGGTTGAACTTCCAGACCTATGTTGCGATTCTGTTTCAAAACTGCGCATGAGATCTTGCATTCAAACCGTCGCCCTCCTAACATGGAGATGAGTTGCACTGTTTTATGCACAAGCACATTGTTCGAGCATGTGGTTTTTCTGAGAGCGCAAGCCTTTTACTTCTAATTCGAATGCCAGAAGTGTGAGGGAGTACTGCATGAAAGACCACTACACGCTCGGTATTGGAACGTTGTCGCTGCTCTGTTTCGAGTTTGTTCTTGGTTTCAAAGCTCGTCTCCAGCGACCTCACCTACTGGACGCTCATCATCCGAGGCCTCAAATGGTGTCGAGATGCCATTGATCAAATTCTGAGATGCATAAGACGCCTTCAGGTTGCTCTGGTGAATTTGGCAATTCAGAATGAAGGCTTGATAATTCCTGGCTACACTCATATGCAAAGAGCACAACCACTACTATTGCAACACCTCCTACTTTCATATGTTGAACAGCTTGAACGGGATAGTGGTCGGTTAGTGGATTGCAAAGCTCAAATGAACTTTTCTCCCTTGGGGGCTTGTGCCCTTGCTGGTACTGGACTTCCAATTGATAGGTTTGCAACTTCTGTGGCACTGGGATTTACTGCACCCTTAAGAAACAGTGTTGATGCGGTGTGTGATCGGGATTTTCTACTGGAGTTTCTTTCAGCTAACTCCATTATTGTTATCCATCATTTCCCCTGATCAATAACAGTTGAGAGAGAACCCTCAAGCATTTCCTGATTTGTTTAAATTTAGCTTGTGAGACCAGAAAGTAATTTGCTCAGACACACAGTCAGAGCCAGTGGATCCATAGGAGCAGAACTTTTTGATTGAATTCTCTACGCCAAGAAAATCATAAACGTCATCTTCAAATATTGGATCAATATGTTGTAGTTCATGTAGAGAGAGTTCTGAAAGTTGGCATTCTACTGGAGAGCTGACAGAGAAGATGTTCACATGAATATAGAAGCAGCTCTTACAGATTCGATTGGAGAGCCAGCGAAAAAGCTTCATACTGCAAGAAGTCGAAATGATCAAGTTTGCACTGATGTGCGTTTTACTTTGCATTCTCCACGCTACTCCTTGACAAGATCAACCAATCTCTAGGTGTAATGTCGTAGGGACAGATGCTGTAAATAGAAGCGTGGTCATCATTGAAGGTGGTAAAAGTTGCTCTTCATGTGGTATAATTGACGTGGGCTTGTGGGTTCACTATATATATCTTTTATCTTCCAAATTTTCAACATAGTCTGTTTCCTGAATTGTCTAACCCCATGGTTTCCTGAGTTCATGGGTTGAGTTTCCACAACCAAGGGACTGTACTCTCTGTGATACATTGAGATTGAAGTTCTGCCCACGAAAGGGCAAGTTTCATTCTGTTTCAAGGGACAAGTTCTTTTCCCTTCTAGTGGCCGACTTTAGTCTAAGAAATAGGTTGAGTTTTCCATCACAGTGAGTTGTGCTCTTCCTGTAAGTTGCTGGTGTGAACAAAATGCAAACAGAAAATCATTCTGGAAGATTGTGCGAGTTGTAGTTGGGGAGAGGGTAAGGGCATAAAGAATGATCTAGCCCCAAGGCTACAAACTTGTATTTTCTGTGGTTGTTTCAGTTGAGCAGCATATCACTGTACCTGTGCTTGAAATCTTAATGAGTATAGACTATTGGAAGTGATGTTTGGTGATGTACCTCTGCTATAGAGGGTCTCAAACTTCCTCATCTCATTGGATGTGTGGCTGTGAATATATTGAAGACACTCCATATTTATTTCTCTGTCTTGGAGCTGAATACGTTGCATATATTATCACTGTGGTGTTTTCTCTGTAATGATGGAGCTTCTTTGATGTTATAACACTTATCTACAACCACTGTTGTTCCTAACATTTGCTGGTATATTCTACTTCAGATCTCTGTTATTATTAGAGTTGATATATCAGAGGTATATGTAATCCATTCCTGTAGTTGAAGTTCGAATTTCAAAGAAGGAAGAAGTCATCTAGTTGTGCATCCATACAAAGCGTATGTTGGTATACCTGAGCATTTTAAGGGTGAAAAATATCTATTGTATCTGTGTTGGAAGGACTTTGAGCCTCTCATTCTTGCTGGACACAAATCTGTTAGTGATTGGCTAAATTCTTAGCTGGAATTAGTTGAGTGCCTTTTGAATACCTTCGGTGAAGTTTTTTACATCATTGGGGTCATTTCCAATAAAAAAAGAGGTTGAGATTCTTGGGTTTATTATTGAAGGAAGAGGTCGAGCTACCCTTGTGTATATTCATGGAGTTTGAGCCGTGTCTCCATTGCTGGTATTCGTGGATTTTTTATTCTTTTTGCATTCCTGAGCTTCCAGAAGGGATATAGAGGCAAGTTCTATAAAGTTTGAAGGAATCAGCTACGTAACTCAATTTAAAAAGTCTAGTCAGATGTGAAATTTCTACAGAATTTAAAGAACAGAATCTCTGAAAGTCTGGTATTGGACAATGTATTTTTCAAACTGATATTCTTAATTTTTGAAATCTTCAATAGCTGGGGTTTGTCTAGAATTGCTATAGTCTCCACTAGGATTGTTGAGTGTTCATTTCTTTGTTGAGACAATGGCTAGATTTGATGATGTATTAGAGTTACTAAATACACTAATACACTCCACTATTGGTGGGAAGGTAAATGTTAGCAAAGACACTCTTTGTGACATTCAAACCTGCCTGCATGATGCACAAGAAAAGATTGATTTTTTGCAACTAGAATCTCAGTTCCAGCAAGATGAGCTTCAACAGATTTGTCATTCCAAATTGTTTTCTGCTCAAAACAATATGTTGTTCAAGGTTAAACCAGCAAGAGGTGAAATTAGTAAGATTGAGGTTGAATCAGATCCAGAATCCAATAAAGCAGCAGTTGTATATGCAGATGCAGAAACTCAATCTGCACTTCCCAAGCCCATCATCAGACCTTGGGAACAGCTTGTCCACAACAAGCACAAAACTGGTCTTGGATATGACAAGGACTTGTCCTTTCATATTCCAGACTATGCCAAGCCCATTCAGTTTCAGAGTGCTGGATTCATTCATAACAGTTCACTTGCTCCTCATGACAGTGCACCTCCAGTTGTTCCAGACTCTGCCTCTCTTCCACAGCAACAACAACAACAACAAAAACAACAGATCGTGAAATGCCAATACTGTGACCGAGTTGGCCATTTGAAAGATCACTATTTTGATCTTCATCCATGTAAGCACTGTCATAAAACCAACCATTCTTCACACAGATGCTTCAAAAACAAACGTCCTGCAAGAACAAAGATTCATCTTGGATGGATCGCTTCTTGGCAATGGGCATCAACAGCCAAGAAGATATTCCAAACACATGTCAGAACTTGTTCCAGAGTATTGAACAGTCTTGCAGTTGAGTTTTCTCCATCATCTCACCTTGTATCTGACAGGGGGGGAAATGATGGTCATCTACAAGCTTCAAACCCACATCAAGCGAGCCTGAGCCACAACCTGCCACACCAGTTTCAGAGTTGTAGCCAGAGACAAAGATGCCCATGAACATGCCTTCAGTTGGCAATCTGGGACACTTCCATTAGCAGAAGACTTCAGCTTCTTGCCAATTTTGGAAGAGTTCCAGGAACACAATTGAGAACACTTCCTCTAGCATAAGACACCAGCTTCTTGCCAGTTTTGGAAGAGTTCCAGGAATTGCATTAAGCATTCCAGAGTTGTTGGTCATCCTTAAACCATCACAGGTTGAGACTTCCCTTTTCAGGTTGAAGTTTTACCTTTTATGCGGGGCGAGACCTCCCTTTTATGGTTGAAGGTTTCCCTCTTTAAAACAATAGGATCACTTCCTCTAGCAGAAAACTTCAGTTTCTTGCCAGTTTTGGAAGAGTTCCGGGAACTGCACTAAGCGTTCCAGTGTTGGTGGTCATCCTTAAACCACTGCCCTTTATACCAACATTTCATAGAGCACATTCAGCCTAGTGCTGCCGTGCATTTTTTGCACATTTTGTATTACAACTCTCTTCTTGGACTCATACATAACCCTTTGGATTAAGGGGGGGAATGTTGGACACCTAATCCTAAATGGGTTAGTGTGGAAGCCGAATAGACCAAAGCAGTCCAAGAGACCTTGGGATCTGAAACCCAAGAGTCACAAAATGTACTATAAATGTAAATCTCATGTTAATAAAAATTGTATTGCATGATTTATCTTTCACATTGTCTTTGTTGTCCATGTGTGTTTAACAATTCTGTTTGTTTCATATTTGGGCACATCTAAAGAAATCTATGACAAGTTGGTAAATATATATTCTACTAGTATGATAGTTCAGAAAATATCTTTGAAGAATCGACCTTGCAAGACAAGGTTATCAAAGGATGAAGACTTGACTTCATATCTTATAAAGGTCTCACAATTTAAGGATCAACTACAAGGGCTTAGAGAAGTTGTTTCTAATTTTGAATTAACTACTTGTATAGTCAATGATTTACCTTAAGAATGGAGTAGTTTTGTGACAAGAATCTATTCAAGAAAGGACACTCCAAACTTTGATGAGCTATGGTCATTTCGTATTCTAGGAGAGACAAGATTGAGGGCAAAAGATGACATCGAACCAAATGGAAATTCTCAAGATTTTGTTGCTAGATTGAAGAAGAAAGGAAATTTTGGAAGGTTTGAACCTTGTTAAAAGAATAATAGTAAAAACAACAATCAACCATATGGAAGACCAGATATTTCCAAAGTACAATGCTTTGGATGCAATGAATATGGAAACTCCAAAATAGATTGTCCTAAAGATTCTCAAAATAGGAAGAACAATAAGAGAAAGTAAAGGAGTGGATCTTTTTATAGCTAAGGAAAATGAAGAACCTAAAAGGAAGCTGAAGAGTAAAGATCATAAGGATCTCTATTATTTAAGAACCCCACTACTACCAGGTTCACTTGCAATTTGTTTTCTCTTTTATTAGAAGATGGCAGTTGAAGTATCATATGTAGTTACATTTGTTGAAGAGTCTTGGATTTCACAAGTTATGGCATCATGGAAGGAATCATATAGCATCAAAAGGATTAGAATCTACAAATTAAGTTTCATCTCATTAGTAACATCCATCTAGCAGTACAAGGATAGAAGAATTTGGACCATCTCGTACTTCACAATCCATGCAACAACTACTTGTTGTAGAAACAATCTTCTAGTAGGAAAGGATCACGAGGATCCCCTACATAAAAAGAACCAACATTATGAGAAGGTTCTTCAGTAAATGGAAGAATCATTGTGACTTGGAAATAGTATATTCCACAAGAAGATATTAGAAAGAAATATAAAAATATTGATGGTATGAAGATAATAAAGTTGCATCTTGAAGCCATAATTGAAGCATATCTCATCTTGAGAAAGGAGTCTCACCATAGAAATTACCTTCAAAGAATGAAGATTTTTGTGAAAGAAGACAAATAGATTGCTATATGATGGAAGAGGTATGCATATATTTAGAAACTCTTCATTAGAACGTAGAATTCATGTCTTTGGAAATATTGTAAGAAGAGTTGGTTGTAGAAATGTGCTTGGGAGCATGAGCATGGCATGTCTTGGTTAAGTTTAGAGAATACAGAACTCTTCCATTTGGAAGCATGATAAATGAGCATGGTATTTGTTAATATATGATATTGTCTCTTGAAGAATGTAAGAAAATGGAGTTGTGAAGACCCTAATGGATACAATATTGAGACTTGTAAATTGGTTTGTTTCATGAACACATTGATTGATGATTGATAGATGAAGAGCGTGATGAAGGATTCTAATACGAAGATAGACCATGCAAAGGAATGTTAATATTAGAGGGTGCTAGTAGTATAATTTGACGTCTTGATAAAAGGCTATCATGAATTGGTAACTCTGGTATTGATGATTTGTTTAATATATGATTTTCCAAACTATAAGAATCTATTGCAAAAGTACAAAATAGAAAGAGAAATTGGATATACAACTGTTTGGTTTAACTCAATTCAAACAACACATGGATTGAGTAGATAGAACTGGTATTGGCTTAGAAGATTATATGGAAAAGGAAAAAGAGGTAGAAATTCACGAGATAGCCTATTGGTCATGTTGATGAAGAAATTTACTTTTCCATATGGATAGAAAGAGCTATGATTAGCTCTACATTGATTGGTTTGACAACATACCTTTGATGACGCAAATATTATAAACGGTGATTATGGGAAAGTGATATAAAAGGTTGATGGAAAGAACCCTGTCATGAACATAGATCAAAAATGAGTTTGTCTCCATAACATCTAGGAAGGCCAAAGCTCAAGTAAGATGTGATGATGTGAGAAAAGGAGCCCTTGGAGCTACTACTAATATCTCCACGGAAGAACAAGTAACTTATGAATGAGACAAATATGAAGCTTATGGTTATGTCTCTCTAGTTGAGAGGGAGCTAGGATCTACTCCTTGTTTGAAAGGCAAGGAGGATTACCTTCCTAATTGACAGCGAGTGATGTCGGACACTATATTCGCCATGTGTCCTGCACTAGACCAAGACTAATAGTCATAAGTAGAGTGAAGGCACTGATAGGGAGAATGGAGTATTGGATAAGCATCTAGGGCTAAGATTTCTTGGGGATTGGGAATCCAAGATAGAAGTGGTCTCATGGACTGACACTCTTTGAGGATTGGACAAAGTATCCAAGATAAGAGTAGTCGAAGAGGACCAATATTCTTTGAGGATTGGGAATCCAAGATAGGAATAGTCCTATAAGGACATACCTGGTGAACATTCAGATGGGGTATGTACCTTGAGAGGTTGTGGTGATGGTGTCCAAATGTATGCCTCCCAACATTGTACTAATCTTGTGGAGAGTTAGATCTTGTTACTAAAAGCCTTGCTATATTGCTATTTGACAATGTCGGTCATGATGTTGAGGCTTGAGGATGACTTATCAATATGACTCTTCTTATGAGAATATTTCAGTTTGAGAGTATCATTATACCATTTATGAAATTATGAATACCTCCCTAGTTAAGAGGGAGTGCTAAAAAATGTAACTAGGTTCGGTCTTGATAGTTGTCCTTGTATATGTGTCATTATATATATTTCATGTAAAAAGAAAAAGAAGAAAAAAAATTATTATTTTCAAGCATGGGTTTCATACTCAAGTCAAATGATTATTTAGCTCAAACATGTTCTTCACACTTCTAGGGTTTATTGAGTCAAAAAGAAAAGATATCTGTCATGACTCAAAATATTGTGCTGGAATCAAGTCCCATTTTGGATTTTGAAAGAAAATGAAAAAATAATTTTATTTGAGCCAAAAATTTCATTTTTCCCCACAATACCAAGTTGTCCTTGCCTACAGAAGTCACCTTGTAAGGGACCCATTCAACCTCCTAGATGTGTATAAATAGAGGACAATTCGGCCTTATTTGGAGACAAGAAAGCAAGTTTGATTTTTGTGCCAAGAAGTGGAAGAAAAACCAATGAAATACTAGGGAATAAGATCTAAAGTCAAATGAGAGAGAGCGGGGATCAAAAGAGAGATAAATATCCCCTAGAATCTACCACACGTGTAAAAATTTCAGGAATTGTAGGGGCCAAAAATCGCAAACCTAGTTGCAGGGGCCGAAAATCATAAGTTGGACCAAATTTGGAAGGCTTTGACTATTGTTGACTTGAGTTGACTTTTGCTTGTTGGAATAGCTTGAAAGGATGACCCAATTAGGTTTTGTGGGATGTATTTTTCTTGGATTTAAGGTCTTTTATTTCTTACTTTGACATGATTCTGTAAGAAGAGAAGATTTGACTGGCTTTTCCCCTTGAAAGGGTTTTTCCCTAGCTTGGAGCTTACATCTCGTCTTCATTCTCTTTTGTGATCTTCATGGTTTATGATTTTGGTAATTGTTTGATGAAAAGAACATAATAAAAGTAATAAGAAGCTAACATAACTTCAAAAGAAATTATCAAGTAAAGAGAAATCACCCTTATTTTTTCCCTATTGGTTTTTTAACAATGTACTCATAATTATTTAAAGAATATTAATACCATGTACATGATTAACATTGACTAGAGAGTTGTTAAATGTTGGTTGGATTTTTTGAGCATTATACTCATTCATTATTTCATTATGCATTTTTTTGTTGGTGTGTGTTATATTCTTTCCACGACTACCCCATGCGTGGTGGGGGGGTAGCCCCCCTATACATTGTGTCGGGTGGAACAAGGGGTGCGGTTGACCCCCATGTCAAGGGGTATGTAGGGGGGCAGTAGCCCCCTGCACGGGGTCTGGGGCAGCGCCCCGAGAATTTTTTTTTTGGACCCTATATTAGGTGGGCGGACCTACCTATGGTTTTGTGCATGGATTTCGCACATGGTTTTGGTTATGATGGTTTTCTGTCCATGGTATTTTGTAGATCAAGTCAAGGGAACTAAGGTTATGTTCTAATGTAGGGTAACATTGAAAGGAATATAATGAAAAAATCAATCTGGTAGTCCCAATTTTGGGATCTAGGGGAAAATCTCTGTGTGTATTTGTTTTATGTTTTATGTGTTTATTTTCTATTTTTTTAGAATTTGTATGTAGGTAATTTCTGTACGGGGTTAAAATTTACATTTGGTATTAGAGTTGTTTTGGCTTCAAGGTATCTGAATATTTTACAAGTCCCCCAAATTTTCCTAATCATGGGGCACTTAAAATTTCAAAGGAGGAGCTTACTACCCCTTTTGTCCATTCTCATCCTCCATTCTCATTATCAAATAAAGTGGTATCTCATGCCAATGTTGGAATTGGAAAATCTGAAAATTAAATTTTTGATCCACTTATCCCACATTTACTTCCTCCCTATGGTCAAGACCTTATCCATGAAAACATTGAATGTTCTAATAAAACCATGGAGCCTGAGGTGAAGATTGATCCCTTGATTCCTACAGA
Source organism: Pinus tabuliformis (assembly GCA_031772625.1). Classification (NCBI taxonomy): domain Eukaryota; kingdom Viridiplantae; phylum Streptophyta; class Pinopsida; order Pinales; family Pinaceae; genus Pinus; species Pinus tabuliformis. The sequence goes on along the minus strand of CM062812.1, from coordinate 858,577,290 downwards.
TGATATTTATGTGCATAGGTCAAATCTTGAATTTGATTTGATTGAAGGTATTTCTTATTTGGGCGATACCTTTCATCCTCTAAACCTCATGACTCCCTGTACTTGATTCACTTAATCAATATGCTCCACTAGTAATTTCTCTCGAAACTTTTGCTTCTCAATTTGTTGGTTCACGTGGTAATCAGGTACAAGGTAGTCACATTTTATAGGTAGACGAACAAAAGGATGAAGTAAATTCCAATCTCTCTTCTCTTTTTCAAATTCCTCTATGTCACAATAATGTTTTAACATTATTTGTTGATCAAGAATCTCAACATCTTAGTAATCAGTCAAGTGGGATTGAATTCCTCAACGAAAAATGAACTCTTGGGCAACCATCACCCTGAATACAATGAATCCACTGATATGCATAGCGATGAGTTCCCAAGTACTTTGGATGATATCTTGTTTTCACAAGAAGACTTGGATTTGCAAGGCTTTGATGTGGAATTTTATTTGTGTTGGCATTATGAGACAAGTGTTGTCCTTGATGGAAAATCACACAGATAATAAATTATAGTGCAGCAAAGTTATTTTCAAGTTCACGCACTTTCATGCAGAGAAAAGTTTCTTTCATGTAGATAAAAGTTCACGCACTTTCATGCAGAGAAAAGTTTCTTTCATGTAGAGAAAAGTTCACACACTTTCATGCAGAGAAAAGTTTTTTTCATGTAGAGAAAAGTTCACGCACTTTCATGTAGAGAAAAGTTCACGCAAGAGAAAATTTCACGCACTTTCATGCAGAGAAAAGTTCACGCACTTTCATGGTTGGTTCATGGTATTAGTCCGACAGTTTTTGATCCTATGGTTTTGGTCTGTGGTATTGCATCCAAAAGTGTTGATCCCAAGTATTGGGTCCATGGTATTGTTTTGTTATGGTTTTGGACCATGGTATTGAGTAAGGCCTAAGACTATAAAAGGAGAGGAAGATCATTAGGCAAAAGTATTCAGAAAGTCTTGAATATCTGATGAAGTATGAGATCTAGTATGCAGGTTATGGGTTGATGATGCATTGCTTGATCTGAGCTAAGGAGGGATCTCACCGGTTGATGGAGAACAAAGGATAGATCAGGATCAAATGGTTTGAAATGAACTATCTCTATATGATTGATTATGTTTATTCTAGATCTGTATACTGACGCATGTAATGATCTAAACTAGGTATAACTTAAGTTTGAAATCGCTGCAAGTCATGATTGAATATTTATAGATCTGTACGCGGGTTGGCTTTGGTGTAAGTGTGTATGTACGCGAGTTTGGTTCATTGTAGTAGCGTACACCATTTGAGCTATGATATTTGAAGTTACAGGTGGTTCTGGTTGTTGATGAGTTCCGATGACAGTTTAATGGTGTTAGTATTCTGCATATCTTGTTTGGTTGATTGTGTTTAGCTTCAGTATTGATGGATGAGAACTAATATTGGATTAGGGTCATAATGACTCATATTTATGTGATCTGATGGACTAGATCTGGGTGCTAACACACATATTATCATTGTATATGTAATAATCTGGATATGTCTGAAGTCAGGAAGTGCATCAAGTTATAAGTAAGTAATTGATGACATATACGCTGGTTCACTTTGGTGAAGTTGCGTATACAGGCTGGTTCAGCACTTCCAAGTAGCGTATGCACTCTGATGCATGATTTTGATGATACATTTGGTTCTGAATATTGTTGCAGAGTTTAGTGTTCTGCTCTGTGTTTGATGACTGTGTTGTTGACAGGGTTTCAGTGTTTCAATGATTCAAAAATTGATGATGCTAGTATTGATTGTTTTGTGCTTCAATGACATTTATGGGTCTGGTATGAAAATTTGATGAAACGTGGCCTTCAGATTATAGTGTTCTGCTTCAGGAGTATCCAGTCTGAAAATGTATGAAATGTGGTCCCTGGAGGATGAAAGGAGATTGTAGGTCGGCACCTACGTACTAGTACATCAGCTAGTACAAGAGCTAAGGGGGTTGTAGCTCCCATCCAGGAGAGTCTGGAGAACGAGTGAAGGTTGTAGCCTTCTGCAGGTAGAAGCCTGTGTACTGGTATAAGACTGCACCAATACAGAAATATTGTAAAATAAAGTTTCTTATTAAAGGAAAGATAGAGATGACTTGCAGCAGGTGGTTTTCACCCACATTGGGTTTCCACCTTATATCATGGTGTTCTTGTGTGCTTCTGTTCACTATTCATATGGTTAATGAAGTTCTGATGCACTAACTAAAGATCAACATTTAATGGATTAACTGAATCACAAGTATTCCGGATATACGCTAGTTGCATTAGACACAGTTGCGTATACACGCGGGTTCCCTTAATTGAAGTAGTGTATATGTATCTAAGTATGTAAATGAAAAAGTTTTATTGATTTGTTAATATTGATTCACCCCCCCCCCCCCTCTCAGTATTATTTCCAACAATTGGTATTAGAGCAGGTCCTTTGGTAGAAGCTTGATCGCTTGAAGGAGATCCGTGGAACAATGGGAAAGAAGCTTAAGAAGAAAGCGCCTAAGCAGAAGAAGACATCTCAGAAGAACTATGACAGTGGGAGAATCGATTGGGGATTATGCAGAAGCACTTCAGATTCAGAATCATTTCAGAATGAAGATGAACTATCAGGTATGAATTTGTTATCCTCTGATGTTCCAACTATCTATCCATTTGAAGGTGATGTAAGTGATAACGAAACAACTGAATGTGCTCTTATGGGTGAGCAAGAAGGATATCAAATAGAGGCAGAATTTAAAAGGCTGACAGACAAAATTAGAGATCAAGAAGATCTATTGAACATAAAGGATGGTGCCTTCAAAGAAGTTGCTACCAGACTAAAGGCTCAACAAGAGGAAGGAAGCAAGGTAAGGAAGTTATTCAAGGACAAATATAAAAAGTTGCATGATGAAGTAACATCTCTAAGAAATGAAGTCAATGAAAAGAACACAACAATCAAGAAACTCAGAGATAGATACGACCCTCTCGCTAAAGGAAGAACTTGAAGAAACAAAGAAGCAGAATAAAGATCTACTCCAAGCTATTGAAAAACAGGAAAATGAAGTTATCAGTTTAAAAGCTTAGCTGGAATGTGTCTTCAGAATACGTCAAATGCTGCAGGAATAGAATGAAGAACAAGAAAAGGAGATTCTCAAACTAAGACAACTAGTAGAAGAAGGAAGAAAGTCTGAAGAAATTTTGAAGAAGCAATGTCTAGAAAAGGTAGAACAACTTCAGGTTGAGGTAAATATCTTGAAAGGTAAACTAGAAGATAAGGATAAGCTTTTACGATTTCAAGATAGTAATAAGATCTTGGATGATATTCTTAGTAGTCAAAGGTCTCCTGCTATCAAAACTGGTCTTGGTTTTTATGAATCCACTGAAAGTGAATATAGCTCACATGGAAAGGCAAGAAACTCTAATGAGAAATCTGAAATGCACAACGAAGAGATGAAAAGAAAACCCCATCAACAGCCAAGGAAAGAAATTCTTCAAAGGAAATCTTTTACTCCTCCAATGCATAATGTTGAATGTTATGTATGTCATAATCTTGGACATGTTGCAGCTAGATGTAGAAGAAGAATGGTTCAAGATCATCACACAGAAATATCATCACATTTCAGGTACTTTCAGGGATATTGTTTTTCTTGCAATATGTTTGGTCACAAAGCTGTTGATTGCTACAGGACAAATATGAAACATATGAGATGTTATGCATGTAATAAGCTTGGACATATAGCAAAGGAATGCTGGAAGAAGGTTCGGGCACCACACCAAAAGGAGAAAACATCATCACACTTGAAGATATGGAAGAAGAAGGAAGTACAATCAGAACGATGTGGCACAACACAATATACTCAGACACAGCATAGCACAGACATAACAGACTCAGGGGGAGCTGAAAGTGTAAAACTTTAGTGTCCTAAATCTCATACACAAGTTTCATAAAGGGAATTCGCATATATACTCGAGTTAGACATTGCACAGTCGCGTATATGTCAGTCTTAGGAAAAGAAGTGGGGACAGGCTCAGAAAAAGGGTCTGATATGATTCTGTCCATTATTTGCTCTATTGGTTAATAGTTACAGTCTGCTGAGGATGTGTGATCATGTCTTGATACTTGTAAGATGTTTAGAAGTGTTTTGATCCTAACTTGATGATGATGATGTCTTGATGCTTATTGCTGATATATGCATGATCAGATCTAACAGTAAACAGATGGCACAGGTTGAGGGGGAGCATATGCCTTTAATAATGCATTGTTGGCATTATGGTTAATAGTCCTTGGTGATGATGCTTATATGGCTAAATGATTCTTGGGGTTACAAAGTTGATGTTCAGATCATATTTGTGGATTGATTCTCTGATGATGCATATATGGTGTTTACATGGTGATCTTCATAAGGATAAGGAGAAGTACAAAGCTTGAATACACATCTTCTTTACTTGATGATGAGTTACTCATATGTTGCTGTCATCATATGCATAAAGATCATATAATACAGTTATGATGCAGGATTCCTATAGTTCTTGGCACTCATATGGATGAGGATTGTTGCTGTTGATGATATCAAGAAGTCTTGACAAATGATCTTGAGCTCAAGATACATAGTGCTGGATACATGAATGATTACTCAAAGTTGCATTGTTGGAGACATGATGATGATGAGTTCTTACCTATATGTTGATAGGTTGATACTTACATATGTTGATTGATGCAGATATTCCCAAGTGATGATACATGGATGATCGTGTTGATAAGATGGCTATGGTGTTTTACACATATGATATAATGTGAATGATTTTATGATGATGAGTTGATATCTATATGCAGACATATCTTGTCATAGGACATTTACAGGTTGCTGATCTGGAAATGGTTGTACGCGTGTTTCCTGAGGAGGATCTGCATATATACGCTGGTTTGTGCAGATACAATCGTGTATATGGAGGCTTGATGGATAACAGTAGGGACAGGCTCTGGTTGAAGATAGTATGATATGGGTCTGAAAGAGACCATCTGGCACTGGTTCAAGGGGAGCAGATAAACTTCTAATGATGCATTGTTGGCATTATCTTAGAAGTTTTTTGGTTCTAGTTCACAACTGTTGTTGGTTTCAGGTGGAACAAAGGTAGAGGGAGAACATGATTGATGGTCTAGATGTTGTTGACAGATGCTTATAGAGCAGATCATACATTGTGTATGATGTCTATCATGGTCTTATCTAGATGTTTGGTCTCATGTAAAGGTCATATCAAGACTCATGATGTAATAGTGTGTCTCTATCTATTGTAGTCATTTGATGAAATCTCTTCTGGTCACATGATGTAATTTGTAACTCCTCTATGCATAAGAAGGATGATGAAATATTTCAGTCATATCAAGGTCATGTAACGACCTATGTTGGTTTCCCCACTATGCCTGGGATGAATGATGTTATACTCTTGTATCCCCACTTGGTTGGGTGGATGAGTCAATATTGATATATCCCCACTAGGTTGGGAGATGGATGTATGTATGAGTTTTTGGTGCTAGGAAGGTCACTTATGATGTATAGAGTCATGTTCTTGTATAACATCTTTTTGCAGACCTTGCTTACAGACAGGGGAAGCATGAACAACACAATTCAGCAAGAGCAGAGACTTCAGCATGTACTCAGAAGGAGCATGGACAGATTAGTACACCTTGGCATATACAAAGGGGGAGCTCATTCAGAGATTTCAGCAGGTACTCAGGGGGAGTATGTTCAGCGGAATGTTTATCAAGGAAAGATAATATCTTGGTCCACCCTTTGCCCTTGATGTCAAAGGGGCAGAGTGATTTGGTGTTGTTGCCATCAAGTCCAAAGGGGGAGATTGTTGGCATTATGATGCATGTGTTGTACTTGATGGCAACCCACTTCATAGAAGATGAATCTACGGAAGAGATATCAGATGTGACAGAATACATAGGATGCAGGACAGCTCAAAGGAATCAGATGACAATTCTCGGTATGACAAGTTAGCTTTGCCACCATGTCCAAAGAGGGAGATTGTTGGCATTATGAGACAAGCGTTGTCCTTGATGGAAAATCACACAGATAATAAATTATAGTGCAGCAAAGTTATTTTCAAGTTCACGCACTTTCATGCAGAGAAAAGGTTCTTTCATGTAGAGAAAAGTTCACATACTTTCATGCAGAGAAAAGTTTCTTTCATGTAGAGAAAAGTTCACACACTTTCATGTAGAGAAAAGTTCATGCACTTTCATGTAGAGAAAAGTTCACGCAAGAGAAAAGTTCACGCACTTTCATGGTTGGTTCATGGTATTAGTTCGACAGTTTTTGATCCTATGGTTTTGGTCTGTGGTATTGCATCCAAAAGTGTTGATCCCAAGTATTGGGTCCATGGTATTGTTTTGTTATGGTTTTGGGCCATGGTATTGAGTAAGGCCTAAGACTATAGAAGGAGAGGAAGATCATTAGGCAAAAGTATTTAGAAAGTCTTGAATATCTGATGAAGTATGAGATCCAGTATGCAGGTTATGGGTTGATGATGCATTGCTTGATCTGAGCTAAGGAGGGATCTCACCAGTTCATGGAGAACAAAGGATAGATCAGGATCAAATGGTTTGAAATGAACTATCTCTATATGATTGATTATGTTTATTCTAGATCTGTATACTGACACATGTAATGATCTGAACTGGGTATAACTTAAGTTTGAAATCGTTGCAAGTCATGATTGAATATTTATAGATCTGTACGCGGGTTGGCTTTGGTGTAAGCGCGTATGTACGCGAGTTTGGTTCATTATAGTAGCGTACACCATTTGAGCTATGATGTTTGAAGTTACAGGTGGTTCTAGTTGTTGATGAGTTCTAATGACAGTTTAATGGTGTTAGTATTCTACATATCCTATTTGGTTGATTGTGTTTAGCTTCAGTATTGATGGATGAGAACTAATATTGGATCAGGGTCATAATGACTCATATTTATGTGATCTGATGGACTAGATCTGGGTGCTAACACACATATTATCCTTGTATATGTAATAATTTGGATATGTCTGAAGTCAAGAAGTGCATCAAGTTATAAGTAAGTAATTGATGACATATACGCTGGTTCACTTTGGTGAAGTTGCGTATACACGCTGGTTCAGCACTTCCAAGTAGCGTATGCACTCTGATGCGTGATTTTGATGATACAGTTGGTTCTAAATATTGTTGCAGAGTTCAGTGTTCTACTATGTGTTTGATGACTGTGTTGTTGATAGGGTTTCAGTGTTTCAGTGATTCAGAAATTGATGATGCTAGTATTGATTGTTTTGTGCTTCAATGATATTTATGGGTCCGGTATGAAAATTTGATGAAACGTGGCCTTCAGATTATAGGGTTCTGCTTCAGGAGTATCCAGTCTGAAAATGTATGAAATGTGGTCCCTGGAGGATGAAAGGAGATTGTAGGCCAACGCCTACGTACTAGTACATCAACTAGTACAAGAGCTAAGGGGGTTGTAGCTCCCATCCAGGAGAGTCTAGAGAACGAGAGAAGGTTGTAGCCTTCTGCAGGTAGAAGCCTGTGTACTGGTATAAGACTGCACCAGTACAGAAATATTGTAAAATGAAGCTTCTTATTAAAGGAAGATAGAGATGACTTGCAGGAGGTGGTTTTCACCCACATTGGGTTTCCACCTTATATCATGGTGTTCTTGTGTGCTTTTGTTTACTGTTCATATAGTTAATGAAGTTCTGATGCACTAACTAAAGATCAACATTTAATGATTAACTGAATCATAAGTGTTCTGCATATACTCTAGTTTCATTAGACACAATTGCGTATACACGCGGGTTCCCTTAACTGAAGTAGCGTATATGTATCTAAGTATGTAAATGAAATTTTTTTATTGATTTGATAATACTGATTCACCCCCCCCCACACCCCCTCTCAGTATTATTTCCAACAATTTGATCATAAAATAGTTTCTCATAGGAATCTCTTCCTCAGGTCACCAATCATTGTGTCAAAATATGTATAATGAATCAACTAATATATCATGTTGTTCCAATTTGTATTATGATGAATTATATCTTATGTCCACACAAGGTGGGAAGGTTGCCTATGATGAAGAACATAATTTGGTTGAACATTTGTCTTATAGTTCATGTAATCTATTTGGTGTTGTTGGCACATCTGATGAAGCTATCAATTTCAATAATTTCCATCTAATTCATAATGATCTTGCTAAAATAATTAGTAACAATTGCCTTCACATAAATGTTGATCTAACTATACCTTCAATTTTTTATCATTCAACATTTGAAGGATCTAGGACTCATCAAGAAGTTGAGGCACTTCAGTTTCCATTGATGGTTATGTCAAGTCCTCAAAATCTTAATGAGGTCCTCAAACTAGGTCAGATTGGTTGTTTCGAATACTATGACCAAATCTATGATTGGTTAGAGGAATCTAATTAGGTAAGTTTTGTTTCTAATAATAAGTTTCTATCTTTCTTGATGTTTTTTAAGATTGAAAATACAAACGAATGTATATCCACAAGTAGCTTTCAAGGTTTTTATGATCATTGTTCTAATCAACAAGTTAATGTTGTAGACTAGTTGAAGCTAGTTGTTATGGCACATCCCTTTACCAATAGGCACAACCTTCAATTTATTATGCAAGGTATTCATGTTGACACCTTTATTTCTGCACAATTTTTTTATATGGTGTTAATTGCTCATAACTTTCTTCTTACAAGTCAGGAGCAAATTCATGGCATCATTGGAAATTTGATTTCACATGGTCCTAACCTTTTAGTTTAGATAAATTAGGATTTAGGTTTAGCTTTTTTCTTATGCTTAGTTGCAATCGAGTTACCTTTGCATTACATTACATCACTTTTCCTGCATTCCCTTTCTCATTTCAGTTTTGTTTTCCACATCCTCTTTACTAGTATTTACCTTGCTTTCATATGTTTTGTATTTTATGTCATGTCATGTTTTATTTCATGTATTTTCTCGCATTTTTTTTAATCAGAGCATGTAAGAAAGTCGTCCTCTTTGGATCTATCGAAACGTGGAGAATTTTGAAAGGGTAACTATGACAACTAGCAACACTTAGCTTATATTTGGTCTACTTCTTTGTTTGGTCCTAAGTATATTTTAGGGTCAATGATGCACATATGGAAAATATTTCTCATCTTAAATAAAAGCGCAATTGGATATATGATGCTCATATCAATAACAAGATCTTTGTTCCTTGAATCAACATTTTATATTGATTTTTTTTAACATGTTAGCTCAACTGAGTAGAGAAGGGAAAAGATGAAAAACCTAAGCGAGTGTTTGGGGAATAAGTATCCTAGGGCTTTGGGTTAGAACCCCAATAGAGTAGAAGCAAACTACAACAAGAAACACTCATACAACTTAGGAAAAATTCTTATATAATCAAACTATGTAAGAGCAACCGTACTTGGATTTCCTTCATTCAAGTAGGTCCCACAGGGTTCAGACCCTCGGAAACTCCTAATGCTCTTCAAAACTTAAAATCATTCAATTAGAACATACATAGCAGTATAGAAATAAAGCATATTCATGAAATTTGACTTTATATCATATAAACAAATGATTGATCATACATCAAAACAACATTCATACATGAATTACAACATAATTTGATGCATAAACAAAGTTAATTTCGGAAACAAGACAACATTTCTTTTATTGCAGTAAGCTATAAATAACATGGAGAGAATTCACTTGAGTCTTATTCTTCCGGCTCCAAGCAGAACCATCCTCCAGATTCATCCTATCCCAGCCTTCAACAATCTTCTTCCATAACCAACACCATGATATCTCAAGCAAGAGGGAGAATATCTATAATCAAGGAAACGAGGGTTTCCTAAAGTTTGGGGAAGTGCATGAGGCACAGGGATTCATCAGACTCAATCAGGAATAATCTCAATATAATAACTCTATCTCTTCTCGTCCTTTAGGCCTTCCCATAGAAGTCTATTTATACTTTTCCCAATTAGTTTTTTAGTTGGGAAACAGTTGGGCCATGGGCAATAGGAAGTAATCAATAGGTAAAACCTGTGAACTCCACCCATAATTAAGGAAATTTAATTTTTTAAGTGTTTTAACACATATACGCGGGTTGGGTATTGACTGACTCATGTGTACATGCTTTTATCTTAGGGAAAAGTAGCGTATAGGGAATAAAACATTGTTTTTAATATATTTGGACCAAGTCTGGAAGGAGGGGTTGCCCTAGGCCATAAACCAAGCATCACAAATACCAAGGGTGGTAAATGGTGCTATAATAGATGCCCCCTAATATATGAGGTCAGAAGGGGTACATGATGGCCGAAATGTATTAAGTGTATGGAAAGAATCTCGTCGAGACTGAGAAGGACTTCACTAGAATTTAGCCTGCCAAGCCATCAAAAGAGATCAGAAAGAAACTTCTGTCTGAGGTGGGCATACCCATGCTTAGAAAACGTAAATCATGTTCGCATATCAAGTACAAGCGAATCCAGTATGTATACAAGTATAAAGAATTGAAAGCACATGATGGGTCATCTGATCCTGATCGAAATAAGTACATGTCTGAATATCACATATAAGAAGACAAGGAATGATGTTGAAGGATGAAGCTGATCACTGATGTCAAAAATTGATCCCAATAGTACCAAATGAACATGATGGAATAAAATTATACTACATCGCAACTCAGATGCTAGCATATAATATGTCGTTGTTAAGAATTGCAACATAAGGTGGATGGTGTCAACTAGCAACAACAGGAGCAACTGACAAGTGAACCAAAACATGTCAATGCAAGTCGAGGTCTTCATTTACTGCCACGGTACATTTCTACACAATGGGAATAAATGATCTGAGGTTGACCACATGAGAAATCGTTTGATTACCAGTCATTGATGTATACCATTAACAAACACGAGACTACTCACTGATAATGATAATGAGAGTCAAGGTACCCAGTACAATCTAACAAGTGTGAATAAATGAGCTGAAGTCGAACACCTGGAAGAATCTATCAATCAGGGGACAATGCTGGTTTCCCGCTGTCGATAGTGAAGGAATATGCCACTGATGACTGCAAACCCCAAGGGACTGCCAAATGGACTCTAGATCTTTGTCCTAGAGCAAATGAGCTGTAGTCAATAGGAAAATATCTGCTAGAAGGAAGGCATTAAGGCATCAATCTAGCGCAAGTGTAACCCGTAGGCTAATAATGTGGAAGGAATCAAACGAAAAAGATGTAATAACTCAACCAAAGCATGTTTCCGGTGTACACAAGATGTAGCTAGTGCATGATAGAAAACCTCTAAACCAACCAATAATGAAAGCTAACATAAAGGCGAGGAATCCACCAATAGGGTCAAATGGAAACCAAGGTATTGCATGAATCCCAATGTGTGATAATGAAAGCTAATGTTGAACACAAGGGAAAACACTCAGTAAAAGACCCATGATACTGATCGATGCTGAGCATAAGGTGACCTATCAATAATGAAAGTAGGGCAAGGGTGCGGCTCTAGGCTTGCCCTCAGAGCAATATGTCGTTGTCAATAAGAACAAGATCTGCTAGCAAGAAGTCAATGGAGACCTTCTCAAACCAGCACGAGAAAAGGACCAATATAACTGATGTGATGACGAACATGACACTGACAACTAGGGATGGCCGACTGAAAAATAGGTCAAGAGACACCACAGAGAAGTCGACTCAGGCTTACTTCCTTTGAACAAAAGCACGACTCAATGATGACTATAGGGAAGCATATGATAAATCTGTATAAGTTCGTCATGTAGGAGGCATGAGAAAACTCTCCATATTATTGAAAGAGGTAACCAATCAGAGGAGTACTGACTCAATAACAAGGTTAAGGCATACCTAAGTCAAACTAAATCTCGCCCAAATGGAGAAGAGACTTACTTTTGAGTGCTTTATTCAAGGGCGACACGACTGACTCTAGCTGCCAACAAGATATGGAAATGTTGTCCCGTTCCCATTCTTTTTGGAATATATATATATTTTTTGTCTTTTTATTTAAGCTGGAAAAGGAATAAAAGAATGCTATAGTGCAGTGGAAAGAACGAGTGTCAGAGAAACAAATGATCTATTTCCTAGGAGGGGAACATTCCTATGCTCAATGTAGGGAGTTGAACTGGTTAAGGACACTCAAAGGGATGCTCTTTCCATGGGTAAAAGGATGCGTCAAGTTGCAAAAGCTAAGTGATTGCATGGTTGATTTTGTAGAAGACATGGTCAAACAAGTGGCTTAAACACGAGTCCAAGTGAAGTCAGCTCAAGGCCAAAAAGGTGAAAATAATCAAAATGCAATGCACTAGTACAACTCAACAGAAAGGAGCCTCTAGGGTATAAGGCCAAAAATCAGCGCGGAAGAAAGGAAAATGTGTCTTCAACGCATAAGTCATGGCGGGACTAAAGAGGACTCCCAAGCCTACTCAGTATAGCAGCATGGGCAACCAATGTCAGCAAGGTTCTAACTAAGATTCCCATGTAAAGGATGGCTCTACCATTGCATCATGATTTCAAAATCGGCGAGTGAAAATGGTTTGCTAACCAAGATATGATGGGGTCGACCCTATGGCTAACGTATCGTTGAATGGAGGCTAGTATGCAAGATGTAGCAGAAAATGGTTTTCCCTAACCTAAATGCCAGTGAGTGAACGATACCTGCCATGATGGGTCAGCAGTCATGGGACCGAAATAACATCTCGAAGAAGTCTCCAAAATATCTTGAAAAAACAACCCACTCTCGACAATCCAAGCCCACAGGTCAAAAAATCCATGAGACAAAAATCAATTTTTGAAAAAATATTTTGCAATTTCAAAGTTATATAATGACTTTTGGACTCACAGTTTTTTCATTTATGTTTGGAGCAAAGAGCTGTGGAGCAAAATGAAGCAAGCTTTCCTCTAAACAATTGGACCGTTCAAATCGCCCCAAAGTTACCAGGTAACCCTCAAATCATACTTGTAATGTTTTGTGATGGTTTTTAGAAGTTTTCTTAAAGTTCTGACCATGGGAAATTATGCCCAAAAATCTAACTCTGCGTACATGCGGGTTGGATGTTATCAAACCACGTATACGATAGCCCTACATGCGACTATGTGTAAAGGGAACCCGTGTGTACGTGAGTTAAAGTTTAAACATAAAAACTAATGGTTGAAACTCAAATTTTTTGCAGGATGACCATCACATGGAGGGAAAGAGAGCATACCACAATTGATAATGAGGTAATGAATTACCAAAATGCACTAGACACTCTGAGAGGCTATGGCTTATTGAAATTCTTCAAAATGCCAAACATGAAAGCCAACACACGCTTGCTCAAACTACTGATCCACTACTGGAGTGTAGAGGATGATGCCTTCATGATAGACCAGATGCCTCTACAAATTGAGGTCAAAGACATCTACTTTATTATAGGTCTCTCCCGAAGAGGGGAGGTCGTGCATTCGACTGGTAGGACAAGAAGTAGTCTTTTAGTAGAAGACTATGTACATATATACTATCCTAGACACCCAGAGAAGATTGGAAGTCAAATTCCAATCAAACACGTGGAAATTTTATCTCTGAGGATTCTGCTATTTACCATTGCATGGGTAAACGGATTAGCTTCACTGCATCAGGCACCATGAGTGTCCATTAGGCTGGCAGTGGAGTGTCTTACCACGTTAACTGACTGGTGCATGCCTCTTCTAACTAACATGAAGAGCCAATTAACCTCGATACAGAAGGGTCAAACAAAGAACTTTGGATATGGGACTATCTTATGCTCATTCTTCTTTGAGAAGGTACCTGGGCTACGTCCCAAAGTATCAATGTCCATTAGTAGCCCAAGAGATCCATGAATGGGTGGATGGGCGGACTTGATGAAACACCTTGGAGGCGGGGACATGCCTAGAACAACTTTTGATGATGATTTTTTCACCTGGTGGGACCAACAGATCATCGCAGTCGACGACTACTCGTATTCTAGTATAGTTTTCTGAGGAGATCCAGACTTAGTGTTACCACCAAATGTGGCATGGGGAGATATAGGTAATCAATATTTTTATTTTTTGTGAATTTTTAAGATTTTTTGAATTTTTTAATATGAAATGAACTTAGAAATATTTTTGATGAGATAGGATACTGACAAAATTACCATGTTCTAGATGTGGGGCCAGTGAGACCAGATGGATTTCCGAGGCACCAACATCACAGAAGAGGGGCCGAAGAGGCAGCAGTTGAGATAGAGAGAGTCCTATATGTAGTTCAGAGAAACTTGGTGAGACTAACTCACCAAGTACCTATGATAGCCATATAGGACCTACCTGAGGAGATGCAGCACTGCGTGGTAGGGGTACCACGGGATTGGGTCCAGATACTTCGGCATGTAGCCAATGCGATGGTTAACTTTTTAGCTACTCATCCTAAGCTGGGTCGATAGACGGCCCTATGTATGACTGGACATAATTATGGGAATGAACCCAAATTTTGAGGGCATCTTGTCCCAATTTTGTATATTATTTTTTTGAACACTTTATCTATATATAGATGATTTTATGATATATATACAAATTTGACTTTTGATGTTATTTAATTTGATGAATGATTAATATGCAAATCTAATGTTTAATTATCAATAGAGTCTGCTAATGAATTCTCAGATCGTGGAATGTGAACATATGTAATATAAATAAATGATAGTTGGAACATTCTCACTCTCAAAAATTGGCGATATAAATAAGGATCACGAACCCGATAAATGTTATTTAACTGTGACACCACCAGCTGTGAGTCTAGATAAACTACCAACGAATCAATCCCATAAGAAATTGCTTTGGATAGTAAATTAAGAATGACAATATATTTAGCAATGTTATTCAAAGTAGGGCCAATACATACTCCCCTCGACACCATCAACTGGCCAGATGGATAATAAATCACTCAAGCGCCAGAAGCAAGATTCCGAGTGTGCCAACTAGCACCATCAATGAATATGAAATATATCAAATCATCCATCAACACCTGCCAAAGCAGATAAAAAAAAAAATTCGATATCACAAAATGCCAAACAAATATGTACAAAGATACAATATATACAAACAAGAAATTTCTCAGCCGAAGCCTAAGAAAAATACTTCTTAAGGTAGAGCCCATTTCAGGGCTCTGCTAGCTTGTTCCCTTCAAAATCAATTAATTCATAGGCCCCTTTTCCCAAAACTCGCTTGACCATAAAGGGACCATTCCACATAGGCTTGAATTTGCCTTCCTCCAGGGTGTCTTTGTCTTGGTCATAGACTAAGACAAGGTCGCCTTAAAAAAAAACTTGAGGATGGATAGCTTTATCATACTGAGTTTTAACCCTATTCTTATGGGCTTCATTTATTATGGCTACATCTTGACGCTGCTCATCAAGATGTTCCAAATGAACGAGGTGTTCTTCAAGACTAGATGTCTCTGGAAGAAGTTCTACAGCTAGTTTAAGGGACATAATTTCACATTCAATAGGGAAAATAGATTCCACCCCGTAAACTAGTTGAAAAGGAGTAAAACTAGTGGCAGTCTTCACTAAGGTTCGGTATGCCCAGAGTGCCGAGTACAACATGATGTGCCAATTGGATCAATTTTTGTCAATTGTCCTTTGCAGGATAGTCTTAAGGGACTTATTCATGGCTTCGACTTGCCCATTGGCCTGAGGATAATATGGAGATGAATGCTCCTGTCGGAAGCCCAACTTGAGAGCCAATTTAGTCATCAGTTGATTCTGGAAGTGATTGCCATGGTCAGTGACAATCTCTCTTGGGATACCAAATTGTGAAATAACCTAGTTGAAGAGAAACAAGGCTATTGTTTCACTATCATTTTTGTAAGTAGGCATGGCCTCAGCCCACTTCATAAAGTAGTCCACGGCCACAATGATGTACTTGTGATTCGCCACCAAAGGCGGATTACAAGTAGTAAAATCAATGCCCCACTTCGTAAATGGACCGACAGTGATAATAGGAAAAAGTGGAGCTGGATGCGCACGCATTTTCCAGGTATATATTTGACAAGGATGGCAATGTTTGACTGCTTCAATACAGTCTTTGAAAATTGAAGGCCAAAAGTAGCCTGCACGCAAAATTTTCTGGGTTGTTGCAAGCCCTGATAGATGACCACCACAAGCTCCACTGTGGAAATCATTAAGAACAGACTTAGCTTCTTCCAAAGTTAAGCAATGCCTAAGGATTGAGTCAACCCCTCTGCGATATAATGTATCACCAATGATAACATAGTTTTTGGCAAGGTGACGTAACTTTTGACGCTCATATTTGGAGAAAGAAGGTGGGAACTTTGAAGTCTAGAGATATATAATGATATCTGCGTACCAAGGATCTTGTGAAGAAATGAGGAATAAATGTGTTGGGTTTTTTTATATTCTTTCCATGTAGTTAATAGGGGGTTTGAAGGGCACCCGTAACCCCACTTTATAGGGTTCGGGGTAGCGCCCTGGAAAATTTTGGTTTTGGACCCTATGTTAGGTTGGGCGGACCCACCTATGGTTTTGTGCATGATTTTCGCACATGTTTTTTGGACGCGATAGCTTTTCGGTCCATGGTATTGGATGCGATGGTTTTCGGTCCATGGTATTGGACACGATGGTTTTCGGTCCATGGTATTGGATGCTTCGACATGTATAAATATGTATTGTAACATTGAAAGGAACATAATGAAAAATCAAGTTGGTAGTCCCGATTTTGGGATCCAGTGGGAAAATCTCTGTGTATATGTGTTTTATGTGTTATGCTCTCACATTGTTTATTTTTCTATGTTTTAGAATTCGTATGCAGGTAATTTCTGTATGGGGTTAAAACCTACATTTGGTATCAGAGCAATTTTGGCTTCAAGGGTATGCCTTTATCGTTGAGGGGTTTCGCTCGAGCCTGTGGTAGACCCTATTCAGTGGGAGATCTGCGAGATCGATTCTGGTGGTGAAAGAATATGGCAAGCAGTGGAAAGATAGAGATCGAGAAATTTAATGGTCATAGTTTTGAGTTGTGGAAATTCAAGATGGAGGATCTATTGGTGGATAAATATCAGTGGATCATGGTAGATCTAGGTACTAAACCAACGGGAGTGTCTGATGAAGAATGGAAGAAGTTGTATCGGAAGGCAAAGAGCACAATACAATTGTGTGTCTCAGATTCAGTATTGCTGAATGTATCAGGGGAAGCTACAGTGAAGGCTTTGTGGGACAAGTTAGGGACTTTGTACCAATATAAGTCTTTGGTGAATACACTGTTCCTGTGGAAAAAGCTATATAACCTGAGGATGAAGGATGGAGACTTGGTGACAGAGCATTTGAATGCATTTAATACTATGGTAAGTCAGTTAGCATCTGTTGATATTAAAATTTCAGATGAAGATAAGTGCATCAGTTTGTTGTGTTCTCTACCAGATTCGTGGGATAGTCTGGTTATTGCAATAGTAAGCAATGCAACTGCCTTGCAGTTTGATGAAATAGTCTCATCTTTACTGATGGAGGAGATGAGACAGAAAAATATGGAGAGCCAGAATGGTGATGCCTTGTTTGTACGAGGATGGTCCCAGAATAGAAACAAAAATAAGTCATTGAGTGGGAGATCTAAATCTAGAGGGAGATCTAAATCTCCAAGAAAACCTATAAAGGTGGTGTGCTGGAAATGCGGAAAGGAAGGCCAATTTAAAAGGGACTGTAAATCTAAAGTTCCTGACAAAGGAAAGGGATCTGATGAGGCTCCTTATGCAGAGGTGGAAACCACCTCAGATGAAGGTGGGGATGTGTACTTGGCTTCTTCAAGTACACATGTAGATCATGAGGCATGGTTGATTGACTCAGGTGCATCCTTTCACTTCACTCCCCATAGAGAGTGGTTCTGCGAGTATGAGAAATATGATGGTGGTGTGTCTTCTTGGGGGATGACTGGAAGGCTAGAATCATTGGTCGCAGAAAATTAAAGTTGAAGTTGCAAGGTGGAAGGGTTAGAACACTTCTGGATGTTCTACATATTCCTGCATTGGCTAGAAATCTGATTTCCGTAAGAAAGTTAGATGATGCAGGTGTAAAAATAGTGTTCGAGAAGGATACCTGCAAGATGGTTCGGGGAGCACTGGTATTGATGCAGGGAGTTTGGATTGGAACTCTGTACAAGTTACAAGGTAGCACTGTTATTGATGGGTGCAATAGTTCTATGGTTCCTAAAAGTGGAGCAGAAAATATAGTGGTCTCTGGAGAGAAGACCATGCTGTGGCATCAAAGGCTTGGACATATTGGAGAGAAGGGCCTTCAAATAGTTCATGGTAAAGGTATGGTAGAAGGTATGAGTAATAGCTCTCTGGATTTTGATTTCTGTGAAAATTGTGTATATGGGAAGTAGAATCGGGTGAGTTTCCCCTCTGGTGGTAAGAGGGTGAAATAGATATTAGAACTTGTGCATAGTGATGCGTTTGGACCTGTGAAGGTTCCATCACTGGGTAAGTCTGTGTAGTATGTATCATTTATAGATGACTTCTCAAGGAATACATGGATATATTTCCTTAAGAAGAAATCTGAAGTCTTTTACATGTTTAAAGAATTTAAGGCTCTGGTGGAAAACCAGATAGAGAAGAAGATAAATGTGCCAAGGATAGATAATGGTGGAGAATTTTGCAGCAAGGAATTTGAAGAATTCTATAAGAAGTGTGGTATATCATGGCAGAAGACTACTCCATATACACCTCAGCAAAATGGAGTTGTAGAAAGAATGAATAAGACGTTGATGGAAATGGGAAGAAGCATGCTCAGTGGTGCCGGGTTAGGATAGGAATTCTTGGCAAAGGCGATGGATACTGCATGTTACCTGGTCAATAGGTCACCTTCGTCAACGTTGGAGGATAAGACTCCACAAGAGGTATGGACTGGTAAGAAACCCTCTCTTTCACATCTAAGGGTATTTGGATGTGATGCATATGTACATGTTCCAAAGGAAAAAAGAACCAAGTTGGATAGTAAATCTAAAAAGTGCATCTTTATTGGGTATATGTATGGTTTAAAAGGTTATAAGCTTTGGAACCCAGTAACAAGGAAGATTGTGTACAGTCGAGATGTGGTGTTCAGAGAGGTGAAAGATGTTATTAAACATGAAGTCTAACCAAAGGAAACTGAGAAGATAGAGTTTGAGCTAAAGGAGGAAGAATCAGACTCTACAACAGAGGAGGAATCAGAAGATGAAGAGCCGCAAACTCCGGCAGTGAGAAGATCAGTTCGAGAAAGAAGGCAGCTAGAAAAGTATAGTCCATCTGATTTCTGTTCAAATTTTTCTTTGTCTGTTACTGATGATGATCCCAGAACTGTGAAGGAAGCAGTGGATTCAGAGGATAGAAAACTTTGGAAAGAGGCCATGGTTGATGAAATGGCATCTTTGCACAAAAATGAGGCTTGGGATTTGGTGGAGTTGCCGGCTGGAAGGAAAACCATTGGTAGAAAATGGGTGTTCAAAAATAAGACAAATTCAAAAGGAAAAGTGGAGAAATACAAAGCTAGGTTGGTAGCAAAAGGTTATTCCCAGGTGCCAGGAATTGATTTTGGTGATATTTTTTCTCCTGTTGCCAAGGTAACTTCTATTAGATTACTTTTATCTGTTGCTATTGCTTTTGATTTTGAGGTAGAACAGATGGATGTAAAGACAACATTTCTTCATGGCGATCTGGAAGAGGAAATCTACATGAAGCAACCTGAAGGCTTTGCGGTGAAGGGTAAGAAAGAACTGGTATGCAAGTTAAAGAAGTCTCTGTATGGGTTAAAACAGTCACCAAGGATGTGGTATCAGAAATTTGATACATTTATACGGGGACTTGGCTTCACCAGAAGCAAAGCAGATCACTGTGTGTATTATAAATTAATTGGTGACCGTGTTATTTATCTGGTCTTGTATGTGGATGATATGTTGCTGGTTGGAAATGAGAAAGAAATTATCCAAGATTTGAAGACCCAATTGTCCTCCAAATTCGACATGAAAGATCTTGGTGCTGCAAACTATATTTTGGGCATGGAAATTAAAAGAGGTTGGGCAAAGAGGAAGCTCTGGTTAAACCAGAGGAAGTATGTCGAGACAATACTGAAGAGGTTTAATATGCAGGATAGTAAATCGATGAAGGTTCCTATTCCTATAGGTGTGAGGTTATCTACTGAACAATGTCCCAAAACACAAGAAGAGGAAGAGGATATGTCCCGTGTTCCATATGCAAGTGCAGTCAGTAGCCTGATGTATGCAATGGTCTGTACTAGACCAGACATTGCACATGCAGTGGGAGTATTGAGCAGGTTTATGTCAAAACCAGGAAAGGAGCATTGGACAACAGTGAAGCAGGTTTTTAGGTATTTGCGTGGCACTAGTGATTATGGTCTATGCTACCAAGGAAGACCAGGATTGGACAGAGTGTTGGATATTCATGGCTTTGTTGATGCAAACTAGGCTACAGATCTGGATCAGAGAAGATATACAAGTGGGTATGTGTTTAACCTATTTGGAGGTGCAATTAGTTGGATGAGTAAGAAACAATCTGTAGTGGCACTATCAACTACAGAGGTAGAATACATGGCAGCCACTCATGCAAGCAAGGAAGTAGTTTGGTTGCAGAGATTGTGTTCAAGTATGGGGTTAGTACAGGAAGTTATAAGGATAGACTGTGACAGCCAAAGTGCATTTTTCTTGGCAAGGAACCCTACATATCATTCCAAGACAAAGCAAATTGATGTTCAGTATCACTTTGTGAGGGATATGATAGAAGACAAAAAGGTGTTGTTGGTAAAGGTGGACACTTTGAAGAATACTGCAGATGCATTGACAAAATCTGTGAGCTCTGAGAAGTTCTCTTGGTGTAGAGATACAATAGGCATTTCAGGGCTGGGAAAATGACTAAGCTCTCTTGTGGCCCCCTGTGGAAAGAAAACAACAAGTGGGAGAATGTTGGGTTGTGTTATATTCTTTCCACGTAGTTAACAGGGGGTTTGAAGGGTGGAACCACCTATGGTTTTGTGCATAATTTTTGCACATGTTTTTTGGAAGCGATGGTTTTTTGGTCCATTGTATTGGACGCGACAGTTTTCGGTCCATGGTATTGGACGCGATGGTTTTTGGTCCATGGTATTGGATGCTTTGGCATGTATAAATATGTATTGTAACATTGAAAGGAACATAATGAAAAATCAAGTTGGTAGTCGCGGTTTTGGGATCCAGTACGAAAATATCTATGTATATGTGTGTTATGCGTTATTCTCTCACATTGTTATTTTTCTATGTTTTAGAATTCATATGTAGGTAATTTCTATACGGGTTAAAACCTACAAAATGTTCGTCAATAAAATTTTCCGCATAAACAATGGCTTCCTCACAAGGCAGCTCTGAAATTAATTCCGCAAAAAAATAATGACTTCTTAGATTTGGCTGACAAGAACTCGAGATCAAATTCTTGCAAAATAATAATCCATCTATTATACATGCCCCCAATCATTCGCCTGCTAAGGACAATCTGAAAAGGATTGACAACTGCTAAGATGAACGTTTTGCGCAGTAGAATGTAATGACGAAGCTGCTAGACAGCATGGATAACTACTAAGGCCAATTTCGCAATGGGAGAATAGCATAGCTCAGGTCCTACTAAGCGTCAAGTCAAGTAGTAGATTACATGCTCACTGAGAGCATCATTCTCTTGAGCCAGAACCATACCAATGGTTGATTTTTCGACAATGAGATACAAAAGGAAATCTCTGCCATAGTCTAGTGGACTCAACAATGGAGCAGAAGTTATTGCCCTTTTCGAAGCATCAAAATATCATTGTGCGAAGTTGTCCCATAAAAATGGAACTCCTTTCTTAAGCAAACGCATAAATCCTTTGGTAATCTCGACGTAGTTTGCTATAAATCTCCTCAAGAAATTTGCCTTTCCTTGGAGACTTTGAAGTTGATGAATGGAAGACGGGGGAGGCAACTGAATTATTGCCTCAACCTTGAAAGGATCAACACGAATCCATTTAGTCGATATGATGAATCCTAATAGCCAACTAGATGTGATTGCAAAAACACACTTATTCGAATTCAACCAGATTTTATAAAAACGACATCTCTCAAAAACTAACCGAAGGTGGCTGGGATGATCAATTCTCTTGCGAGAACGAGCAGCTAAGTCATCCAAGCATGCTTTGATAACATGTTTGATGTCGTGGAAAGCATAAGACATGGCCCACTGAAAAGTAGCTCCAACATTTTTAAGACCAAAAGGCATCTTATTGTATGCAAACATGCCCCAGGGACAAATAAAGGCTATCTTGTGTTGATCCTCTAGACGGATAGTAATTTGATTGTAATCAGAGAATCCGTCCATGAACAAAAAAATTTCGTTACCTGCACATTCATCAACAATTTGATCAATAAAAGGTGTGGGGTAATTATCTTTTGGACAGGCTTTATTTAAATCCATAAAATCGATACATACTCGGATCGTTCCTTGCTTCTTATCTACCGACACCGAATTGGAAACCCACTCAGTTAGAGGAATGGGGTATATGAAACCCGTCTTAAGCAGCTTTTCAACTTCAGCTTTAATAGCCGTCGCTTTCCAAGCATTGACTAGTCAAAGTTTTTGATGAATAGGTTTGGCATTTTCATACGTCTTGATCTCATGCTAGACTATAGATGGATCAATTGCAGGCATTTCCTCATAAGACCAAGCGAACACATATCGAAATTCTTTAAAGAGGTCGGTGTAGATTTGAATTTCTTTAGGGGAACAATCAGCTCTGATGAAGACATTTTCTATGACATTAGGATTCCTATAGATGCCTATAGGTACAGTTTGTGAGACAACCGACATGTTACCTTCGCAAAAAATTGTGCTGGAGCCAAAGGGTTTGAAACTATACAAACATCACTAGTAAGCAAATTGGAGAACCTAGATTCAACTTCATGCAATGGAGGAAGAAAATATGAACGATGATGTAAATCTTCCCATGGTCGATCTACACCCATCATTGCCTCTGAAATTGCTTCTTCAGATGGTAAGACTCTATGCAAGCAATCCAGAGCTGAAGTAGAATCAAGGGTCCAAGCTGGAGCCACATCTCCATCTAACTCCTCTTGTGAAAAAGGAGTGGGATGGTTGTCTATAGATTTAACAATAGATTGATAGCTAAGTTCCATTGTAGACATGGGAAATGCCATTCCACCAACCTTCCCTCCATCTAATGTGATGGCAGATGAAGGTAAGGTCCAAGGGTCTGAAAAATAATGAGTTCGAAAGAACTCTTTCCGTGAAGGTCCCCTAGAGGATGAAATTGCATTAATTCTAGTTGTAGGAGTAGGAAGGTCAAATAAAACCATTAACGAAGAGTACATCCCAACTCCTAAATTCTAAATAGGTTGATGGGGATTATCCACCAATAGAATGGTAGAATCCTAAGTTGCGTGGGAGTCACCTAGAGAATAATCCAACCGATCAATTTTAACAATCCTCCCCTCATGAGGAAAACAGAGGATGCAGAATAAAGATGAAACTATGGCATCCATCTCATAAATCCAATTCCTACCTAAGAGGAGGTTATAATCCAGGTTGGCATCAACGATTTCTACCTCAATATTTACGACCTTTCCCCCAACACATATAGGAAAGGTTGGGATAATCCCATGTGGCCTATGAGAATGTCCATCAAATGTTGTCAAGAGAGTCGGTGAAGGAACAACTGAAGGTGATCCAATGGCCTTCCAACATGACATAGACATTACGCATGTGGAAGCTCCCTCATCTATAACTATCTAAAAAATATTGGTCTTTCGGTAAGTGGACTTTATCTGGAAAGCCATATGGTGAGGAAGTCTCTTTTTGAAATTCATCTTATTAAAAGTGAGCACTAAAGAATTTTTTGGATCTACTGCACAGATTGCCAAAAGCAAAGCACTTCTATGAGTAGGGCATGACACTTCTATGAGTAGGGCATGACTAGAGTACATCCAATGCAGGCATAGCACAAGGACTTTGAGCTATATCTTCTACAATCGAGTAGTTTTGGGTTGCCCTAGCATTAGGGTATATAGTCGAGCGCTTTGCAGAACCTTTCGATATTTGAGGTATAGACTCTACAGAGGGTCACTCAATATGAAGTGGGTATGTGGCTTCGGGAATAGATTTAGCCTTAGATGCTTCTGTTTCACCATAATCGCATACTCACGTAGCAAGGTCGACATGGGAGTTCATCATATAAACATTTGAGGAATTTTCCCCTTTTTGGTTGTCCCCTGAGGAGGTACCAGCGTTCGAATTCGCGCCAGTAAGTAATTGCTGCCCTTGGGGAAAAGGGTTAGTTAGAACAGCTTGGGAGCTAGAGGACCCTTGTTGCACTAATAAGTGTCGAGCATATTGTATCTTAGGGCAGAGGCGAGTTAGATGATCTCCATTGCATAACTTGCACGGAAACTTTACCTTTTTCTTGGACTCTTTTCTACCCTCACTGGCACCATTGTCGAGTTTGTTTACATTGCCTTTCCCTTCTTGGTTCTTCTTATTCCCTCATCCCTTCCTCTTCCCATCGGATTGTTGATTTCCTTTGGGGTTAGAGGCCTGGAAGGCGTTTATAGAGGTAGGTTGGGAGGTGTAGGTGTAGACGGTGCTTCCTGGTTAGAAGAAGCAATTTGTAGAGACAACTGCTGCAATTGATTCAAAAGGTTCACCGTGTTAACATCAATCGATTCGACTATACCATCGGTGTGGGGGCCTGGCTTTGGTTTGGCAAAATTGACCTTAGATCTAGGAGCATCAGGTAGAATTTTCTAAAGAGTCCCAGACTAAGTATATATTAGTTCTAATTGTTGGGCTCGAAAAATAGCCTGCTCTTTCGAATAAACACCAGAAAGAGATACATCCTTTTGGATCTCAGGTTGTAATGATTTGATAAACCATTAGAGAAGGAATTCTGGTGGGATTTCAGATTTAATAAGCCTTTTTCTCCTTCTCCATTCCTGGATGTGATCTAAAATGTGAGTTGTGGTGTTTTGCTGAAAGTTAGCCAGAAGTTCAGTTTCGGCTTCATATCAGACAGGCAATTGAAAATGGTTCAAATAGATATTAGCCAAATCACAGAAAGAAGTATAGGTGCCTCCTGGAAACTCTATATACCATTTGGCCACATTTCCAATTAGGGTGCGCTGAAATAACCTCAACTTGATCGAATCATCTATCAGGGAGTTGGATGAGCACCATAAGTGAAATGTGGTCACATGGTCTCCCAGATCTTCACCACTTTTCCCCTTGAATTTTGGGATATCCGAGGGAAGTTTAGTTGGGACCAGAGGTCAAGATGGATTGTATCGAATTGGATTGTTCATCAATTTAGTTAAGTTTTGCAAGTTAAGCATGGCTAGAAAAGGAAGTCATGGGGGACCATGGGAATTCCATCCAGGGCGGGCAGGGTTCCCAAAGGTCTGAAAAGAATGACCTGGGTTTTGAAAAACACCAGGTTGCTTGAAGTAATTCGTAGAGCCTATTAAACCAAAAGGTAGTCCTTGTGGTCCAACAAAATTCAGAGTTTGACCAACTCCTGCCGAAAATCCTCCGTAACCAGTGAAGTTACCCCCTAATGAAGTATTGAGAGGAGTTGATAGCCCCTGATAAGGATTCCATGCATTAGAAAACAGTAGAAAATTCTGAAACAAATTAACCAAAGAATACGGCACATTCCCTTGTTGGTCGAAAAATTGATTCCCAGCTCCTATCCCACTAACTGCAGGGTTTGTCCAACTCTGGAAGGGGTTACTACCTTGACTTATAAAAGGAAAAGGCATTGACCCTACTGTCAGGTTGGAATGTGGTATATGACCACTTCCAAAAGGGAAACCCTGAAAAGAAGCCAATCCACTCATCATGGATGTAGATTCGGTCGATGGTATGTTCAAAGGAACTGAAGGAATCCTGTGAGACGACATTCCATAAGGGAAAAATCCAAAACTGGATGCAGTAACTTGAGAACTTCCACTCGTTGATGGAATGGAAGTAGACCCAAATATAGTCATGCTAGGGGTAACAGAAGGGATGGAAATAGTTCCTCCCCCTTGTACAAATATGGGAGTCTGCATGCTTGCAACACTTGTCGTAGATGTCGTGCTTCCAGCAATGGTCATTGAAGGAATAGATGTATGTAAACCTGGGATCAAGGCCTGTGATTTGGAGTTCCAACGTATAACAAAATGTCCAGATGATCAGGAGAAAGAGGAGAATTTGGATCCGCAACTGACTCTGAAAGCTCTTCAACTTCAATATTATCTTCCGACTAGAAGAGAACTTGAGAAAGAACTAGCATGTTCCTCTCTAACTCTGTATTGGTGCCAGGTCTATCTTGTGAACTAATGCCCCCAAGTGGAGGATCAATCTCCAATGCGCCTGCTACCACTGGTTGAAAACCACTGGTAGAATCGATCCTACGCCTTCTAGGATAAGGCTCAGGACTTGTCGGTGATAGCCCACGAAGTCTCCTAGACCATCGATATGGTCGGTCAAACACTTTGAATTATTTAAAAGATCTACTTAAAGGCTCAAAAAATTATAGAGCTAGGCTGATTAGGAGCAAATAACACTCACTAAAAAGTCCTTAAAGATATCAGCAATCAAACAACTCTCGAGTATTTCCGCTCCAGGTGATTAGGACCAGACACCAAAATACAAGAAAGTTAATAACAAGGGCCTTCCAAAAATAGATTGGGGTAATTACACCCTAGGTCTACTAGCGAAGGTATTAGAGGTAGTTACGCTGACCTTCAGACAATAACGTTTTTCGGTGCAATCCCCCAAGCTTCGCAACGGTGCCCTCCAGAAGTATTGTTGAACGTGATACAATGTCAACCTTAGGTGCCACAGGATTCCCCTCCGCAGCCACCTGTGTGGTCCCTAGGATAGGAAACTATGATCACCAACTCGTATTCGAAGCCGGGCAGAACAGTTGTAAGGTAGGATCTGACAAGTAAGAGAGGGGGTACCTCTCGTCTTTATCTTCACTAACCCTCATGCTTTACTCCCAGTTACGGAGCTTTCCCGGTCTCCCTAACGCTATTGGATTTCGCTCATTAATCAAACTTCTATGTTTTGTAATTTTGAGTGGTCTTGGAGGGTTAACTCTCCTCTCGCATAATCCAAGGCCCTAATAAACCTAAACTTGTTTGTGTATTCTGATGACAATACAAAAGTTATAGTTTATTTTAATTAATCGCTTGATTTTAATGGCTGTTCCTTAAGTCAAGGGTATTGATGGAAGTGAAACCAATGGTGTTTGTATGATGCAAAAAAAACAATGAAAAACTAAGTACATGAATGCAATCATTTGTTCTTCGATGCAAATAGATATCTATATGGGTTCTACAAGACTTATATAAAGCAAAATACTTTTTCTTTTCTTTTCTTGAAACACACTTCACACACCCAAAAACTAAAAGAATACTAATGCTTTAACAATGCAAACTATCCTAATGTAAGATACAATGGAGATGCAAGATCCTAAATCACTCTAGAAAGTGAAAGCAATTGTTTATAACTATCAATGAGCCAACTTAAGTATTGATACCATGTAGGAATTTACAGGGTAATCATTCATGAGAGAAGTTTATGTAAATTTCCATTCTTTTATTAATAAATTGCCTGAAGTGGCTGCGTTGGCTCAGGTCGTGGACTGTATCCCTCTTTGAGGGTTTTAACCACGTCAACAATACTGGTGTATTGATCTGTGATCTGCTTGTGAGTGGTGTCCTTTGGTGTTCTGTCCGAGGAACTTACCCTGTAAATTCCTACATGGTATCAGAGCTATTTCAGGGCCACATCCATTGGTGATCCAAATCTGAAGCCAGTAGAACTGCATCCGACTGTCGTTTCATAGATATACTGTTACTGACTACTTTCAAGCCGAGAGGATTGATCTATTGTGTTAGGAGCATCTGTTCCAGTGAGGAACCCATTTTTTTTGATACGAAAAGGTTTCTGGTAGCCCTAGCTAAGTCATTTTTAAGATCTGGAGGTATACAAAGTTTTTTTGCAGTTTTTAGTTATTTTCTCTCTGTATATATTAGTTTATTTAGCTCTTTGTTTTTTTTATTACTGGATCTATACCTTTCATTTCTACGTATGCTCTTTGCCCCGCAACTCTGTACAATTTGGGCAAATTAGAAACAAAAAGGAAGGATTTGTCTCATGCATATGCTCTTTTCCGCCGCGCCTTAGTGTGATCTCAGAAAATCAGAAACCTTGAGGAAAATATTTAGTTTCCGGGTAAAGCTAACTTCAAGCCATAAGGTTTGTTTTTTTTCTATGTCCGTGTTGGGTTGTGTGTGTGTTTTTTTTGTAGGTAAAAAAGAGCTTTTTCAAGTAAGCACACACCCCAAAGCTTTAGTGACTTAAAAAAAAATCCTTTCCTCTTTTCCAAAAATTACTAACCTTTTAATCTAGCTCACTTGGTCCAAAGCTACTTCATGAGAATAGAGGTCTTCAGTTCAAGTCTTTATTTTTGTTGAGCTAATTAGATTAAGTTTGGAAAGGGGGCGGATTTTTTTTTTAAATATAACTTTATCATTCATTTCTGCACATTCCCGCACTTCGTCGGCATCTTCAACAACTTTTCTTCAGAAAGGCATAACTTCTCCATCCGAAAGCCATTTTCAGGCCGTTTTTTTTAATCAGCCAAATTTTTCGAAATCTTTCCATTGGAACACTTAGTTTCAGAATATATAGCTTCAATTGTTGTTGAAATAGAAAGTCCATGCCAAGTTATTCTTGAAAACACCAACTACTTCCAATGGTGGTCCTACATTGTGGATTTACTTAGAAGTAAAGGTATTTATAGAATAGCCTCAGGCCAAGAAACCAAACCGAAAGATGTAGATAAGGCAGCCAAATGGGAAAATAGGCAAGATCAAGCACATGGGTTGATATGGATGTCTATTTCTCTAGACCTTAGATTCCATATCGCAGAACTTGATACTCCTAATGAAGCAATGAAACAGATCACTAAAGTTTTTGGAATTAAAAATGAACTTAGAGCCCATCAACTCGAAAATGAGTTTCTTACATTGGACCCCAATAATTTTTCTTCCATTGAATATTTTTTGTTCAAGTTCAAGACCCTTAGACTTCTCTTGGAAGGTGTTAAGGTTAAGAAAGAAGATGGTAACCTTATCTATTCCATTCTTACTAAGTTGGGACCAACCTACTCTGTGTTTGTTTCCACCTTCCATTCTACAAGAGAAGCCTTCATTTCTCAAGGACAAGACTACAAGTCCCTTTCCTTTGATGCCTTTTGTGATTATTTAATAAGAGAACAAGAAAAAATCTTACATCTTGGTCTTATTAGTCTTGGAAACTCTTCTAAGAAAGCCTTAGCCACCCAGCAGCAACCAAATTCAAAGAATCCTAAGAAGCCGTATCCTAAAAAGAATGGTCCTAAACCAAACAAGGGTCCTAAGCCATTTCAGTCTCAAAATGAAAAATCATTTCAACAAAATGATAAGGCAAATAAAAACAACGGGAAGAAGACTGATAGACATTGCCACTTTTTTAATCGAGATGGCCACTTAGAATCCAAATGCTTTAAGAAGATGGTAGCCTTGGAAGCAACAATGAAGAAGCATAACATCCATTTGGAGCACTCAACAACTTCAACTTCATCTTCAAGAATAGCACTTTCTGCATGTGGTTGTCAAGCATCTCGGTCTGGATATACACTGAATGCATCTTCTTCTTCTCATTCTCATGAGTGGTTCATTGATTCTAGAGCTTCTTATCACATGGCCAAAAACAAAGCCATGTTTTCTTCTTTTATTGATTGTAACACCAAAAATATATATGTTGGTGATGATAGATCTCTTAGTGTTGTAGGGATTGGAACTGTTCATATAGACAATGGTCAATTCAATGATGTATTATGTGTTCCAACCTTATCCTGCAACCTTCTATTTGTATATTAGATAACTCATTTAGGTGAAGGCAAAATCGTTGAATTTTCACCTCACGATGTTGTAATTAAGCACCTAAGAGATCCTAGACAGATTTTAGCTACTGGCATTGCTGATGATTCTAAAAGGTTGTATAAGTTTAACAACTTTGGGTCATCAAATCTTCCCTCAATATTTGTTGCTCATAATGATGAAGTGAGCAAACTTTGGCATGAGCGATTTGGTCACTAAAACTATCGCTCCCTTCAGAATCTATGTAAAGAAAATATGGTGACAGGTCTTCCAATGGTATCTTACAGAGATGGTGTTTATTCTAAATGTGTACTCGGAAAACATCACTGGGATAGTTTTGAAAAACGTGCCTCTTGGCATGCCTCAACCCCTTTAAGGCCTTTGTTGAAAAACAATCTTGACATCAAATTCTTAAGCTAAGATCTGATAATGGGGGAGAATATGTTAACAACAAATTCATCAACTTTTGCACTAAGAATGGAATTCAAATGCAACATATTGTTCCATATACTCCACAACGAAATGGTGTAGTTGAAAGGAAGAATCGCACCTTAAAGGAAATGGCTAATTGTATGCTTCAATCTAAAGGACTCAGTATTAATTTTTGGGCAGAAACAATTAACTGTGAAAATTACATAATAAATCGCACTCCTACTAAGGTTTTAAAGAATATCACTCCAAAAAGAAGCATGGAGCTCAATTAAACTAGATGTAAGTCACTTTCGTGTTTTTGGAAGTGAAGCACGGGCCCATATTCCAGATGAGAAACATAAAGCTTTAGAACCTAAGAGTGAAAAATGTATTTTTGTTGGATATTCTAAAGATGTAAAAGGATACAAACTTATTCCACTTAAGTCCAAAAATGTTATCATTAGAAGAGATGTAAAGTTTGCTGAAAATATATCGGCCTACGAGCATAGCTCGGCGGATGTGCCACCTCTCTCTGTCCCTTCTACTTATGAAAATATTTCTTCTTCAGATGGTGACAATGAGCATGACAATCCTCCCCCACCTTCTCAGGATCCTCCTTCAACTCCTCAGCTTCCAAAATGGGTCTGTGCTACTCGGGATGCAATAGGTGCTCTTGCTGGTGATCCTACAGATCAACGACGTACATGTTCTCAGTAGAGCCTCTTATTTACTAGCTCAAGCTTCAGCTAATTATGGTCTTGACACCTTTGCAGAAGCTTCAGGCCATTCAGATTGGGACACGGCTATGAATGAAGAATATCGTTCATTATTGGCAAATGATACATGGGATCTTGTTCCCATTCCAAAGGAACTAAAACTTGTTAGATGCAAATGGGTTTACAGAACCAAGTATGGACTAGATGGAAACGTTGATAAACATAAAGCTCATCTTGTTGTTAAGGGTTTTTCACAAGTTGAAGGCATTGACTATACTGAAACCTTCTCCCCTGTTGCCAAAATGAACTCTATCTACCTTGTTCTTTCCCTTGCTGCCTCTTTCAAATGGGAATTCCATCAGATGGATGTTAAATATGCTTTCTTGCATGGGGACTTGAATGAAGAAATCTATATGGAACAACCTACTGGCTTTATACAAATAGACTCCAACCTTGTATGTCGGCTTAAGAAATCCCTTTATGGTCTCAAGAAAGCCCCTTGGGCTTGGTATGCCAAAATGGATAGCTTTCTTTTAGAAACTGGATTTTCTAGGTGTCATTCAGACAATACTGTCTACACCAAGAAAGTGGGCAAGTCTCTTATCATTCTTGTTATTTATGTTGATGATCTTATCCTTACTGGTAGTGATCCCAACCTTATAAACCAAGTGAAGTCCAACCTTAAAAAGAAGTTTGAAATGACAGACTTAGGACACTTGCATTAATTTCTTAGTCTTCAAGTCTTGCAATCCAAGGAAGGTATTTCCCTTTCCCAATCCAAGTATGCATGTGATCTTCTATGTCATTTTCACATGGAAGACTATAAGCCATCCCCTTCTCCCTTTCAGTCTGGAGCCAAAATTTCAGTCACTTGTACTTCCCCTGAAGTTGATGCTACCTTATACCATCAACTTGTAGGAAAACTTTTGTATATGACCCATACTTGTCTTGACCTTTCTTTGTTGTTTGCCTTATTGCTTGGTTTATGCAAAACCCACATGACAGTCATTGGAAAGTAGCTAAAAGAATACTTCGTTATGTTTGAGGTATAGTTCACTTTGGGATTCATTACAGTGCAGAAGCATCTCCTCTATTGGTTGGTTTCACTGATTCTGATTGGGTTGGTGACCCTGATGATCAAAAGTCTACTGTAGGTTATGTGTTCACTCTTGGTTCAGGACCTATTACATGGAATTGCAAGAAACAAAGTTCCATTTCTCTTTCTTCAGTAGAAGGAGAGTATCATGGTGCCGTAGAATCTAGTAAGGAAGCCCCGTGGCTTCGTCAGATCCTATCAGAGTTTAGCTTTTAGTAGTAGCATCTAACTACACTTTGGTGTGATAATCAAAGTGCCATTCAACTATGCAAAGATCTAGTCCAACATCAGCGCAGCAAACACATTGAACTGCACATGCACTTAATCAGAAAGCTCATTCACGACCATGTTCTTGAAGTGTAATAGTGTTCAACAGATGATCAAGTTGCAGACATCTTTACAAACGCTCTCACAGAGGTGAAGTTTACTAAACTTCGATTTATGGTTGGAGTTCAGGACGTTGTCACTAAGGGGGGAGAGGCTCTAATGCCTCCTTCCTTCTCCTATTGTGTCATATTTGTACATCCTTCAATCCTATCCCAAGTTGTTCTTAAGGTGGGATGTTAGGATATTCCGACACATAGGAAATAGTTAAGTATAACTTGGTCTAGTGTAGAGTTAGGTAAAGTGTGTTTCTTTACTATGTACTTTTGTAACTTACAATCCGACGGTCACGTTATGTAGTGATCCGATGGTTAATTCTCTCCTCGGTATTACCGACATTTGATCCGTGGCTTAACACCCGATTGGTCCATGATCTATATTTAAAGAGCATGGTGGGTCGTTTGTAGGGTAACAATTCATGAGAGAAGATTATGTAAATTTTCATTCTTTTATTAATAAATTGCTTGAAGTGGCCATGTTGGCTCAGGCCATGGACTATTTCCCTCTTTGAGGGTTTTAACCACAACAAAAATACTGGTGTATTGATCTATGATTTGTTTGTGAGCGGTGTCCTTTGGTGTTCTATCTGAGGAACTTACCTTGTAAATTCCTACAAGGATACAAATTTTGAACACAAAATTCTCTCCAAACAAGAAGGACAAATAGTAAAAGATCGCAATTCACTTTCAAAAACCAAGAGAAACCAAAATCAAAAAGAAAACAAAGACAAAGTTTTTTTAGATCTTTCCTTTTTCAAGAAACAACTAAAACACTTTTTGAAATCACCCAAAATGCTACTGAAACTCAAAGATCGAAAAGAGAGCACAAGGAGTCTTTGCAAGTTACTAACTTGAAAATGAACGGAAAATTGAGCAAAAAGGCTTCAACTTGTACTAAATGACCCAAACAACAGCAAAGAGTTTGACAAACTGTCTAAGAAGCCAGGGAAGAAATACTTCCAAATTCATCAAAAAGACTTTCAAGAAGCAAGAAAAGCTATAAGGCCACAAAAGCGAAGGAAAGAAAAGCAAGTAGCTACAAAAACTGAGCTTGACACTGAAACTGAAAACAATCTCCTGTTCTGGAGGACCATAACAATCAAGAACATCTGAACGAAGTCTTGTGTGCCAAAACACCAATTACAAACTCGCTCAAAAAGCAAACCTAGGCCAAATCTTTTCAATGAGGAAGAGACTTTGAAATAGTAAGCTTGCAGAATAATGAAATTCTTTAGATAGAAATTGACCACACAGAGACTAAAAAGACTAGGAAAAAAATCTATCTGGGTAGAGAGATTTAAAAAAAAAATGCAAAAAATGGTATACACGAGTGTGTTCAAGAACAAAGGTGTGTACATGCGCTTTTGATATAGCAAAATCACATATACACGAGTTCACTTCACAGAAACAAGCGTGTGTATGCTACTGTAAACAGAGTAAAAGGTGTATACAAAGCTTTGCAAGAAAAATAAAAAACAAAGCCAGATCAAAAAGATCAGACTTAAGGTCTGAGACTCTAGTAGACCAAATAAGACTGTAACAACAAGCAAACCAAAGACTGAGCCCTAATTGACACTGAACAACCCAAACTAGGAATAACAAGATTTTTATCCCCAGTGGAGTCGCCAATTCTGTTTCGGGAATAAGTACCCTAGGGCTTTGGGTTAGAACCCCAACAGAGCAAAAGAAAACTACAACAAGAAACACTCATACAACTCAGGCAAAATGCTTATATAATCAAACTACGTAAGAGCGACTATACCCAGATTTCCTTCGTTCGAGTAGGTCCCACAGGGTTCAGACCCTCTGCAACTCTTGATGTTCTTCAACCTGAAAATCATTCAATTCAAACATACATAGTAGTATAGAAGTAAAGCATATTCACGAAATTTGACTTTATATCATATAAACAAATGATTGATCATACATCAAAACAACATTCATATATGAATTACAACATAATTTGATGCATAAACAAAGTTAATTTCGGAAACAAGACAACATTTATTTTATTGCAGTAAGCTATAAATAACATGGAGAGAATTCACCTGAGTCTTCTTCTTCTGGCTCCAAGCGGAATCGTCCTCTGGATTTGTCCTATCCCAGCCTTCAATATTCTTCTTCAATAACCAACACCATGATATCTCAAGAAAGAGGGAGAATATCTATAATCAAGGAAACAAGGGTTTCCTAAAGTTTGGGGAAGTGCATGAGGCACAGGGATTCATCAGACTCAGTCAGGGATAATCTCACTATAATAACTCTATCTGTTCTCCTCTTTTAGGCATTCCCATAGAAGTCTATTTATACTTCTCCCAATTAGTTTTTTAGTTGGGAAACAGTTGGGGAATGGGCAATAGGAAGTAACCAACAGGTAAAACCCATGAACTCCACCCATAATTAAGGAAATTTAATTTCTTAAGTCTTTTAACACATATACGTGGGTTGGGTATTGATTGACCCACGTGTAAACACTTTTATCTCAGGGAAAAGTAGCATACAGGGAATAAAACACTGTTTTTAATATATTTAGACCAAGTATGGAAGGAGGGGTTGCCCTAAGCCATAAACCAAGCATCACAAATACCAAGGGTGGTAAATGGTGCTATAACAACGAACATACTAATTTCAGAGGTGTATATATGGGAGTCTTTGTCAAACAAAGAACAACCTTGCTTACCCATTAAATAAGTTGGGATCCCTCTTTCACCATTGGAGAAACAAATGTCTATGAATTACAATGAGCATAAAGTAATAAAATAAATAAAGGGTGGAATAAGAGAAAGGCTTTCTGCACAGAGAGGTGAAGAAAGAAACTTTATTGGGGTACTAAACAAGCTTGTTGGTATTGAATCAATGCTTTTGATTCCTTGAAGTGACTACACTGAGGTACTGAACAAGTCTTCTGTAGTGAAGAAACAACAGAGATGATAATAAAACGATGAGTATATTAAACTTGCAGAATTTACATACTCCTACTCCCTAATTGAAAAAAGTAAAGTTTGACTAGTTTTATGAAATATGATAAGCCAATAAGAGGAATAGAAGAATTACATTTGTAACTAGGATAAGTAAGGAAGCTATGATGATAAATACGATGAGATAATACTTCTAGAATGCTATACTTCGTACTTAATGTTAGAGATAAATAGAGAATTTGGAGTTTTTCTAGTGTGTCACCAAGTGTTCTTGTTGCAACACACCCTCCAAATTTTTCCTACATCCAAATTTTTTAGCCTCCTTATGGTTATGCCAACCTTCATTTCAAGCTGGTAATGTCATTCTTAGTCATATTTCTCATGTGTTCAATTCTTCCTTCTCGAATTCTAAGTGTCGAAGTGACCTTATTTTACATGATTATCTTGTGATTTGTATATATAAAACCTTTTCTAAGAAACCCTAGAAGTTAATTTTGAAAATAGCAACAAGAAATGATAAAAATAGAATCCAGAAATTCTACTTTAATTTGTCGTTGAATTAAACTGAGAATTAAAATCGAATTCTATTCTCACAACAACTTGTAAATAGTTAATTAAGTTTAATTAAGTTAATTATCTTAGTAATTTCGAGTTGGAAGTCTTTATGAAGTCATGTATATGTTCTCCCTATATTATAGGGGTCCAAGATGAGTTAATTGTGAGTTGTAATTAGATAACTTAGTTTATTGAGTGAAGTTCAGTTAAGTTAGTTCCATACTATTTGAGGAACTAATAGTGAGTTAACAGTCCATTGGTGCACTAATGCATCCACTAGTGCTACTCTAGTTAGCTAAAGATTCCCTCATCAGAAACTCTTGCATGTTGATTTTGAGAAAGACCCAGTTGATACTAGAGTGTAGGGACAATGTACTATCAGTTGTATAATTTTCTGAGTTGTTCAGATGGTGTATGCAATCAGGAACTGAACCTTGAAGGGATTGCACAATTTTAGATGCACTGGTTTCCCATTAATATGGGCTAATCAATAATAGGAATTGTGCAAGGAAATAGGGGATTGGAGAGCAACAAAAGAGGCTAAGGTTTGGCTTGAGCTTGCTTGTGAGATGGGAGATTGATTATACTGAGTGCTAGGATTGTTCTTGTGAGAACAAGCATTGTATTATCACCTTGTATTTCTAATTTAATGCAATACATATAGTGTGGTTTTGAGTTGTGGGTTTCCCTAGATACTTATTGTGTTATGTGCCATTGATTTATCTTCCTCTTGCTATTATTGTTTTCATCAATCTACTGGCTTCCATTGAATGAAAGTAGAAGTAGATTCTTATCCTATGCTTTAGCACATTGCATGAGCTTGTGAATCTACTGGATATTATGCATGGTATCAAATTTGAGAACAATATACTAGAGGAGATTTTGAAGTTTTGAGTTCAGGGTTACAGGTGAAATTCAAATTTGCAATACAAACTTCTGGATCAGTAGATGACGTTCTATGATTTGCAGTTCGAGTATGCCTTGGATGGTAGCTCTAATTATATAGCGTAGAAGGACAAGATGGAGGCCATGTTGGAGGATAATGGCTTAAAGGAATTCATTGATGGGGACATTCCTAAGCCACCAACATTGGATGCTCAGAATTTGGCCGAATGGAAGAAGTGTGTGGGAAGAGCGAGGTGCATAATCCTTGAGGAAGTTCAAGACCACATTGTCTCGAGTCTCCATGGTAAGGAAAATCTACATGCTATGTGGAAAGCATTGAAGGACATTTTCCAGAACAACAGTGCCCAAAGGAAGTTGGCACTAAAAGATAAGCTTCGAAAAATCAAGATGGAAGCAGGCGACTCAATTCCAAATTACTTAACCAAGTTCACTCAATGTTGTGATGAACCTGAAATTGTTGGAATCACAGTTCTCGAGGATGATATGGTGAGTCTTGCTCTTCTAGGACTCCCAAAGAGTTGGCATAGTTATCAGGACTCTGTCAATGGTCGGGAGAAGCTGTCAAATTGGGAACGACTGTGGTCGGATTTGATGCAGGAGGAGATCAGGAGGAACACTAGAGATGGGACCTCTTCCAAGCAAGTGGAAGAGGATTTTTCCTTAGCAAGAAAGGCAAAGAGGGCCAAGGGAAAGAAGTTCCAAGGTCAGGAGGGTGGAAAGAAGATGGACTTGATGAAAGTCAAGTGTTTTCACTATCACGAGCACAGGCACTATGCCAAGAACTACCCACAGAAGAAACCAAGAAAGAAGGAGCCAATAGTAGCGACAGTAGGTGAAGCTCTAGCTTCATAATTCAAACTTGATTTCACTCTCATTCGGCACTACTGTGGGAGGTGTGTGGTATCTTGACAATGGTGCCTCATTCCATATGATGGGGAATAGAGATCTTTTTGGTGATTTTGAGGAGAAAGACCTCAAGTAAAGCATAGAGTTTGGAGATGATGAGAGGTATAAAGCTACTAGGATCGATACGATTACCTTTCATAGGGGGTCTGGCTCCCCTCTCAAGATCACAGATGTGATGTACATTCCAGGACTAAAGAAGAATCTTATTTCAGTCGCGGTATTGGAAGACCGTGGCTATGATGTGGTTTTTAGTAAGGGAAAGGTTTTCCTTAGACACATCACCACAAGACAGGTGAAATAGATTGGTTCATAGGTCAAGAACCTATATGCTCTTGAGGTTCAGGATGCATGCAAAGCCTTGAGGAGCAAGGAAAAGGTTAGAGACTTGGTGGATGAGAGGGAGAGTAAATTACCTCTCAACATGCAGCCCCAGAAGAAGCCTCAAAAGCAAACTGCAAGAAGTTGTGGAGTAGCCATAACTAGAGAAGATGAAATGAGACCGAGTGGAGAGATCCACTCAAGCTTAGAAGAAGAAGTCTCAGAAGTAGTCTCATACAATTGTGGAGTAGTCACAATTATAGAGCTGATAGGAGACCTAGTGGAAGCATCCACTCATGCTGAGACCTCCAGTAGGGGAAAATTTCGAGCCAAGTGGGCAGAGGGATCACATGCAGCCATACCTCCAGGTGTGAGGTGGGGTGATGTGAAGTGTTAGTCTCAAGAGGGACTAACTGGGCAGGGTCCATTGAGAGGTTTTATCTCATGGATTGTACCTTGCTACGAGGACCCAAAGTACATAGTAGCAGGAGGAATCAGTGGGATTGATGCAGTCAAAGATCAAAGTGACAGAGGCTAGAGCAGTCAGAGACTGAAGAGCATAGAGAAGGGCTGAAAAAAATGCAGAAATATAGATTCAACGACAGCAAAAAGTTTTTAGACGACAGAGGCAAAAGCAGCCAGAAACTTTGATGACAGAGACATCATTCTGATTCAGATTGGATTTTTTTTTTGTTACTGGAGTTGTTGGAACAACAAAACTAGAGAGAAGTGTTGCATGCATAACATTCCAAAGGTTCAGGATCGGTATCGAGTTGAATTCCTTTCTTGTTGAGAGGGAGTGTTGAAAATAGAAACAAGAAATGATAAAAATAGAATCCATAAATTCTAGTTTAATTTGTCCTTGAATTAAACTAAGAATTAAAATCGAATTCTATTCTCATAGCAACTTGTAAATAGTTAATTAAGTTTAATTAACTTAATTAGATTAGAAATTTCGAGTTGGAAGTCTTTCTGAAGTCATGTATAAGTTCTCCCTATATTATAGGGGTCCATGATGAGTTAATTGTGAGTTGTAATTAGATAACTCTGTTTATTGAGTTAAGTTAAGTTAAATTAGTTCCAAACTATTTGAGGAACTAATAGTGAGTTAACAGTTAGTTGGTGCACTAATGCATCCACTAGTGCTACTCCAGTTAACTGAATATTCCCTCATCAGAAACTCATGCATGTCAATTTTGAGAAAGACCCAGCTAAGACTAGAGTGCTCGAACTGTGTAGTATCAGTTGTATAATTTTATGAGTTGTATAGATGGTGCATGCAATCAGGAACTGAACCTTGAAGGGATTTCACAATTTTGGATGCACTGGTTTCCCATTAATATGGGCTAATCATCCATAGGAATTTCACAAGGGAATAGGGGCTTGGAGAGCAACAAAAGAGGCTAAGGTTTGGCTTGAGCTTGCTTGTGAGTTGGGGATTGATTATACTGAGTGCTGAGATTGTTCTTGTGAGAACAAGCATTGTATTATCATCTTTGATTTCTGATTTAATGCAATACAAATAGTGGGGTTTAGAGCTGTGGATTTCTCTAGATACTTATTGTGTTATGTGCCATTGATTTATCTTCCTATTTCTATTATTATTTTCATCGATATATTAGCTTCCGCTCAATGAAAGTAGAAGTAGATTATTGTCCTCTACTTTAGTACATTGCATGAGCTTGTGAATCTACAGGATATTCTACAGTTAATATGTAATATTGCAAGTCAAGCATTGCACAATGCTTAATCTCATAGTCTCCATAGTTCATGATGATAGTGACTGCACAGTCCCTAGTGACAAAGACTATGCAATCTTTGTAGACAATGCCTACGCAGTTCTTCATGATATTACTTATGTAGTCCATAGAGATAGAGACTGTGTAATCCTTATGGATAGAGATAGTGTGAGGGAATCCATTACAAATAGAGATTTCATGCTCTTTGTCAACATTGAGAGTGTATTTCTCCAAGTCAATCAATTCACTTTTGGATCCCACTTACCTGACATGTTGATGAGATTTGGTACTACACGAAGGATGTTGCAACTCCTAGGGCTACCAACTTTAATTTATCAATATGGGTTCATACAAACTTGAGAGGTGGTAGCATTGTATGTGCAGTAGCTGGTGTACTTCTACCAAAGTTGGTGCAAGGGACTAAAGTACTTTATGTTTTAATAAAGAGAAAGCAATATAATCCTAATTATAGAAAACAAAGCTAATTACTCTTGTAGAAAGGAAACCTAATTACTTTTTTAGAAAGGAAACCTATTTACTTTTGGAGAAATGAAGTCCTATTTACTTTTGTATAAAGGAAACCTATTTACTTTTGCAGAAAGGAAATCCTAGTTACTTTTGCAGAAAGGAAAGGCTATTCTACTTTGCACAAATGTAAATGTTAATCATACTTGTAGAAATGTAAACGTTAACCTATTTGTAGAGTGTAAATGGTGCACCAAAAGGAAACCTAGTCTATGCAATAGAAATACCAATGCTGGAATTGGAAACCCTAGCTTAAGATGTATGAAGCAAATAAAGAAAACCTAATCTAGCTTACAAGAAACATGAAATAATTCTTCAATCACTGGATTCAAGATAGATTTTGTTAACAGAGTTCACATGGCGCTTCATAAAATAATCATGAAAATCATGTTATGCAACCAGATAAAAAACAGAAGAAAAGATAGATCAACGACTTGAAAATTAGCCTCTTCGAGGGGGAAACCTCATTTACATCACATAAATGAACAATTCTTGGATGTTACAAATGAAAAGACCTCCTTAGTCTATATAGGAGTCTAAATGGTCACAATATAAGCATACCCTACATAACAATAATAATGTAAGGGCTCAACATAACAATTGTGAGATTTCATGGGGCACAATAATAACAATGTGGGGGCCACACTAGTATTATAGGTACCTAACATGTCCCTCTCTTTCAAAAACAAGGTTTTCCTCAACTCTTGAGTATTTTTAGATGCTTCTGTATAAAATACGCATCCTCCCATGTGGAATCTTCAACAGGTAAGTTTTTCCACTTAATGAGCTACTATGAAATTGATTGATTTTGTAGCTATCAGGTTCTTGGTTTCAAGACTTCTTCAAGCTCCAATATGGTTTTTCCTTCCTCATCAAGTTCTGGAAATATTGTTTGAAAAGGGAGCTTGTCACCTATAACCTTATTTAAGCATGAAACATGGAAATTGGGGGTACTCGAGAAGATGTAGGTATCTCTAGTTTATATACCATAGTACCAATCTTTTGTAACACCTTGTAAGGACGATAATACTTGGGTGATAATTTATTATCCTTCTTAGCTTTCTTGAAGAAATTTTTTTGTATTGTTGTAACAGTAAAAATATACAATCACCTACATCAAAAAAAATTTCACTGTGGTGTTGATCTACCTGTTCTTTCATGTGATTCTGCGCTAGAGTCAAGTTATCCTTTAAAGGTTGGAGAACTTTTTGTTTATGATCGATGAGATCTTCCACTACTTGAAATTTATAATTTTATCTTAAAGATGATGTGACGGACAGTGTATGATGTCCATAAAGTGCCATAAATGGGGTCATTTTTGTTGCAACATGGAAGGAAGTGTTATACCACCATTTTGCCATAGGTAACCACTTGACCCATTATGTTTTTTTATCAAATGTAAAGCAACACAGCTATCCTTCCAAACATTTTTTCACTATCTTAGTTTTCCCATGAGATTGACAATGATAAGATGAGCTACCATCTAATTGAGTACCAAAACAAAAAAATAATTATGTCTAAACATTTCCAGTGAAAATGGGATCTCTGTCACTTACAATAATATTTTGATTTTCATGTAGCTTTTGAATTATTTCCATAAATGTAGTAGAAAATGTATTGGATTTGAAAGGCTAACTAGTGCAAAAAAGTGTGCATAATTGGTAAGTCTATCAACAACCACCATGATGACACTCTTTCCTTTAGACTTGGGTAAACCTATGATAAAATCCATAGAGGCCTCCTCCCAACACTGACTTGGAATGGCTAAAGTTTGTAACAGGCCTAGTGTATTAATTGTCTCAACTTTATTTTGTTGTAAAACCAAACATTTTTCCACAAACTTATGAATAGTGGTTTTATGGCCATCCCCACAAAAAAAATTCTTGACATTGTGGTAAGTTTTTAAAAAAATTTAGTTCCCTCCTAAAGGAGAGGTGTGCAACTCAAAAATAATATTTTGTTTGAGTTCGGAGTTCTTACATAGATGTAAGAGATAGTTGTACTATAATGAATCATTTTTCCATATAAATGTATCAGTTGTGCTAGGATTTTGCTGCAACTTTTGAATGAGTGTCCACACCTCTTCGTCATTCTTCCATTCCCCCATTTTTCTAGTTATCCAATCGAGTTGGATAATAGAAATGACATAGAGAAATGCTTCCACATCCTCATCCCTTCTCGAGAGTGCATCTGCAATAACATTTTGCTTCCCTTGTTTTTATATGATTTCAAAGTCATCACCCAACATCTTCGTGACCATTTGCTTCTCTTCTAAGGATAACCTTTGTTCCAAGAAGTATTTAAGACTAACATGATATATTTTTACCTTGAAGTGGCTTCCCATTAGGTAAGGGTTTCATTTCTTCATTGCATGTAGGATTTCCAACATTTCCTTCTCATAAATAGCTTTATGTAAATACTTTCTCTTGATTGGATGAGTTTCAAAAGAAATGGATCTTCCTTCTTGCATTAAAACAAGACAATCTCATTTCTTGAGGCATCACATTCCATAATAAAGGTTTTTGTGAATTCTAGTGTAGCTAATACCAGATCTTGATACATTTCCTCTTTAACATGTTCAAAGGCCTTAGTTTCTTCTAGAGTCCAAGAAAATGCATCTTTCTTCAGTAATGTTGTTAGAGGGGCTCATATATTCCCATAATTCTTAACAAACTTGCGATAATAGCCTATCAACCTGAGAAATCCTCAAAGATGCCTTATGTTTGTATGTATTTTCCATTCCTTGATGGCTTTAATTTTTCTAGGGTCTTCCTTAACACCCTCATGGGATACAATATGACCCAAATATTCCACTTTCTGTACCCAAAAGTAACATTTGGAGAGTTTTGCATACAATTGTTTCTCCTCCAATAGTTTGACCACGCTATGGAAAGATGTTGAACATGGTCTTTCCAAGACTTGCTATAGATTAATATATCATAAAAAACTACTAACAAAATTTTTCTAAGGAAGGGTTTCAAAATGAAATTCATCAAACCTTGAAATGTGGAAGGTGCATTAGTAAGGCCAAAAGGCATGACCAAAAATTCACAATGACCTTCATGAGTTATGAATGTGGTTTTTGGAATGTATTCTATCTTCATTTTAATTTGATGATATCCTGAACGAAGATCCAACTTGGTGAAGTAAATTTCTCCATGTAGTTCATCCAAAAATTCGTCAATGATGAGAATGGGAAAATAATCTTTAATACTGAGATTTTTGAGCTCTTTATAATCTAGACATATACACCATGATCAATCCTTCTTATGCACCAATACTACTAGAGAAGAAAAAGAACTTTGTTTGGGTTGAATTATGCTTGCCTCTAGCATTTTCGTAACCATCTGTTCAATTTCATTGTTATGGGCATATATCTATAAGGTCTAATGTTTGGAGGAACACTTCTTGGAATCAAGTGAATAGCATGATGATAATCATGAATAGGTGGTTGACCTTTCGAGGTCTCAAATACCTTGGAATTATTGTTAAGGACTCTTTAGAGATCTGAATAAATGGATGACTTAGATGTTTGAACATCTAACAAACATAATTGTGCAATTACACATCATTGTTCCATCTTCAAAAGATTTTTCATTCCATTAGAACTTATTATCTTCCTAGGTTTCCCTATGATACACATTAATTCAATTTCCTTTCCTTCCAGAAATTTTTTCAAGAAA
Source organism: Pinus tabuliformis (assembly GCA_031772625.1). Taxonomy (NCBI): domain Eukaryota; kingdom Viridiplantae; phylum Streptophyta; class Pinopsida; order Pinales; family Pinaceae; genus Pinus; species Pinus tabuliformis. The sequence goes on along the minus strand of CM062812.1, from coordinate 858,533,106 downwards.
AGTTCTTAAAATTAAAATTTATCATCCCCAAGGATTGTAACCATTGGACTCCTAATAAAACATTTGCAACTCCCATTGGAATGAAAAGCATTGGACTAATCAATACATATTCACCAATGGTTAGATTGATTATATGGGACTTCCCTAAGCAATTTATGGTTCGTCCATTTGTAAAAATTACTTCACAGTCTGGTGCTAGATAAAGAAAGCAATTAAAATCATTGTCCATCTTACAATGAGTAAAATTAAGGGTACTACCAAAATCAATCAGCACTACTACCTCTTTTTTCTTGACATATCCTTCTATATTGAGAGTTTTAGGAGAGGTAATTCCTGCAATTGTACTACAAGATATGATCGGATTCTTTTCTGATTTCTTTGTTGTTAATTCTTGGTGTATATCCTCTTCCTTTGATGTTTCTTGTTCCTTTTCTTCCTCCTCTTCACAATCTATGTAAAATAATTTCTTCTCAGCACACTTATGACCCTTAGTGTATTTTCTATCACAACTGTAGAAAATCCATTTTTCTCTTTTTTCCTCCATTTGTTATGGTGTCAACCTTGTAGGTTGTGGGAGGCTAGGAGTAGCAACACTTCCATCTTTATAGTTCTAAGTGGTAGAATTCCTTGTTGCCATAATTTTGCTTCCAACTTTTCTTGTCACCCTGAACACATTCTCTAATGACTTAGGTTCCCAAATGAAAACCTAATGTTGGATATTATCCTTTAAAATTCCTATGAAGACATCAATCCTATTCTCCTCTAGAATATCATTTACCTTGATATTCATTATTTGGAAGTCCTCAATGTGCTATGCTACTAAACTCTTTTGTTTGAGATTTATCAATTGGATAAAGAAGGTATTTCTCTCTATATCCTCATAATGTGCTATGAATTCTTTTGTGAAAAATATCCAAGTGACAAATGATTTACAAGAACAAAGCCATCGATACCACACAAATTGATTTATTTCTAAATATTAAGATGTAATGCATACCTTTTGTGTGTACAACACATCATGTAGATCAAGGAATTGCTCCATCTACAATATCCATGTTACCAGATCCTTGCCACCAAACTTATGCATATAGATCTTTAGAAAATGGTTGGTCTTCATCCCAAAATTGGATTCTCTAAAATCACGATTCACATTCCGTTTGTTCTCTTCATGAGTTTCATTAAATACCTTATCACTACTAGGAAACCTTTCTTCTAAAAACTTGGCCAAACCTTCCTTTAAACCTTCCATCTCTGCTTTTAAACCTTTCATGTCACCTTTTATTTCCCCTTTTAAGCCATCCATGTCCCTGTCTAGTCAATTTAATGTCTTAAATTGCTCTACATAAATTATCAATCCGGGTATCATAAACTGATGAAGTGTGGTGCACCATATGTGCTTAGTTAACCTTTTTCTTACTTCATTGTTTTATAGATTTTATTTTGTTTTGGGGTTTTGTTTTTGTTGGTTTCCTAAAGTGTCTAATGCAAATGGAAATCCTATTCTAAGGTCTTAAGAATACTTTTAAAGGACAAGTATGGATAGAGTTTTTAAGACAAGGCCTATGTCCCTAATGGTAACTTCCAAAACTTAACACTTCAAAAGATCTCAAAACATGTTATTGATGGAATTAGTACTTAAACAAAAGTGTAAATATGTAGCTACTTCAATCAAAATGGAATGCAACAACCAATCAATGAGCTAGTGACTATGAAACCCAGTATCTTGCTGCTGTATAAAAAGAAAACTGAACTTAAAGCAATTCAAAAACTGTAAGTAAAGTAAACTAAATCATATTACATCAACCCATATTCCGACCCCTCACCTTTCGACTCGCTCTGGCTATAGGAGGCAATCATAAACAAATTGAGTAATCTGATATCTAAATTGCATAAAATGAAATTACATAAAATGAAACTAAGATCAAACTACGCATTCATACTTCAATCCCTCACCATTCGACTCACTCTGGCTATAGGAGGTAACCGAAAATGACATGAGTAATCTAATCACTAACTTGCAGAAAAGTAAACTAAATCATATTACATCAAATAATATTCTGATTCCTCACTATTTGAGTCGCTTGGCTATAGGGAGGTAATCATAAACAAATGGAGTAATATGATATCTAAATTGCATGAAATGAAATTGCATAAAATGAAACTAAGATTAAACTACTCATTCATACTTCAATCCCTGAAAATTACATAAGTAATCTAATCACTAACTTGCACGAAAGTAAACAAAATCATACTACATCAAATAATATTCTGATTCCTCACTATTTGAGTCACTTGGCTATAGGAAGGTAATCATAAACAAATGGAGTAATATGATATCTAAATTGCATGAAAGTAAATGAGCAAAACAAAACTGAAAGAAATAACAATGCTGGAATTAGAACTCAGAAAATAAATCAGTAGAAGGACAAGATGATTCCATCATGTCATTAGTCATTAAAAAGCTATGTGCATTACTAATCTACAATCAACCGGTTGAACACACTTGCATGAATTAAAATTGCATGAATGAAAAATCTAATCTATCAAACTTGAAAGCAATCAAATGAAATAATGCAATCAAAGAAAAATTTACAAAATGAAATCTACTCTACCTTACATTCTAATATGCTCCATGAAATCTACTTCACATCTCCTTCCATGTTGAGAACATCAAAGCTTTATTCAAATTCTTCAAAATTACAAAGTACAACAAAGTTCTCCAAAGCTTTCAAAAGCCATCAAGGAAGAACTACAAACTCCAAGCTACAGAACTCACAAGCTAAAAAGACTTAAGAAATAACAAATGAAGGAGAGAGATCTCCTATTTATACAAAAAGATGAGAAGCCATCTCATTAATGAGAGTCCATGAATCTCTCCCTCTACCTCTAGAGTCCTAATCAAAATAGTAACTAATAAGACACATGTCTTCTTAAAGTTACAATACAATTAGGAGATGTGACACATATCCTCATGATCCCATGATTCTTTCCACTCAAATTCGAATTTGGCCTTAGAGTGCCACATAAGGGTCTTCTAGAAGCCTCCTTTCAACCTACACATGTCAACAATCTCAACCCATTTGTTAGGTATAAGCATATGCACATTATTTTCTAATTTTTAACCACAAATTCACTTAAAAGGCTTAGAATTAATAAAGATTGGAAAAACATAAATGTGGCCCAATGATAATGAAAGTGGGATGAATGTGGTGACATAGTAGTGAAATGGAGGTGATATAATGGACATAATAGTGAAAGTGTAATGGAAATGAATGACATTTTCAAGACTCAACATACCCTTTTAGTTCATCGTTGGTTTCCTTTTGTGAGAATGAATTATTTCACATTTGGTCCCGTAATTTTGATATATCATATTGCAATTCTTCCTCTTCATGCATCACAGCATAGATTTCTGAGGGCTTAATGGGTGTAGAATTATTTTTTTTGGAAGGAATTTTAGAACCAAAGACTGATATGTATGGTTGAATATGCCCTTTAAATCACTTCAAACTATTTTTTCAAACAAAAGTTATCCAATTTTAAAAAAGCACACACCTTTTTCTTGCTTTTAGGAGCTCAATATTGAAACTATTTTATCTCCGTAATTTAAGCTCTTCAAGGTCTAAAATTTCGTCTTGTGGTATCCCTCTGAGTCTTATTTTCAATGCCACAAGTGAAACAAATATTGGATTCTTCAAGTTAAAGTTATTCTGAGTCTCCCACGATGACCTAGTTTATTATAGATCTAACCCAAAAAATATATGAGAATATAAATAAACCCAAGAATAATAAGATCCAAATATAGAAATGCTTCACTTTATTGATATCAAAACCCTTAAGGTAGGTCAACACCATACATTCACTCCTTAAGGAAGGAGAACACTGCACAAGCCATATGCTTGTTCATTCAATAATCCTTAACACAATTCCTTGACATCTCTCCATGTGGAGTCTCTAGCCTCTATATAGGCCTCATACATACAATACCATGGGTCATTACCATGGTTCCCTCATACCATCGAACTAAGACCATGGGCCCATTACATTATTACAAACTACTTGTGGTCCCTTACATGATATGGGTTAACCACCTTATTTATTACTATGGCCCATCCCATTATTATTACCTTGGGTACCTCCCTTTGTACCCCATATTATCCCCCCTAGGTATATAACATTCCACCCCCCTTAGCATGTTTCGTCTCCGAAACATGGGAAGAACACAAATAATAATATCTACTCAAAAGAGTAGTCCATTGGTACCATGCACGTGCATCTAGCCATCCAAGAGAGAGGTGAAGCCTCGGTCTCGCTAGTGCCTCACTCGCTTGAGATGGAAGTTGACTGTGGTAGCTATTTTGTGTTGATGTGTAGTAGGTGGATCTTCACTCCTCTCTATCTATCCTGCGGGGGTTGCTGTCCTTGTGGCTAATTGGTTGCCATCTTGATGGTTGTCTTGCGGGGTGATGTGGGTGATGATATGTTGAAATTTTAACCCATGGTGTCTTTTTCTTTAATTCACCCCTTATTGGAGCCTGACTATTATCTGGTGCATGTTGTGGTGCGTACTGTGGTGTCTTATCTTCTAATATTACTTCAACCACTGAACCCTCATCAGATGTGTCAGCACCCGTAACCTTTTTGGCTTCAGCCTATGTTTGTGTTTGATTGTCGACCATCAACTGCTCATCATCTGATATGTCAGTCCCTAGATCATCTTCTGCGTCAACCTCCTTGGACTCTACCTATTTATTGATGGAAATATCCTGTAATGTAATTTTCTTCCTTTTATACCAGAGCTTCAAGAATTTCTTCTGCACATTAATATTGATAGTACCCACAGATTCCATCTAAGAATATCCTAAAACAACATCCATATTATCCATCTTTGAATTATAAAAATAACCATGCAACACATACTTATCCATAGAAATATTCAAATCCTTGTATGCTTGAACATCCTCATTATCCACTTGTGTGTTTTCAATGTGTTTTGATGGAATATGCAATTTTTTTGCCAAATTAACATTGATGAAATTATGCTTGCAACTAGGATTTATAGAAACAATGATCTTCTCTTTCTGAATCAATCCATGAACCTGCAATAAGGAGATACCAAGAGAAAATAACCTTTTAGGTTCCTTGGTTTCTTTCTTTCTTGTAAAAATAAAATCTTTGCTAGGCTGTGTGTCTGTCTGTGTGAGCTTATCCACAAGATTAGTTTTATGGTCAAAGTGGTCCATAAGAGCTTTTATGAATAGTCCCAAGTCAAGGGCCTTCGATAGCAATGTTGATGCCATTGCCACCATTGTCGTCTTTCATTGTCCAGGTACATTTTTCCCACACTCAGCTGAGTCTCATCTTCCATGATGTAATTCAATCTAAAACATTTCTCCATTTGTGCTAGCCATTTGGCTAGCCCTTATTATTACCTTGGGTACCTCCCTTTGTACCCCATATTATCCCCCCTAGGTATATAACATAGTTATGGATTGGTTCAATAGAGCGAACTTGTACAAAATGCCATGTGTCAGTGTTTCAACCCTCATCCCTGAAAATAATCCATGACAAACTAAGCTCTATACAGTTTCAATCACATTCTACTAAATTCAAATCTGATTCTTGTAGAGAAAGTTATGATGATTTTCCCTACGTCACATATTTCAGACTAAATTATAGTGAATGTAAATACCCTAACTTCTTTGAACCATATCTCAAAAAATATAGCAAACCCAGATCTGAAATTATTACATGAAGTTGATTAAATTTCTAGATCTATGGGGTAGAAATTTAAGGTTCTAAAGAATCGGAGAAAAAACATTATAGCAAAAATTCCAAGATTCCTTTTTGAAGTAGTGAAACCCTAGAATCCAAAGCTTTGATACCAAATGTTATGCAACTAGATAAAAAAAAAGAAGAAAATATAGATCAACGACTTGAAAATTAGCCTCTTCGAGGGGGAAATCTCCTTTACATCACATAAATTAACAATTCTTGGATGATACAAATGTCAAGACCTCGTTGGTATATATAGGAGTCTAAAGGGTCATAAGATAATAATGGCCTACATAACAATAATAATGTAAGGGCTCAACAATAAAAATAGTGGGCTTCTATGGGGCACAACAATAACAATATGGGGGCTATGCTAGTATTAGAGGATCCTAAAAAATCATCATTATGCTCTTCAAGTCATGAATCTATCCGCTAGCCCTAACTGCAGAGGTGAATTGAAATGGTGAACATGCAAGTCTTAAGAGCTCTTTGGTCTTACTCAATCATGGTTTTGGAGCCTAAGAGTAATTATTAAAGGAAAAGAGTCAAAAATAAATCTTAATAGGAAAATCCAACCAAGTTTGGAGTGCTTCTACACAGTGCTAGATGATGCTACAATGTTGCTACAAGATTGCCCTATTTTTCTATAGGATTGGACCGATGAGCACTCTGAGGGCTAGAAAGGTGACCTCAAGGTGGGAAGAGGTAGGGTAAGGTACAATAAGGTTTTATGTTTCCCTAGCTGAGCTTGGTTCCTTCAAGGGCCCATATTACATGAGGAACAATGCAAAAATTGTCCTTCAACAACCCACAAATGTGCCCTTGGTGAATATTGTTTTGGGAGAGTTGTCAGGTGAAAAGAAAGAAGTTGATGGTAGGGAGAGGAGTGTGAATGACAATGATAACCCTACAAATAAATAGTAGTACATTCACACCAGATAAATTATTCTTTCGTAGCTTGGAAAGAGTGCTAAACTAATGACCAAGTTGCAGAAAATGGAAATAACCAAGAAAGGATGCGTTGATATTTATTTGAAATCTATCTACTAGAATAAGAAAGAAATATAAATTGTAGTATGCACAAGACCTACATTGATAAGAAATTATGCTTCTCATGCTTAAAGAGGACCGTTAGACCAATCACTAAATCTGCAGAAAACAGAGTATGTAACAGAAGGAAAATCGAATACCTAAATACTGCAAAATAAAACAATTTTATATTTTTTGGCTTGCCAATACTATATATCTAACCATGCATCCCACAAGAGAAGTGATTGGAATACCTATAGAAGAAAATTTCATAAGCAAGTTTGTTTGGAAGAGATGGAAAATATTGTTACGAAGGATAATGCATGGAATAAATGTACAAATAAGAGAGACTAGAGTCTCTAGGTTGGGCTCTAACCCAAGAGGACTCAACCCTCTGAAACAAAATCATTTGTAGATCAACAAAAGGATTTTCATTATTGCAAAACAATTCTCAAGTACATTAGAAATGGAAATGTAAACAAGAAGTTCATAGCTCCTAATAGTCTATATCATCCCACAAAATATTGAATCTTATTAAGCCCTTAGGTCCCTCAAAAAGTCCTAAAATATGGATCTGTCTCTCTTCAGTCATCAAGTTCATCAGCTACTAGTGGATCTTCAAATTGTGGGTGAGTAAATTTAGGGAACAAGTTAAGATTTGGGTGAGTAAATGTAGGATAACATCCTCCTACATCTTCTCTAGTTGCCTCTAATGTATCTATGCATAGTAAATTCACTCTTGTCTTGCACATTAATCATGTTATGCCACAATATATGATAAACATCCTTTAATCTTCTTAATAAACACATTATAGTGAGAAAGATGATATAAAATGTGATGAAAGAGGTAATTATGTGTTGAAAGGTAGCCAGATGGGCCTTGTGATATACCTATTAATGGGGCCCATAATCAACCCCATACTAAAGTATTTTCTCATCCTCTGCACAAATTATTCACTAAGATGTAGCTCATGCATGGCCCTAGTGGCCTCTCTCACATCCCAAGGCACCTCAGATAGTGTGCCCTCTTTCGGATAAAAACCTAATTTTTCTTCTATTACTATCCACTTCCTCTGTTCCTCTACTTGATATCTTCTTACTTGTAAACCAAATAAAAAAGGAGGACTAGGTTTCATCCCTATCCAGTTGATCTTCAATCTTTGAAAATCCTCTTGTAGAGTGGGGTTCTCTCTAAGGCGTTGCTCAACCTCCCAAGGGAGTGGTATTTCCTAATCTTCAGACTGTGTGGCAGAGAATGACATCTCCTTTGGCAGGTCTACAAACTCTTAGTCCCTAATAGCCTAAAAATGTCTTCAAAATATAATATGTCCCTCTCTTATTTTTCTAAGTAAGGAGGGGATAATTTAGGGTCTGCACAGATCATGCTATGATTTCTTATGACAACCTTGGGAATTGTTAACTTTTCCCTGATCTATAAAGGCTCATTTGCCTCCTTAGCCATAATGATTTTGGCTTCCTCAACCCTTTCTTCCTCATGGGAAAGCCAAGAGGCTAAGGCCATTAGTTGTGCATCCCTCAGTCTTGAATTGGGGTCCCAGAAGTTTGTATCTTTTAGGATTATATTATGCATGTAAAATTCAGCTAATTTGGCCCTATCTTCAATGTTGACCTATTGAAAAAAATCAATAAATTTTCTATAATCCTGAAATGGGAGAGAGTCATAATGTAACAAGGTTTTGATTTGAAATTACAACCATTTTTATTTGAGGAATATTGCATATGACTTGTATGGTTATCTGCACTAGATGGTTTCCATAGTCAATCTTTCCATGGTGGAAAACTTATCATCCTTTTGTTGTAGTTTTTCCCTTAATCTTGTGTTCTCCGTTTGAAGTTTCACTCTAATATTTTCCTCCTTGAACCTTAGGTCAGCCATTTCTTGCCCCATTTTTCTCATTTTATTCTTTATTGTTCCTACATTCTCCACCCCTTTGGATCTTGCAATTTGCATTCAACAATGGGATCTTCCTCTCTCCTTGTCTAGCTCTAGGAGGATTGGGACTGCAAATGTTTGAGGTTTGATTTGTCCCTTCTCATAGAAACTTGTAGTAGGACCCATGATCAAGCTAGGGATTAGGTTCCTAGAGTTCTTGTGGTCCTACAATACGTTCCTATACCTCTCCTTTATTTTCCTGTAGCAAATCTGGCCTTTCCTCTAGTACTCTTATTTCTTCCTGTAGCTAGGAAGACTTGTTTGTAGTTGCTTGGCCCTAGACACCTTGGTGTTTGGCCTTCTTTGGGAGGTCTAATGATGCTTTCGTTTGGCATTAATGGAAGTGGCTTCTTTAGTTTTATCCTTTCCTTGTTATGACTCCCCTTCTTGGTGGCTAACAAATTCTTCAATTGTGATTGGGACTACAGAAGGAGGATGAGAATTTCCTTGGTGAATTTTAGTGCTTTTTCTCTTCCCAAAGTACTCAACTTTTGGTTGTCTTACTCTAAGATTAAGGTGGGTTTCTAGAGTTTCCAAGGTGGTAGCCACCTCCTCCTTAATGTTCCCTTCTAAAACAGTGGAATATTATTTTTTTATCCTCCTTTTATGAGGTTTGGAGGCCCCTGCAATGTTATCTTCAGGGAGGAAGAAGTTCTTTCTAGTTGTGATGGCTTTTTTTCTATCCTCCTTTCTCCATATAACCCCTAGAGGAAGTGTTGTTACCCTGCTAGTGATTTCTGCATTTTATTATATGACAATCCCCTTCACAATGGTAGTGGCTCTATCTTCCCCTTGAAGTTGGAGGGCCACTATAAATTCTTGGGTTATTTCCTCGCCATATCCTTTGAGTTTCTCAAAGAACCCCATCCATTGGTTGTTTGTGAATATGTTCCTGATGAGGGGATGTCGATGGATTCTGGTTGAGTACGTGCACTCCCTTTTGTTGAAGACTCCTCCCATAGTTTCTCTTGTATCTTCTCCAAGACTGTTTTAGGGAATTTCTTGTCAATTTTGAGTAGCCTAAGGTTCCAGAGTAGAGATGAGAGGGATGATTCTCTTTTATAGGTCAAAGGGATGGAATTATAAGTTAAATTCAAATCAGTTCACCCTTCTTCTAGCATACTTTCTCATGAGATGGAAAATTTCAAATTTTGGAAACAAATTCACTTTCATGGTTTGCTACATGATGCCTCTATAGATATAATCCAATCAATTTTTACAAACTTCATGTGCATGGAAGGTGAGGAAAATTCTTTACTTACCCCTGCCTTGGAGGCTTCTTTGTGAGTTTGTGTTTTTTAGGAGAATTTGAAAAAAATTGAGCCCTTTTTCATTCCTCAGGCCAATCCTATAGTAGTTGTGTGTATCCTCTAGCAGTGAAATTAGATCCTATAACAGCTAGTGCTTAGCCTCGTAGGCTCTCTGTGGCAGTCTAGGGGACCCATGGTGGCATCTAGCTTAATTATTGATAATGTAGTGTGCCTTGTTTACTATTTTTGGTATAAGTCTCTTGGTACAAATGGAGTACAGGCTCATCCTTTATTCCTTTTGTGGTTTGGTGGTGGGCTCAGCATGTTGTATGAGATGGATCCCACCTACTACTTTCATAACTTTTCAAATACCCATTGGCCCACTCCTTGAAATTATCACCCTCCCACATTTGCCATTTTATCCACATTAGATACGAAGGGAGTTAACTTCACTCTACTGTTAGAGAGTGGTCGAGACCTTTGGCCACTTTCATCCTACAAAAGTCTTGTTCCTCATGCATTCTAAACATTTTCAAACTATTATGCACTTAAGGGAAGAGGTGAGGAGTTTCATACCTGTGCCTACTATTTCCTATGAGTTGAACACTTGATGTTTGCATGTTGCTTCTGAAATAAAAGAAAGGTTGACCTACTGGCTCATTAAGGTGTCATCTCTCCATTATTGTTTCTTTGTACATTGGCTTTGCTGTGATTTTCTTTTAATATTTTTTGAAATGTTCTTGAGTCATTAAATATTTTTCAATTTAGTTTCTTCAGGAAGTGGATCAAAGGTCATTGTTGAAGGTGAATAGTGGTCTTGTCACAACTTTGTAAATGTCTTGGAGCTGACCAAGGTCAAGGAAATGACTTTCCAATGCTTGTATGATGGTTGGCTCTTCATCCTGATACTTTCCTCTATGGTTTTGTAGGGTCTTCATAGATTAATATATGACTATCTATATTCTCATGGTAGTCACACACATCCCTTTATGATAAAAAAATCCTTCAAATATTGTTTCAAAAAACATTGATATTTCATGATCAACCTATGGACAAGGATAAAAAATCTTGCTAGTGATGAAAGTAATGAAGGAAGGGATGAAAATGTGGGTCTTTGATAGACAAAGTTAGATATTTGGAGGGAAATAAAATCCAAATGGTGCGGAGGATGAGTGATGATGGTGATGATGTTATGATCGACCCCTCCTCTTGCTTCTCTATGAAAAAAATAAGATTTGAGCCCTTTTCTATGTTGTTGACAATCTTGTAGAAATTTTGTACAACCCTGTAGAAATATAGGATTGAGGAAAAATTGAGTGAGGTAGGAATCCTGGTGATAGAGGAATTTATGAAATGATGGAAGACAGGCAAAGACTAGTTAGGTGGATGGAAAAAAGTGGAGTGTGGAGGTTGTTTCTTTGGGTTGTGGTTGAAACCCTTGGAGTGTTGCACCTTGGCCGCCCTACTTCTGGACTTACTGCTACAATTGGTTTGCCACATGCATTCACATTTTCTCTAATTATGATATTATAGCTAAGGTTCTTTCTCTTGAAGGTGCTCTTTTCATCTAAAATCAAGAATGTGTGTTTTTCATTTTTTTGGTATGTTGTGGTGATCCTGTAGCATCCCATAGGGTATCATGTAGGTGCTAAACTATTCTCCCTAAATATTTTGTAGGTGCTCAAATCCTTATAAATCCTTTTGGTGCAAAGAATAAGGCCAATGGAGTGTTGCAAAGATGCAGTATCCATTTCTACAAGATAGCTTGAGAGCTGCTACAAGACTGTTTAGAAACTCTTCCTTTTACACAATACCTTTTTTTTATGAGAATGATATGAGGATAACCTTATTCCTTGGGATGGGTGAATCAAATCCATGATGGAAGAAATAATGGATTCAGATGATAATAAGTAGAGTTATGAGAGGACATAAAAGATAAGTATTTTTCACTGACTAGTGGCTTCCTGTAGCAGTGCAGAATCAATCCTGTAGCACTTGGTATATTCAAACAATTTGATAAAAGGAAGGTGTGTATGACATGGAAATGACTATCGAAGGACAAATAGATGTGTGGAAGGTTATCTTGTACCTTGGGGAGATGAGATTAAGCCACAAAATGCCTTATTTTCTCCTATTGGTTCTTGCATAGTTTCTAGAAATAGTTAAAAAAATGAAAAGCTATATTTTCTTTTTTCTTCTCTTTTTGTTTTTTTTTCTCTTTTTTTTCCCTTTTTTTTCTCTTAAAAGATCTGCTTGGTTTCCTCATAGAGGATTTCAATTCAAGAAAACTTTCCTTAGGTGCCTCAAGGGAGGTTTTCACCTGGGGATCTTTAATGTATTTTAATTTTGATTATTTTCTTTTTGACTCTTCGACTACCACATGCAGGTTTTTAGTCCTAGATTTTTCCTCAAGTGCCTCATGAATGTTTTCACCCGTGATTTATTTTTATTTTTGTTTCGATCATATGATGGATGAACTAAGAGCCTTGGGATCCTAAATTACATTCAACTCCATACTTATTGAAAAGGTAAAATCCTCTTTGGACAAAGGTCTCTTATAAATCTTTAACCGGTAACCATTAACCAAGAATGGAATCTCTTTTTCATCAATTGTCATAATTTGGAAAAAGCCATTCTCATGACATTTTTCCACTAGATAAGGACCTAACCACCTTGTCATAAATTTTCCTTTGAAATCATTGAACTTAGATTCATATTATAGGGCCCAATTTTCCTCTTGAAAGGTCCTTTCCCTAATGGTTTTATCATGCCAATTCTTCCTATGTAGTTGGACCACTATTATGTGCAATTTTGCATCTACGGATAAACACAATTTCCCTAGGTGGCTAGCTCCACCTAGAACAATAGATTTAAAGCGCTTAACCTTTTTCTATAGAAGATAAATAAGATAAGGGAATTGCTTGTTATCTTTCGCTTTCCCTTTGTCTCCTTTGGATGGCTTCCGTCGCTCCTTCTCAAACTTAATCCGCTCGACAAGTACCTGCAATCATAAACAGAGGACAAAAAACCAATCAAAGCAAGAGATCTATCTACTATAAGAAAATGGAATCGAAAACATTTACACATATAATCATCATACATAAAGAAAAGAATATGGGAAAAGTTGTAAACAACTTCATTAAGTAGAAGGAAGAGTTACAACCATGTAATCTGATCCAATGTCACTCCTCTAGCTTGGGTTCCAACCGACCTCACATCAAAAGCACAACACTCTGGTAGCATAACAATACTTTCTTACAATATAAAACCTCACACCAACAGTATCTCCTTACAATTCTCAAATTCCAGCCTCGTGATCACTTAGATGAGTGCTCAATTTATAGGAAAATGGAGGAAGTTTGGTCATAAATGAGGGTATTGAATGGCCTTCCAAACTTAGAGTTAGTTTCCATAGAGGAAGGGATGAGAGGATAGGAGGTTACTTAACTCATTCCCTATCCAATTTCGAGCTCATAGGAGATGATAAGTGTCAGAATCTTCTAGAAGTCTCCAGAAGACAAGAATATTCCCAGAACCCTATGAGGATTTCACTCATTCTCGTCTAACGTAGGTCAAAGTGGGCCTAAGTGCTCTGAAATGCACCTTGCCATGGGCCTACGTACACTAAAGCGCACTTACCCCTGATGAAGGTTGCGTTGGTCCCTCAAGGAGGCATTTCTGGAGGGTTGCAGGCCAAGAAACTCTCGAGGAAGGAGGTATTCAAAGTGATGACTTCTCTAGAGCATGTAGCAACTGAATTAGGGTTTGATGAGCCCTAAAAGTACTGATCTGAATTTTGGGAGTGATGTGACCAAATGGATCTGTAACAGCTGCCCCCTAAAGCATGAAGTAGAAAATGATAATATCGAGTGATATGCTTTATGATATGATGATGAGGTTCTGAAGTGGATGGTGACCTGCATCAATTACAATACATAATATCGTGATATTTTGATTCTTCTCATGAATTGCTGAGGGAATACATACCCATGCTCAGCATATAAACTTTCATTACAAGTACATAGATAGTCATCTACAGATATAAACTCATGATGGGATGACCATCAATGTAAAGCCATTGTATAGATGATTTGGTACTTTCCTGAATTCGCAGCCTAGATGGATGAAACTAGATCTAGGGTCTTCTATATCATTCAATCGTTCGCTCAGGTACAATTCTAACCATGTGAATATGTGATCTGAAGTCGAACATGGGAAGACACCGTCTGATTACCAACCAATGATGTAAGCCGTTAACAGATGCGAGAGAAATCACCGATAATGATAATGATCCTCAAGGTACTACAGTATATTTTTCATGGTGTGAATGGATGTTTTGATGTCGAACACCATAAAAAGTCTTTCGGTCGAAGGCCAGTGATGTCAACCTGTCACCGGAAGTGAGAAACTTGCCATTGATGTATGCAAACCTCAAGGTACTGGAAGGGTGTTTCTAAGTTAACTTCTTGGATAATGTGTTGACGTCGACAAGAAACGACTTGTCATAGGAGGGCTTTGATGTATCCAACATCAATGACACTAAATGAGTGTAATTATTTTTGGAGACAGAATGTGATTGATGATACAAGGTTCAAGAATGGTGGTCATAAAAATGAAGGTTTATGAGTATTGCAAAGGATGATTTTAACTGAGTGACTTCTGTTGAACATGTCGGCGACACTAAATGAATTGGTAGCATTGACCCAAAACCACAGTACTGGATGGTATGATAGGCCAAGGTATGATGACCATCAAGTAGATAACCCAACCCAAATAGTCACAGTGATGAAGTGAAAGTGTCATGTTCAAGAGCGACTTGCTGCCATAAAGTGGTTTAACCCTTTTCCCATTTTCCCCAGTCATTGCTGACCAGTAACTCATTATTTTTTATCAAGATTGAGGAGGATAACATATGCTTGTTGTATAATTCCACCCTTCGGGTGAATCCATCACTATGTGATGTTTTAACGAGTCTAACGAAGGTGAAACTCGGTCTTGTCATGATGGACAAGTTTGTTGCTATTTGATGTTTTGAACAAGTTTAACGACAATGAGAACTCGGTCATTTTCATGTTTAGAGAGTTTGAAAAGGGACAAAAGAAAACTCCACAAGTTATTTTTCGTAGATTTGTCTCTCAAGTCCAAAAAGGCGTAAAACAATACAAGAGAGAACCTATTGACCATGTTCGATTAAGGTATTCCTATTTCATAAATAATCTATCTTAGTCCGGAAAAGGGTTAAACTTATATTGAGTAGATGTCTTTTCCAATCTGTTAACGAGCTAAAAAGGACAAGCACTCGGTAATATTTTCATATTTCGAGAGCCTAAAAAGAGCTTAAAGAGGACTCCAAGGGGGTTCCTTTTTTGATGTTTAACAAAGCTCAAAAAAGAGATAAAAGTATGCTCTGTGGTCAAGGTACAATTCACGATCGTGCATGTCAAATTCTGTAAGTCAGCTATAAATCTATTCAAAGCAACACCAAACGGATCAAACATACCTATTTCATTGGTAAAAATAGGTAAATACTAAAGTTTACTCTTTTAATGATCATGAAATAAACATAAAACAAGAACTTACCATGTCATTTTCACCATTTGATATTTACCATTCAGTTTGTGCTCTAACCCTATTTTTTACCTCGATCTTCAACAACTGATTGTGAGAGATTCTATGGATCATTTCTCATTCCATTACAGACTAGGTAGAAGATCTACCCCTCCTTTTTCTTTTCATGTCATTCTTTTGTTGGGTTGTGTTATATTCTTTCCATGACTAGCCCACGTAGTTAACCGGTGGGTTAGAAGGGGGGTGAAGCCCCCCCTTCGTTGTGCCGATTGCGTAGTGGGGGAGTGATAGGGGGTTTGAGGGGTGCGAGTAATCCCACTCTATGGGGTCTGGGGTAGTGCCTCGGAAAATTTTGGTTTTGGACCCTATATTAGTTTGTTTGGATCTACCTATGGTTTTGTGCATGCTTTTTGCACATGGTTTTGGACGCGATGGTTTTCGGTATGTTATCTCAAAATCAGACCCTGGAAGGCTGCTGACCAGGAAGACATTAAGTAACTATTTTAAACTTGCTTTAGGCTGAGGCTTAGCCTCCCCAACCTGAGAGGGCTCTCTCAAAGAATTAATGTTTTTGATTATGATTAAGATGGCTAACTCTTGTGAAACAAAGATAAAAAATGAGAGTAGTTGAAACAAAATTAAAAGGTATCCATTGGGCTTATGGAGTCACAATCGTTTCAGTATAACAATGATATCAACCTTACATAGAAGTTAGGGCATTTAGATTTCTACCATTCAGAACACACCAGAAACATATAGGGCACACAGTTTATAAATATGTGAAGGAAATTAGAGCACATACAATGATTTCTAAGTAATCACACATCTATACCACTGCAAATATTGAAGAGAAGATAATACACAACATTCTGAACAGTAAACTCCTTCTGATTCCTGAGAAGTAAAGTCAAGTCTTGTATTACTAAAACAGAGTCATATACATAGCACAATAGTTCCAATTTCTCTGAAATTTTCCAACCCCTAGTACATTGTTGTTCCTGCTATATATAGAATTCTTTACAAGGCTAAGATTCCTGCTCCATCATGAGGGAACTCAAAGCCTACTTGCTATGACACCTATTCAAACTTTAACTACTTATTAAATGCAACAAACTGCTAACTAGACGTTTTAGAAACCTAAGACAATTAGGAGTCTAACTCCAGATCATGCTGGTAATAACATTAATTACAATCAAATCTCTTTCTCTGACAAGTGGTCTCCTTCAATTTAGCTGTGGTGGATGTTCGAAGCTCCTCACTGGTCCTTAATGTCTTATCCTTTTACTGCTGCTGAGAAGTAGGAAACTGTCCTGTTTTTATGCTTTTGGTTTCCTCAAAGATATTCGGAACCAACTAACCATGTTGATCTTCTTTAATTACCCAACCATCTATTTGAGTGCCACGTTCCTCATGTGCTGTAAGCCTGACCCATATACATGTGTGATGACAAAACCCTTTTTAAAGCTGATTGAAAAGTCATTTACAATACTATCATTTGTATAACAAAAGGTTTAAAATTCATATAACTTCTTTCCGCTTGTTTTCCCGTGGCTGGTTGCTTGCATATTGTAGATGATCTTTTCTGAGCTTTCCTTTCAAAAATGTCCCCTTGGTCCCTCAAAATTTGGTCGACTGAGCTTTAATTATGCAGCTACAACAGTTTCGTAGCGCGCTATGAAACTGCTGTGCGTTATGCGTTCTTTTTTATCAATTTCATAGTGCGCTATGAAATTGCTGTGTAATCACAAAACATAGTTTAACCCCAAAATTTGACTGACTTGAGCCTCTTTTATCTTGACATATCCCTTTCAATTTCCCTGAAGCTATCAAAACTGAGTAGAGATGTATCATTCTTCAAGAAACTGTAACAAGGTAAATCATCAAAATTTTGAATATAACCTTACTTGCTGTGTAGTTTCCTTAAGGAGATCTTTCCCGCTGGCTTAACTGCAGCTTCAACTCTTCAATTTGTCTCTTCATAACCCTGTTCCCAGCTCTAAGTTTCATATTAACTCTCTTGATGAACATCGCTTCCTTTATTGCAGGGATTGACCAGGTATAATATTGTGCATTACAGTCGACCACCTCGGGTATTTGGACTATTTTGTCTTCCCACAGAGCTTGCATTTTGTCAAAATGAGCTTCCCTGATTGCATGCTTCCTAGAGGCTTTCTTCAATCTAGCAATTTCAAGATTAGCTAACCTCAACTTATTTTTCAATTCTTCAACACTATATTCCTCTTGCGGGATGATTTCCTTTCCCTTATCTTCTTTATGCAGTTGTGATGATGATTGTAATGAAGTCACAGGTCTGTCATGAGTTTTTGTGATCTCCTCTATTTCACCTGTTTCTGGCAGCATCTCCTGTATCTGTTTGAAATTACTCGTCATGGGTCTTCTTGGCTTAAAGACAAATTGAGAAACTTGATCATCAAACTTGAGTTTTTTTCGAGGCTTTGGTTCTTTTAGTCTTGTCTTTACCTAATGCTATCAAATTTGCTTGAACCAGGGGAGATTATTCAATATTAATGGCTTGCAGTAAGTCATTCAAGTTTCCCTTTGAAACAGGGCTTTCCTTATCAACCACCTCCTTGCCTTTTTCCTTAGCTAATTGACTCTTGGTCATTCTTCTCTAGACTACTTCTCCTGCAAATGATTCATGTCTACCTTCTTCGGCCTGATTTTTCTTTTTCAGGGACTGCTGGGGTGTGTCTTGGATAACCATTGATCTGGCGGGCTCCCTTACTTGTTTCCTAGCTTTCAATTTGGTGAATCTCTTGGATCTTTCTGTATGATGACCAATTGTTGGTGGATAATTTTTCACAGCTTGGGGACTGAGACCGGTTTCATTTTTAAAGCCATACATAAACATAAACGTGGGCCAGTCCCTACCTACTCTCTGGAGTTCATGTAGGACAATCAACTTAACTAGGCCATGGTGAAACAAGCAGGTCTCACAGGCTTCTTTCCTTAGCTGCACCTTGTCACACATTTTGCGTAGGCTACGAAATAAGTAGAAAGGTAAGTCAAGAGATATCTTTCCTATGAAATGGAGCAGAAGCTTAAAATGATATGAATATACCTTGTTATATCTCCCTTCATAGGTAAGGTACCTCTGTATGCAGGTAAGCAGATTAGCATATGAGTCCTTGACATAATTTCTAGGCACAGACTTGTTTAAATCCGAGTCAATGAACTCCGGCTTCAGAAATTATTTGTAGGGGGTCATATCAAATTTAAAAATTTTAAACCAACTTTCTTGTCTCCTTAGAATCTCAATAACTGTGGATATTACCTCAGGTGATATTTGCAATTCAAGCATCCCAACCTTTGAATTCAGTCCTGTGAAATTCAAGGCAAATTCCTTGGTGATTTGCGCATGACCTCCCTGGAGTTTCTCGCAAAAATTCCAACATCCAACCTGCTTGAATGCATGCTCAACTTCTCTGTTCCTCAAGATAATGTCTACCCCTTCAGGTTCGTTCCTCAAACATCTACCTGACCTGTGCTCTTTTCTTTCTGGAGATCCTTCCATGAGACTTCAGCATAATGAAGGTTTGAAATACTAGCACTGCTCAATCTTCGATCCCTACCTCGCTTGATGGCTACCTCGCTTGATAACTGCCTCGCTTGATGTACAATGAAGTGAAATTGAACGCTTGAAGATTTTTTCCTCATGCGATGAATACAATCATAATTATGACTGTGAATGTCTGGTTCTTCTTGAAACTTGCAATTCGAGTGTACCAAGGTACCTAATGACTGTAATAATGAAGATAAGCGGTTGGACATGATATGTGAAGTGTATAAGCTGACAGTGGATGATGCAACCATAACTAAACGTGACAGATCTGACAGTTAAGAAAGATTTTCTACGGATTGCACGAATCTCCGATTTCGTAGCGCAGCCAGTGTAAAATCTGGGTTATGTGCTATGAAATCACCTAAAGCATGTTGCACTGCGAAAACACCTAAAAAGGATTTATGCGCTATGGAATCACCTACAAAGCTTTGTAACACATAATAACCTTTGAACAAAGCTGACACATGGAAATTGTGTGAGTTATGAGGCCAGTGATGAATGAGAATGAATAGTGGACCTTTATTTAAGCATACCACCAAGACTCCTAAGACTCTAAGGTAAACAAAAAATCAAACCTAGACTAGCACCGAACTTTTACCATCAAACTGATGTGAGCAATTTGGGAATTAGAATTCTTAAGTGATAGCACGGTCCATGGTTTTGGATGCGATGGTTTTCAGTCCATGGTATTGGATGCTTCAGCATGTATAAATATGTATTGTAACATTGAAAGGAACATAATGAAAAATCAAGCTAGTAGTCCCAGTTTTGGGATCCAGGGGAAAATCTTTGTGTATATGTGTTTTATGTGTTATGCTCTTGCATTGTTTATTTTCTATGTTTTAGAATTCGTATGCAGGTAATTTCTGTACGAGGTTAAAACCTACATTCATGCAAGTTTTTAGGGTTTTTAGGCCCCCGGGGTTAGAATATTTCACCCTGGGATCAGCGCAACCTTCCATGTTGAAAACTACGTTGTAGAGCACCCAAACAGAAGGGTAGCTACTCTACAGTGCACTGTCTCCTTGCCTGGGCTACGCTGGGCGAGTTTCACAAATTTGTTTCACCTATTTGGCCCAAAATTTCTCCATTTTTTTTGCATGAAATGGATCCTAACTAAGCTTATGATTTGATTTCAGGCTTTGATCCGATCAGAATGTCTATTACTTGGTAGGAAAGAGAGCATGAAGAAAAATACGTGGTTGCCCTAAATGATCCGGGTACTGTTGAGGCCCTCAGAAACTGTGGGTTGCTCAAATACTTTAGGTTGTCTAGGATGAGGCAACAATCAGAACTATCGCAGTTCCTAGTTCATGCATGGGATCCAACAGATCAGGCTTTTCACATAAGGGACATAGTGGTCCCTATTATGTTACATGATGTTTACTTTCTTACAGGGTTGTCGAGATGTGGTGCTCCCATTTCTCTTTTAGGTTCTTCCTATTGGGGTGAATCAGTGAGGGACTATGTTCGACAATTCTGTCAGCCAGGTACACAGCCTAGCAAAGATGGAAATATAATCATCAAAGATATTCATCATTTTCCTTTGAGAAAAATCCTTTTCACTATTTCAAAGTTGGTAGGCAGTGTAACACTTCATCTGGCGAACAAATTATACATGCAGTATGCACTTGAGTGTCTTGAGCCAACTTTATTCAACTGGTGTGAGGCTGTACTTTCTTCACTGAAAGAGAAGTTGACAAAGGTAAAGAGAAGTAAGATGAAGAATTTTAGCTATGGATTGCTCTTAATCGCTTTTACCTTAGAGAGAATTCCATTGATACAACCTCAACATGTAACACTGGGTGTAGCTAGTCCTACAGATCCACGGATGCAGAGGTGGGTCGAATTGATGGGTAGACATGTTGGTCAATCATTGATTACATTTTCTACTACATTATTCAGTTGGATCAATCGAAAACACATTTTCATTGAGGATCATCCATACACAGGGATGGATTTTCGTGGAGATCCAGAGTTGAGTTTACCAGTGGGTGCTCAATGGGGTGCTATAGGTAAATTGTCTTTGACCAAATGTTTTTGTTTTTTAAGTTTCTAGATGTCTTTGTGTTTTTGATGTCTCCAAGAATAAACTAAAATCATTCTCATGCATACAGATGTTGGTACTATTTGACCTATGAGACATCAACAGGAGGCAGGTGGACCACCACGAAGAAATGTCGGGAGGGAAATTCTCCAGGATTTGGATTTGATCGAGACACTGGCAGAGTTGCAGGATCATGTAGAGGGGTTAACCCTCGGTATTTCAAATTTCTGGATCAAGGAGTTATCTATGAGGCTACAACGCCATACTATTGGTGTTCCATGCTGTTGGATGTAGCTATTGCACATGATAGCTCAGGTTGTGACCTGCTATCATGAGCATCACTAGGTCTACTTAGGATGATTTTTTTATGCATTTTGAGATTTTAGGTCAGATGACCAAACATGTCTTGGACACAAATTTTGTAAAAAATTTCAAACATCTATCTATTTTTTGCTTTCAGAGTTTTTATATATGGTTATGTGCAATCCTATACATCTAATGATGTGAATTGAAAATTTACTTTTACATGTGTCACAAATGTCTGTTTAACACATAGTTTGCTAATGAATCGGTTAATGTGTTAAAGTTTCTGGAAATATGTTGAAATTAAATGTACTCAAAATGTCTTTCCAAAAGACACACTCTAAGGAACATGTGAAGAATTGTTGGGTTTAGGATGGTATACACATTTTTTAGCTGCAATACGACGAGTTGCAAGTCTAGCCTAATGATGATTCGGCGAATGCCAAGTGAAATGGAAATAGAGAGAAGTTCGATCAACACGCTACACTCAATGATATTTTTTGTCGAACAACTGATACAAATCCCTTGAAAACTCACTAACTCGCCACTTGGAGTGAAAATGGGGCATGCTGCAGAAGATAGGTTCTGCATACTATGATTGACACCATCGACATAACCAAGAAATGGTTCCAAATATTCCAATATCTGCAACAAATGCAAAGAGGATTACTTAACCACATAAAAGTTCTAAAAGACACACTGACACACACACATGCAATTAAAGCATATATGCAATGATTTTTACTACACTCAATTAAGCATAGTGATGTTTGAGATACAACCCATTTCGGGGTTGTGACAATGGAATTCCATCATAATCCACCAAATTGTAGGAACCTTTTGCCAAAACATGCTTGACAATGTAAAGGCCCATCAATAGTAGTTCACCTTTTCCTGCTCCTAGTTTATCAGCTTCCTGGTCATAAATTAAGACCAGCTCTCCATCCGAGAAAATGTGAGGCTTGACATTTCTGTCATATCGCGCCTTGATTCGTTTCTTATGTGCATCATTAGCCAATGTGGCTTCATGGCAGGTTTCGTCTAGATGGATAAGTTCTAAGAAACATGCTTCTTCATCAGAAGTGTCAGGTAATAGGTCAATTGTGAGTTTAAGAGATGAAATTTCACATTTAATTAGCAAGATTTCCTCCAGACCATACACCAATTGAAAGGGTGTGAATCTAGTTGTATTCCTAACCGAGGTTTGATATGCCCACAAAGCTGAGTATAGGATTAAATGCCAGTTTCGTTTATGAACACCTATCATTCTTTGAAGCATTCGCTTAAGGACTTTGTTGATGGCCTCAATTTGTCCATTAGCTTGCGGATAATAAGGAGTAGAACTATCATGTGAAAATCCTAACTTGGTAGTTAACTCAGTCATCATGTGATTGCAAAAATGCGATCAATGATCTGTAATTATAGCCTATGGTACACCAAACTGGGAAACCACATGGTTGAAAAATAAAAGTGCAACCATCTCACCACTATTTTTTAATGTAGGCATCGCCTCAGCCCATTTTTTGAAATAGTCAACGCCAACTGCAATTTACCCATGCCCCCTCATCGCAGTAGGGTTACATGTCATAAAGTCAATGTCCCATTTGGAAAATTTTCCAACCACGATGACATGATACAATGGTGCTGGTGGTAATATAGCTTTATGGTCATAGATCTGACATGCATGGCAACTTCTGACTGTAATAATGCAATCTTTGAATATGGTAGGCCAGAAGTAACCTGCATGGAGAATTATTTCTGTAGTAGAATAACCAGATAAGTTTCCACCACAAGCACCTGAATGGTAATCATTCAAAACATTCTCAGCTTCCTCATGAGTGAGGCACCTTTTTAAAATCATATCAATACCATGACGATAAAGAGTGTCGCCAATGATAAGATAATCTTTGTCTTGGTATTAGATACGTCGTTGTTGCGAGCGAGAGGTATCAGGTCAGAATGTTGGGTCTGGAGATAAATATATATATCTCCATACCATGGGTCAGATGATGAAATCAGGAATAGACACTCATCCAGAATTGATGTTTTTGATGTTGAATCAATGGTATTCAAGGGAAGGTCGCAAAGAAGCTCGCAAAAACTAGAGATTTCTTTGATTTGGATTTTATGAATTCCAAATCAAATTCTTGCAAAATGATGATCCATTTTGAGTGTTTGCCACCCAGCAATTGACGTGACAAAATATATGTCATAGGGTTGCAATATGAAATGAAAATGGTCTTTCAGAGAAGGATATAGTGGCGAAATATCTGTACAACTTGAACAACAACCAGAGCTATCTTTTCGACGTAAGAGTACTTAACTTTTGTATCATTTAGATTGTGTCTCAAATAATATATCAGATGTTCAATCCCATCTTCTTCTTGGACTAAAGCCATTCCAATAGTTGTATCTGCAGTGGCGAGATACAGGACGCAGTCATTTTGATAATTCGGGGAATACATTAATGAGGCTCTAATCAAGGTATCTTTAAGAGCATCAAAGGAAGCTTGTGCAACCTATTCCCAATGGAAGGGTATCCCCTTTTTCAAAAGATGAGTAAATCCTTTAGCCATTTCAGCATAATTGAGAATGAACCTCCTCAGAAAGTTAGCCTTCCCTTGGAGTCTCTGTAACTGTAATAGATTTGAAGGTGGAGGCAAGTCAAGAATTGCCTAAACCTTAAGTGGGTCAAATCTAATTCCCTCCTTAGACACTACAAAACCAAGCAAACGACCAGTACCAAGACAAAACACACATTTGTGTGGATTGAGCCATATTTTGTATCATTGACACAGTAAAAATATAGCTCTCAAATGCTGCAAGTGATCAATTCGCTTTCATGAATGAGCAGGTAAATCATCAAGGTATGGTTGAATAATATGTTTGATGTCATGGAAGGCATAGTTCATTTCCCATTGAAAAGTTTCCCCCACGTTCTTCAAACCAAAAGGGAGTTTCCAGTAAGCGAATGTGCCCCATGGACAAATAAAAGAAGTTTTAGATTGGTCCTCTGGGCAGATATTGATCTAATTATAGCTGGAAAAGCCATCCATAAATGAAAATATTTCACATCCAGCACATTCATTAATAATCTGGTTGATAAAGGGAGTGGGATAATTGTCTTTTAGACAAGCGTGATTAACATCCCTATAATCAATGCACACTCGTATTGTCCCTTGTTTCTTCATGACAGGAACAATATTGGAAACCCAATCAGTAAGAGGAATAGGGTAAATGAAACCAGCATGCAAATTTTTTTCAACTTTTGTTTTAATGGCAGCAACCTTCTTTGGATGAACAGGATGGAGGCGTTGTCGCACTGGTTTGACATTAGGATACATTTTGATTTCATGTTCAAATATACTAGAGTCAATTCCTAGAATCTCCTCATATGACCATGCAAATATATATAAGAATTCATGAAAGAGAGCACGGTAAATATCAAGTTCTGATGGAGAACAAGATTTGCCAACATGAATGTTTTCTACAATGTTAGGTTTGGTTGAAATATTGATAGAAATAGTTTCTTCGATCTTTGAGAAGTTTCGCTCGGAATCTACTATGTCTATGAAAATAGAATTCGAAAGGAAATCGAAAACTAAAGGGTGATTGAGTTCATTTGAAAATCCTCTATGTGATCTGGAAGATGGGAATGATGATGATAATCTTCCCATAGTTCTTCTTCTGTCATCATTGATTGGATGATTCATTCATCAGTAGAAAATATACATGAAAAAAGATCAGATGAAGTACCATATTCTAATCAACAATCTACCCATACAATTGGCAAAGATGGAGCCGGGTTTGCCACGCAAGCCAAAAAGATTGATTGCTATGCAAGCTCAATGGGGCTTAGCAGCATGATTTCATTACTACTATCAACTTCAGAACTATTGGTAATCATCCTTAAATCAGATGAAGTGGAAGATATAATGTTGCAAGTCTCAACTTTTGCCACTTCTACCATGTTTGATGGTGGTGGTAGTGAAAATGTACCCATTAGGGAAGAATCCTTAAAGAGACCTACACCAATGTTTTGAAGAGATATCGGGTGTCCATGAACTAATAGAATGCTTCCAGTAGCCTGTGAACTAGAGGCGAAGAAGGTGAGTTGATCGATAACTGTGATTCTACCCTTATGAGGGAATGAAATCGTACGAAAGTATGTTGAAACCACAGCAGCCATAGCATAAACCCATGATCTTCCTAGAAAAATGTTGTAGTCAAGGGGTCTGTCAACAACCTCAACTTCAACAGTTACTATTTTGCCCCCTAGTTCAATTTGCAGATTACTCAAGATTCCACAAGGTGTATATGTGCGACCGTCAAAAGCTTTTAACATTGTTGGTGAACATGACAAAGGTGGTGAGCCAAGTGTTTTCTAGCAATTCATAGACATAATACAAGTAGATGCCCCCTCATCAATAATGGTTCGGTGAATAAGTTTATTCAAGGAATTTACTTGAATCAGGAATTCTAATTGCGCTGGTAACTATGGCGTATAACCCACATGGTTGAAAACCACAAGATTGGAATTAGTTGGATCGATTCCACCAATTGCTGACAACAAAGCCTGCTTTTGGGAGGGACAATTCTGAAGCACCTCAAGCGTCGACATAGCAGAAGGTGACTGAGCCAAATCTTCTACTATGTTATAGTTCTGTGCAGCTCAAGCTCAAGGGTTAAATGTTAATTTATGTACAACTCCCTTAGGCGGTTTTATTGTTAACTCTGGTGCAATAGGTGGTGGAATAGGATCAAACAAAGTCGAAGTTGAAGGATTAGGTTGATCAGCCTAGTTATTCGAAGATGACGATTGATTTCAATAATCTTTACTTCGTGTTGACACCAAAACATCAATTTTAGGCTTAGAGGCAGATAGCATAAGCACTTGGGAAGTGGAAGCATGGTCTGTAGTAACCATATGTGTCTCCAGGTTCAGAAAAGGATCAGTCAACACTGCAGATGTTGGCATTATGACACAGGTGTTGTCCTTGATGGCAACTCACTTAGATGACAGATCACATTTCAATAGGTTAACAACACAGAGTTAGAGATAGACTTCACTGAATGAGGGAAGAGAGGTATACGCAGGTTAACCTTGACAAAGTAGCATATACATGCGGGTTAACAGACCAAAAGGAGCGTATATGTACACATGCACTTTCACAAAATGAGAGGCATGTATATCTTGGAAAACTAAGTTTTGGTCCAAGGTATTTGGTCCATGGTATTTTCATCCATGGTATTGGTCCGAGGTATTTGGTCCAAGGCATTGGTCCTAAGTGGTTTTGGTCCATGGTATTGAGTAAGGCCTAAGACTATAAAAGGAGGAGAAGATCATTAGGGAAAGGTACTCAAGCATTGAATATTTGATGAAAAGAAAGCTCTAGTATACAGGTTATTGGGTTATGGTGCACAACTGGATCTGAACAAAGGATGAACCTAAGTGCTTGATGAAGGATATGATCTAATGATGGGTCAAGATCTTAAGGCTTGAAGTGAAGTATCTTTATGTGGTTTGATCATTTATCTAAATAATTGGCTCATGTTATAATATGTAAAAATGATGATCTAGGTTTAACTGAAGTCTGAAGTTGTTGTAAATTTTAAAATCATCATTTACAGATCTGTACACAGGTTCACTTTAGAAAAGGCGCGTATACACACTGTTTCTGCATATCAAAACAACGTATACATCTTAAATTTGATTTGCAGATCTATACGTAGGTTCGCCTTGAGAAAAGAGCATATGCATGCAGGTTCCACATAGGGAAGTAGTGTATACCTTATAAAATATATGTTTTAGCTACTTCTATTTTCTGTTGCAGTGTTCAGGGTTTTGGCTTGGGTTCTGGTTATTGTATTCTGGTTACAGCATTCTGGTTACAACATTCTGAAAGATCAGATTGAAGGGTTGTCAAAGTAATTGATTGATTCAGTTATGGTTGGTGCAAAGGAGATTGGTTGATGCAGATATATTTGATGTTTGAATGATGTTATTGATGGATCCAGTATAAAAATTTATGAAACGTGGTCCCTGGAAGAAAAGATAAGGTTGTAGCCTTCTGTAGGTTGGCAACTACGTACTAGTAAATGTATCAACAAGTACAAGAGCTAGGGGGTTGTAGCTCCCTTCTAGAAGAAGCTGGAGAACGAGAGAAGGTTGTAGCCTTCTGCAGGTAGAAGCCTGCGTACTGGTATAAGACTACACTAGTACAAAAATTGTAAAAAGAAGTTTCTTATTAAAAAAAAGATAGAGATGATTGCAGCAGGTGGTTTTCACCCACATTGGGTTTCCACCTTATATCTTGTGTTCATGTGTGTGATTGTTTGTTCTGTTTTTACTACACCTGGTTACTGTTTATATGGTTCTAATGCACTAATTAAGGATGAACATATGATGAATTAAATGAATCATAAGTTTGTAGTATATATGCTAGTTGCCTTAAACACAGTTGTGTATACACTCTAGTTCCATGAACTGAAGTAGCGTATATAAATCTGATTATGGAAATGAAAAATTATTGATTTTCTAACACTGATTCACCCCCCTCTCAGTATTATTTCCAACAACCGATATATTAGAAGTCTTCAGAAGCTTTGAGACGTCTGAACGATGAGGACAATCTCGCGTAAAGTGCTCATCGTTACAGATTAAACATGGGTAACTAGGTTTCCTAGCCGAAGGAGAGGAATCTGATGATTTATCTTGAGGAGGATTATTTTGTTTCTTCTTGTTTTTCCCCTTTTTCTTGCTTCTTGGTTCCTTTTCATTTTTTCCTTTGTCGGATGACACGACATTGATTTCTGAAGCACGAGTTTTATCAGATGCATTTGAAGTTTGATTGGAAATGGAAAGTGTTTGACCAGATGGTCTACCTACCATTTGTGTGCTTGAAGAACCAATCACACTGTCACCGGCATGAGAGTCCTTACTTGATGGTGGTGGAGGAACAGTGAAAGCTGGTTGGGGTGAATTCAAGATCTTGTCATAGAGCATGCCAAACTATGTATAAATCAAGTGCAAATATTGGGCATCAGCAATTACTTGCTCTTCAGTGACAACTACACCTTTTTCCACATCCTTGGTGGTAGATGGCAACAAGGCTTTTATAAACCACTTAGCCAAAATCTGATCAGGAACATAAGTTTTAACCATTCGACGACGACGAGGCCACTCATGAATATGATCAGAGATATGAGTAGCAGTAGTTTGTTTAAAGTTGGTTAGTAGTTCCATTCCCATTTCATATTGTATGGGTAAGTTGAAGTGGGTTAAAAACATGGTAGCTAAATATGTAAAGTTATCAAAAGAAGCTCGTGGTAACTCAATGTACCACTTCGTAGCCAGACTAGTAAGCATTCTCTGGAAAAGACGTAATCTAACTGAATAATCATTCAAGGAGTTTGATGAACACCATAAATGATAAGTCATGACATGGTTGGACGGGTCTTCTCCAGGGTTTCCATTGAATTTTGGAATATCAGAAGGTAATTTATGAGGAATCACTGGCCACCAAGGTGCATAAAGAATTGGGTCATTGGTGAGCCGATTTAGATATGGTAATTCAAGTGTTGCAACAAAAGGCAACTGTCTATTGAGGTTAGGTTGAGCATATCCAGGGTAAGATGGGATTGCCTGGGCAATAGGCCTTTATATAATAGCATAAGGCATCTGATGTTGGTAACCTTGATAAGGGTAAGTTTGTTGAGAAAATATAGTGTAAGGTTGTTGTTGAGCACCAGGATACATTTGTTGTTGTCCAAACCTGACATAGGCTTGTTGACTAGGACCTGGGTAAAATTGTTTTTGACCAAAGCCAGCATAGGCTTGTTGACCAAGTCCAGGATGAGGTTGGTATTGTGGGAATTGTTGTTGTTGATATCGGGGCTGCCAAGGCTGTTGAAGCAACTATTATTGTTGTTGATACAATGGTTGTTGATTTAACAGTTGTTTCCCACCAATGTAAGCTTGATCCGAATTGGATCCTTAAAACTCTCTAAGTTTTCACGACTGTTTCAAATTATGATAAAATATTCAAGTCCTAGAAAAGATCAAAGCTATCAGAAGGAATCCTTGTAAAAATTGCAGTTGTGGCCAGAGCAGAGCAATGAGGACCCTCAGTCGAGCGCACAGACCGTTGGCCCATGGTAAAGACCAATGGCACAAAACTGGCAAAACCGGAGGCTAATTCGAAAAACAGAGGTGGATTCTGATATGTGATTAGCGCTAATCACGTATCGCAGGGCATCCCCCTTAGTGAAGGAAAGCCCCGAAGCGCCCAGACCCGAAATTGCTATGAAAAACGAAAAAGTAACTGTTTCGGTTCCATAGCGCGGGATTCCACAAACCAGTAGGATATCAGAAGGCTTTGAGGTGGTAAGCAGTTTTGGTTGAGTCCTTCCCAATGCCACACATCGAGTGACATGCGTTCGGTGGATGAGAGAGAAAATCCCTCGCATCAGATGTGTAAACACTGTGCGACTTGTTCGCCTGATATGAAGGACAACCATAGGATCTAGGGGGCCCAGATCAATGACGGAGATGCGTCTCGATGACTGAACGGATTTGACAGGTCAAAAAGTAAGATGATAAGGGATTTGAAGTCCAACGTGAATGATGAGTTGGCAAATGATTCATGATTTGCAGGTGATCTTGAGGCAAATGGAATTAACGGCCATTCAAAAATGATTCAAGGAATCTGACACCTAGTTCGTTGGGAAACAGGTGGCCACCTCCCTGCGAGGCGTTACCCAATAATGATGACGCAGGGCAGGGGAATTCGAACAGACAGAGGTAAGGAAACCAGAAGGCCATGAAGCGGAAATGAACAGTCAAAAGAACAGACTGGCTTTAAAGCCATGAACTGACAAAAGCAGAGAGCAGGCAACACAGAGAGACGTAGAAAGCTAATAGTAGAGAATAGAGAGTAGAAGCCGAGCTGACCTGAAGGCAACATCGAGCCAGACAAAGCCAGAGAGAGTCAGAGAGTCTGTGTACTCCATTGAAGGCTTGAGAGGTTCAAGCAAACTCCTTAGCATAGGCCTGTCATACTACTGTGACCCTCAGAGGTCGAGTTTCAGTAAGGAGAGTCTGTGCACTCCATTCCTACTAACTTCATTATGTTTAGTGAGTCTCGAATCGAGCTCACTGTTGTAAAAACTCTGCTTGAAAACATAATAGAGAGGCCACCACTGAAAGGTTGGACCAGGAGACGTAGCCCAGGAGCATTGGGTGAACTCCTTATTAAACTTGTTTTGTTTACATGTTTGACTGTTATGTTTTCTCTGATTGCCTCAGTGTCTATGTATTCTAGCAATCTTATCGATCCGTTGCATAAGTAACATAGGCACATCCATGCACATGAGTCTGTAATACCTTTAATTCTTTGTCCTAGATAAATTCCAGATCAAGTGGTATTAGAGCTCTAGGTTACTAAGGTTAGACAAGCTTGTGCTGGATTTTGTTATTGAATGCTAACTAGATCGAAGCTTGAATTAGGAGAAGGAGGATTGGCTGAAACTAACCCAGAAATTGGAAGAGTCTATTCTAAGAGGAAAATGTCAGAAGAAAATCCCTTGGAATCTGACCCCCAGTTCATGGATAGTTTTATGACCCTGAGATCCATGGTGGAGGAAATGTATAGGGACTTTAAGAAACATAGAGATGAAGATTCATCAAGCTCCAAACAAGACAAAGGGGTAGAAGAATCTCTCCTCCATGACCACTCTAAATGCAAAGGGAAAGAAGAAAAATTTCTCACACCTCCTAATAGCCCTGAAAATAAAAAGAAGACATCTTTGATTAAATTAGATGTTAAATTTGATTTACCAATATATGATGGAGAGTTGAATGCAGAGAAGTTGGATACTTGGATAAGATAGATTGATGTTTATTCCAGAGTGCAGAGCATTGACTCAAACAAGAGTAATATTCAGCTAGCCAGCCTACACCTTGGAGGCACTGCCTTGGTATGGTGGAAAGGCAGGACACACGCTGACATGAAGAAACATGGTAATATTCTTTCTATCTGGAGTGAATTTGTTTCTGCAATTAAAAATAAATTCTATCCACTAGCCTACACGCAGAAAGGCATGATGAGCTGGTAAACTCTTCGATAGCTAAAAGGGCAAAGTGTACAAAGTTACACCCAAGAATTTAGGAAAAGAGCTTTGATTCTAGGAATTTCTTTAGACTGACCTCAGACTTTGTTGAAGTATATAGGTGGTCTACATAGCTACATGAGGCACACTATCCTCATGTTTAATCCCACTAGCATAGATGAAGTATCTACTAGTAATTCTACACAATCTACTGATAATGAAGAAAATGAGAGAAAAAGATGTGAGCTTTTTCATATTCGAGTTATTTCCAATCATCAAAAGATTGATACTTTGTTTGATAGTGGCTCACAAGTAAATTTAATTTCTGAAGCAATTGTAAAGAAGTTGGAATTACTAACCACACCTCACAAGAAACCATATCCATTAGGTTGGCTATGTGATAAAGCAAAGCTACAAGTGACTAGACAATGTAAACTTAGGTTTTCTTTTGGGTCAGCATTTGTAGATGAGGTTGAGTTAGATATAGTTCCTTTGGATATATGTGGAATTGTTTTAGGAAGCCCTTACTTGTATGATAGAAATGCTATTTTCTATAGAGCTGAGAACAAGTATCTACTCGTTAAAGATGGAATCGAATATATTGTAAGAGCTCATAAACTCAAGAATAATTATACTCTCATAAACTTATGGCAGATGAAATGAAATCTAAATTCATGCAAAAAAAAATTACTGATGGTTGTAAAGGAAAAGAAACCTGATAAAACCAATGTATTTGAGGGCTGTGATACTAAACAACAAGTTGATTTAGAAAATTTTTTTTCAGAATATGATGTATTGTTTCAAGAACCTAAAGGTCTGCCACCCAAAAATGAAATAGTGCATGATATTAATTTTCAGTAAGATGCTCCATCGCCTAACATCGGAATGTACAGGTTGTCCATTTTAGATAATGTAGAAATCAAGAGGCAGGTACAGGAGCTGCTCGAGAAGGGGTTCATCAGACCTATCACATCACCATGTGGGTGTCCAATTTTTTTGGTGAAAAAGAAAGATGGCTCGTGGAGAATGTGCATTGATTACCGAGCACTGAATAAGATAACAATAAAAAATCGTTATCCCCTTCCTCGCGTAGATGATCTATTAGATCAGTTGAAAGAAGCTGTTTATTTTTCCAAGTTAGACTTGCATAGTGGCTATCATCAAGTCAGAGTCACAGAGAAAGATGCATGGAAGACTACTTTCAAAACAAATCAGAGATTGTATGAGTGGCTAATTATGCCTTTTGGCTTAACTAATGCTCCTGCTACTTTCATGAGAGTAATGAATGATGTACTCAGACCTTTTCTTGATGATTTTGTTATTGTATATCTGGATGACATTCTTATATTTAGCAAAATGTGGGAAGAACATTTAAAGCATGTTAAGCAGACACTAGATGTTTTGAAAAGAGAAAAACTTTATGTTAAACTCTCAAAATGTGAATTTGGCAAAACATCTTTGAATTATTTGGGACATATAGTAGGGGGTGTTGAATTGAAGATAGATTCCTGTAAGGTTGCACTCATTGTAAACTGGCCTAAACCCAAATCTGCTACAGAAGTTAGAAGCTTCTTAGGAGCAGCACAATATTGGAGAAAGTTTATTTCTAACTTTTCCTTAATTGCAGCTCCCTTACATGCTTTAACAGGATTGAACAAGGTGTTTCAGTGGGGAGGCAAACAGCAGAAAGCCTTCGAAACCTTGAAAGAAAAGATTAGTACAACACCAGTACTAGCATTGCCTGATCTTCAAAGACCATTTGAGATTGAAACAGATGCCAGTGACTATGCCATGGGAGCAGTGTTGATGCAGCACGGTAAACCCATATGTTATCATTCTGAGACTTTTAATTCTGCAGTAGTTAACTATCCTACGTATGATAAAGAATTGTATGCATTAGTACAGAGTGTGAAAAAGTGGAAACATTACTTCATGGGCAAAGAGATAGTTATACATACTGATCATCAACCACTTCAATATCTACACTCCCAAACTAAGTTGCAGCAATCAAGACACTATAGATGGATGGGTTTTCTACAACAGTTTCATTTAGTCATTAGATATAAAAAGGGAATACACAATAAAGTTGCAGATATGTTGTCCAGACCAATTATAAATGCATCTACTATACTTAAGCATAATTCAGTATTGCATGAGAGCTACATTGAACAATATGCTCAAGATATAGATTTTAAAGATGTATATGCAACTTTAAGTCAAGGCAAACGAGTAGAAGAATTGGATTATCATATTGAGGACCAACTCTTGTATCATTTTGGGAAGCTATGCATTCCACAAACTGAAAGAGTAAAGATAATTCGAGAAGCACACACTTATCTAATATCAGGTCACTTTGGGGTAAGTAAAACCGTTGCACAGTTGCAAAGATTTTGTTATTGGCCAAAAATGAATGAGACAGTTTCTAGATATGTAAGAGGTTGTACCATGTCTGCTAAAAGCAAGCCCAACAATAGAAAACTAGGCTTGTACACTCCACTACTAGTTCCTTCTCATCCTTGGGAAAGTGTTTCGATGGACTTTGTTGGAGCACTGCCTAAATCTAGGAAAGGTCATGACTATCTATATGTTGTTGTGGATAGGTTCAACAAAATGTGTATTTTAATACCTTGTAACAAATAGATTACAACTAAACAAACTACAAAGTTGTTCTCTCAGCATGTATGGGTTCATTTTGGATTACCCACTTCCATAATATATGATCGAGATACCCGATATGTTGGGAAATTTTGGTCAAGTTTGTGGGAATTGATGGACCCTAGGCTGAAGAAAAGCATAGCTTTTCATCCGCAAACAAATGGCCAAACGGAAGTGGTCAACAGGACAATGATCTAGTTGCTCAGAGGCTATTGCAGCAAGCATCCCAAACTTTGGGATGAACATTTATGTTATGTGAAACATGCTTACAACCAAGCTAAACATTCTTCTACACAGTGATCTCCTTTTAAGATCTATTTTGGTTTCACACCAAGGTCTCCCTTGGATTTTGTCTTTGGTAAAGACATAGCAGTTGATGGACATAGTGATGTGGACAAGGCAACCAAGTTCATTGAACAAATCCAAGAGATTTACCAGGCAGTATAGGAACAACTGGAAAAGAACCAAGCCAAGTACAAGGCAAGGCATGACAAGCATTGGATGGAGCATAGTTTCTAAGTTGGTGATCAAGTCTGGCTGTTGTTTCCAGGAAAACTAGTGTCTATTCGATCTGCTAGTCCCACTAAGATGGGTAGCTATCTTAGAAACAAACAAGCAAAGCAATTTGTGATTTCCTTTATCTATGATAGATAAGAGAGAAGCAAAGGAGGAACAACCTTGATCTTCCGCTTGGCTCCCTGCTTGATTTCTCTCTCCCTCGATAGAGCTTGCCACTCCTCTCCTACTTGTCCCGCTTTAGAGAATACCTGTAGAGTCAAAGGAACAAACCACCGTCAAAGAATCTAGATCTATAATATCATAAACAATGCAGAATCAGAAATACATTGACCATACAATTGCATTCATAAACAAGAAGATTCACAAATACACAATTATATGGAGGAAAACTCAAATAACTTTATTAATAGTAGAAGAGAGGATTACAACCCAGCTGTCTGATCCAGCATCATCCTCCCAACATCAAGCCCTCTTCACCTCATGAAAAGCAAGATCACCCAACAATACAATGTCTCTTCTCATAGATAAACCAACAACACTTCCTTACAAATTACAAAATTCCAGCCTCTAGATCTCTCAGCCGAGGGATCCATTTACAGATGTCTTGCAAGGGTGTCAGTTAGCTCTAGGTTTTTGATTAGTGTCATTCCACTGATAGTTCTTGGTTCCACTTGGAGATTTCATTGATCTCTTACTCATCCGTGGGCGAATTCAGAGAGGCAAGTGTCATATGAGAAGTTTCTGGAAGATTCCATGATCATCCACTTAGCAAACTGTCCCTGCCATTTGTCTATTCTCGCTCATTGCACCCGACAGAAGGCTCTTTTAGTATGCATTGCACCTGGCTATTGTAGCAGTTAGTATGCATTGTGCCTTGACCATGGAGCAGTCAGTATGGTCCAGTTTTGGCCAGTTCTGAGTGGTTTTTTAGGTGGAACTTCTGGGAAATGATGTAATCAGTTGACCATGATCCTTTAGGGTATGAAACAACACTTTTAGGGGTTAAAGAGCCCTTGGTTTATGGACATATGAGTTTGGGGTTGCAGTGCCCAAATATGTCTATAACAATTGCCCCCTAAAGCATGAGGTCGTAAATATTTTGATGTCGGGTAAAATGCTTTATCATGAGGATCCGAGGTATTCGAACTAGAAGGTGACATGTATAAGATACAATACAATACATCATCATCATATTATTTTCATGATCTAGCTGAGGTGGGAATTCCCATGCTTAGCTTTATAAATTCATTTTCATGTACATATGACAGACAATCGTCTGCTATTGCAGACTGGTGATTCTTCGCATGAAGAGTCATCTTCCCTAGCTTAGATGACTATCTGTGCAGCTTTTGTGTACAATTGATGTTTTTATTTTCCTAAATATATCGCAGCCCAGATGGATGAAACTAGATCCGGGGTCTTCAAACTCGTTCAATCTTCGCTTGATGTACAAGTCGATCCATGTGAAAAGATTTTTTGAAGTCGAACATGGAAAGACATCGCCTAATTACCAGCCAATAATGTAAGATGTTAACAGGCGGGAGAGGAATCACCGATAATGATAATGACCTTCAAGGTACGACAATACAATTCACATGGTGTGAATATGTGATCTGATGTTGAACACCACGCAAAATCTTTCGGTCGAAGGCCATTGATGTAAACCTGTCGCTGGAAGTGATAAACTTGCCATTGAGGCATGCAAGCTTCGAAGTACTGAAAGGGTTGTTTCTAAGTCAACTTCTCGGATAATGAGCTGATGTTGACAAGAAGTGACTCGCCGTAGGAGGGCCTCAATGTATCCCACATCTACGACATGAAACGGAACAAAAAGATCTTCCAGAGGTGAAAATGATCTGGTGATATAAGGTTCATGAATGGTGGTCATGAAAAATGAAGGGTGAAGGTATTGCAGTGGATGAGGCGTTTGCTGGATGGTGAATTATTTGAATGACTACTCTTGAACATGTCGGTGGCACTGAGATGGATTGGTAGCATTAACCCTAAAAGATGGATGGTACAGAGGACCAATGGTGATATGATCGGTGAACGGAATAACCCAACCCGACTCAATCATGGTGATGGAGTGAAAGTGTCATGTTCAAGAGCGACCTGCTACCAATAAAATTCTTCAAGTTTTCTTCCCTTTTTCCCCAGTCATTGCTGACCAGTACCTCTTTATTTTTGTCAAGCTTGAGGAGGATAACATATGCTTGTTCTATAATTTGCCCTTCGGGCAAACCTGTCGCTATGTTTTAGCGAGCCTAGCGACAGTGAAACTCGTTCTTGTCTAGATGGACAAGTTTGTTGCTATTGTTTTAACGAGTTTAACAACAAATATAATTTGGTCCTTTTCATGTTTAGAGAGTTTGAAAAGGGATGAAAAGGAAACTCCCACAACCCTTTTTTGTAGCATAATCCCTTAATTCTGAAAAAGTATAAAATAATACAAAAGGGATGACTTTTCAATTGCTTTAGCGAGCTGAAAAAGACAAGCGCTCGATCTTTTTGTTTGATAATCCCTCAAGTCCAAAAAGATTAAAATATGTAGTAGGGATGGCGCTTCTCCTTACTTTAACGAGCTGGAAAGGCACATAGCTCAACAATCTTTTTATATTTAACGAGTCTAGAAAGAGTTTAAAAGAGACTCATTTTTTAGGAATGAGTGGTGTTTTTGGGTAGCAATTGGTTCCAAGTAAGTTTGGAACTTCTCAAAACATGGCAGTGTGAAGAGGGTGGCTGATAGAACCACTCGTCATAGCTGTTCCTCAAAAGGGTAAACAATCAAGTGGAAGCGTATGACTGGCCAAAAGAATGGAGGTGATGGTAAGAACACAACCAAGGCTCAAAAGGCTGATAGCAGGGCAATCACAAAGGACCGAGGGTGGAGTCATTTTTTAATGAGCTTGAATTGGAGGAAACTATGCTTAGTGGTGAGTTTATTTTTTAACAAGCTTGAACCTTGCGGAAACATTGCTCATTGGCAGGTTTATTTTTTAACGAGCTTGAACCTTGCGGAAACATTGCTCATGATATTGGTCAAAGATATTCAGTTCACCATTTAACACATTAGATTCTTTCATTGGTCGTTCAACCTACTCAATTGCTCCATCAAATTGATTAGAAATACACACATATATATGCCTGAAAAATGAATTAAAAACTAACATTTTACTTGAAGTACGTGAATAGTAACATAAAAAGTAGTTTTACCTCTCATTTTTACCATTTCATTTCAAATTTGGGATTCTGGATCTTTGGAGTGGTTTTCCCCCTCAAATTTCATCAGTTGACGTTGGGATATCTGGTGGACTATTCTCCATGCCCTTAGGAGCTAACCCTGAGCTCTTCATCTTCATTCCATTATTTTTTGATTTTGAGCAATTTTTTCCTTGCTTCTGGGCCCCTGGGGTTTGAATAAGTCATTCTCCATCCATCACACCTGGCCTTCATCAAAAAGTGCGATGCATACTAAGCTGGACATTGGCTAGTCAGTATGAATCTCACCTTGCTAACAGGTAGGGTGTGATGGGCGCAGAAAGGAAAGTTTGCACAATGTTTTTTCATGAAATTTTTGCTTGTTTTTGCTCAAATCAGGATCCTAATTCATCTTTTGTCTGTGACTCAGATATTTATTGGATCAATATGGTCATTACATGGCTTGAACACAAACATGAAGAAGAGGACATGACTGTCTTACATGATCAAGGTACTATTACTGCATTTCAAAACTGTGGTTTGCTCAAATTCTTCCGTATATCTAGCATGAGGCAACAAATCAGTTTGTTGTAGTATTTTCTCGATGCTTGGGATCCGATCAACCAGGTATTCTAGATTAGAGGTAAATCTATTCCACTGACAGTCGAGGATATCTACTTTTTGACGGGGTTATCGAGGCATGGTGCCCCTCTTTCACTGTTGGGATCCGCCTGTGGGGGTGAATTAGTGAGAGATTATATCCGTCAGTTCTGTAGAGATGGATCTCAGCCTAGCAGAGACGACAAGATCAATATCCAGGATGTCACTGATCGGTCTCTGAGGACCATTTTATTCACCTTTGCTAGATTGGCTGGTAGTGCGGCTCTTCATTTGGCAAACAGATCTTATGTGCAGTATGCTCTGGAATGCCTAGAACCAAAGGTATTCAACTGGTGTGAGGTGGTACTTCCATTGATAAAAGAACAGCTCTCTAAGGTAAAGAATGGAAGATCCAAGAACTTTGGCTACGGTTCCATTTTAACTACTTTCGCCTTGGAGAGGATTCCACTGATGTAGCCACAGTACATTTCACTAGGATTGCCAGCACCGAGGGAACCTAGGATGTAGAGATGGGTTGATCTCATGGCCAGACATGCTGGTCAGTCACAGATTTCTTTCTCTAATGCCTTCTTTGAGTGGTTCAACCATCAAGAGATGGTCTTCATGGAGTATCCATACGTCGGGATGGATTTCCGAGGCGACCCAGATTTGGTGTTACCAGCTGGTGAGTAGTGGAGTGTTATGGGTAAAATGATTTGACTATATCTTTGTTTATCAATTTTATAATTTTTTTGTGTTTTTAAATGTTATCAAGACTAATTGAACCCATATGTGTGTGCAGATATTGGGCCAGTGCGACCAGCGGCATGCCCAAGGGCGGCAACTGATGTTCCAGCAAGAGAGGCTATAGGGAGGGTTGTCCTTCACGATCTGGACATAGTGAAGACCCTGGCAGTGCTACAAGATCAGATCGAGGGTCTCAATCTTGGTATTCAGGATGTGAGGACTGGTTAGTTACCTCTGAGGCTACAACGTCACACTACTGGCATGCCGATGCGATGGACTAGGCTCTTGCATATGATCGCACAGGTGGTGACCTGTTATCACCAACACCATTAGTCTAGGATGTTTTTCTACATTCATTTTTGAGTTTCTTGGTCACATGACTGATTTTTCCTTGTACACAAAACATTATGTGAAACTATAAACAGTTATATATTTTTGATTTTCGGAGTTTATTTTGGTTAAGTTATGTGATCCAAATGCAAGTGTTGATATGAAATGCTTTTCTTTATGAATGCTACAAATGTCTGTCTAACACATAATTTGCTAATGAATCAGTTAATGTGTTTAAGTTTCTAGAAATGTGTTGATATTGAATGGAATCAAACTGCCTTTCCAAAATCCTAACTCTTAGGAACATACGATAGATAGCTAGGTTCCGAACTGAATAGACACCAGTAAGCTGTAGAATGACGAGTTGCGAATCTAGCCTGACAACAAGTCAGCATATGCCATGTGAAATGGCATCAGAGAGAAGCTCCATCAACGCGTTGTACTGAGCGATGTTGTTCATTAATTGATCAATGCATATCCCCCTAAAACTCACTAACTCACTGCTCGGAGCAAAAATGGCCTAGGCTGTAGAAGATAGGTTCCGTGTTCTACGACTAGCTTCATCGGTGTACCCAACAAATGTTCCCAAAAATTCCGACATCTGCAACCAATGCAAAGTGGATTACCTAACCAAAATGGCAACTCTTGACGAAAACAAAAATGTAACAAAAGAATATTTATAAAGAGGTTACTACAATTGTTCAAGCATAGTACCGCTTAAGAACAACCTGTTTCGGGGTTGCGATAATGGAATTCCATCGTAATTCACCAGCTCATAGGATCCTTTTGCTAGAACTCATTTAACAATGTAGGGGACCATACATAAGGGTTCAAACTTACCTGCTCCCAATTTTTTGGAATCCTGATCGTAAATCAAGACCAGGTCACCTTCTGAGAAGACTCGAGGCTTGACATTCTTGTCAAATTGTGCTTTGACACGTTTCTTATGTGCTTCGTTAGCCAGTGCGGCATCACGACGGGTTTCATCCAAGTGGATTAGTTCCAAGAAACGAGCCTCTTCTTCTGAAGTTTCGGGAAGTAGATCGATTGTGAGCTTGAGAGATGAAATTTCACACTAAATTGGTAAGACAACTTCCAGGCCATACACCAACTAAAAGGGTGTGAATCCGGTCACATTTCTTACCGATGTCCTATATGCCCACAGAGCTGAGTACAGGATTACATGCCAATTCTGTTTGTGGACTCCAATCATTCTCTGCAGCATGCACTTCAGGACTTTGTTGATGGCCTCAACTTGTCCGTTAGCTTGCAGATAATATGGAGTAGAACTGTCATGGGATAGTCCTAATTTGGCAGCTAATTCGACCACCATGTGATTGTGAAGATGTGATCCATGATCTGTAACTATAGCCTATGGAACACCAAATCTAGAGACTACATGTTTGCAAAAGAATAGAGCAGTCGTTTCACTGCTGTTGTTTAATGTAGGCATCGCCTTGGCCCATTTTGTAAAATAGTCAACATCGACTATGATATACCCATGCCCCCTGGCCAAGGTGTGGTTACATGTCATGAAATATATGCCCCATTTGGCGAATGGCCCAACAACAACTACTGGATGCAGCGGTGCAGGTGGTAATCTGGTTTTGCGATAAAAAATCTGACAAGCATGGCAACTTCTAACTGCAATTATGAAATATTTGAAGATAGTAGGCTAGAAGTAACCAGCTCATAAGATCTTTTGTGCAGTAGCGTAACTAGATAGATGCCCCCCACATGCGCCTGAATGACAGTCATTTAGAACTTTTTTGGCCTCCTCATGCGTGAGACACCTTCACAGAACTGTATCGACACCACGACAGTAAAGTGTATCACCGACGATCATGTAGTCTTTTGCTTGGTATCAAGTACGTTGCTGTTCTGAGCGAGAGGTGTTGGGCCTAAAGGTTTCGGTTTGGAGATAGATCAGTATATCTTCGTACCATAGGTCGCTTGAAGATATCAGAAATAGAGTTTCATCCACGATTGTTGATTTAGATGTTAAATCGTTGGATGACGATGGGAGGTCACAAAGTAACTCTACAAAGACTAGAGATTTCTTTGATTTGGATTTGGTGAATTCCAGATCAAACTCTTGCAAAATGGCTATCCATTTTGAATATTTCCCCCTAGCAACTGACGCGACAAAATGTAGGTCATAGGGTTGAAATCTGACAAAATGGTAGTTTTGCGAAAGAGTATATAGTGTCAAAATATCTGTACTGCTTGAACAACTGCTAAAGCCAACTTTTCAACATAGGAGTACTTGCTTTCTATATCATTTAAGTTGTGGCTTAAATAATACACAGGATTTTCTATTCCATTGTCTTCTTGTACTAAAACCATGGAAAAGGTTGTATCGGTAGTGGCGAGATACAGGTTAAAGTCTTTTTGATAGTCAGGAGCGTACATTAATGATACTTTTACTAGGGAACCTTTTAAAGCATCAAAGGAAGCTTGTGCAACCTGATCCCAGTTGAAGGGTACTTCCTTTTTCAACAGACATGTATAACCTTTAGCAAGCTCGGTGTAATTTGGAATGAACCTCCTTAGAAAGTTGGCTTTCCCTTGGAGTTTCTAAATCTGAAGCAAATTTGAAGGTGGAGGCATGTCAAGGATTTCCTGAACCTTACTCGGGTCAAGTCAAATTCCATCTTTAAAAACTACGAAACCAAGTAATTGACCAGAAACAACACAAAACACACACTTGTGCAGATTGAGTCGTATCTTGTAGTGTCGGCAGCGTAGAAATATGGCCCTCAAATGCTGTGGATGGTCAGTCCACTTTCGTGAATGAGCCGGTAGATCATCGAGATATAGTTGAACGACGTGCTTGATGTCATGGAAGGCGTAGTTCATTTCCCTCTGAAATGTTGCCCTTGCATTTTTCAAACCAAAAGGTAGTTTTTGGTATGCGAATGTGCCCCATGGACATATAAATGCAGTCTCCGACTAGTCCTGTGGGCGGATATTGATTTGATTGTATCCAGAAAATCCATCCATAAATGAAAAGATTTCACATCCGGCACATTCATCAATTATCTGGTTGATGAAGGGTTTAGGGTAGTTGTCCTTTGGACAATCTTGATTTAAATCCCTGTAATCAATGCACACTCTAATCATTCCTTGCTTTTTCATCACAGGAACAATATTCGATACCCAATCAGTGAGAGGAACAGGGTAAATGAAACCAGCATGTAAAAGTTTTTCAACTTCTGCCTTAATGGTAGCAGCTTTCTTCGGGTGAACCAGTCGAAGCCGTTGTCGTACTGGTTTGACATCTGGATACATCTTGATTTCATGTTCAACGATGCTCGAGTCAATGCCTGGCATTTCTTCATATGACCATGCAAATACATCTCTGAATTCGTGAAAGAGAGTGCAGTATATTTCCAGTTCTGAAGGAGAACAAGATTTTCCAACATGAATATTCTCTACAACATTAGGTTTGGTCGAGATATTAATGGCTATAGTTTCCTCAATATTGGACAGATTTCACTTGGAATCCACCGTATTTACAGTATTCGATAGAAAATCAAAAACTGAAGGATGATTAAGGTCGTTGGAATAATCTTCGTTGTTATCTTGAAGATGGGAACGATGGTGGAAATCTTCCCATGGTGCCTCATTTATCATCATTGACTGAATGATTCCTTCATCTGTAGAATGTATATGAGACCAAGGATCAGAAGAGGTGCCATACTCTAGAGACCTATCTATCCAAACACTGGCTGAGTGTTGATTTGGGTTTGCCGCCCATGCCCAGAATATTGATTGCTACAACAATTCTATAGGGCTTGGGGGCAACACTTGGCGATGATCCATGCTAACAAAATGTTCGGAATTCTTCTTAATCTTTGATGATGTAGAAGATATCATATGACAGGCGTCCACCGTGGCCACTTCCGGCAGATTACTCGGAGGCGGGAGGGGAAAAGTACCCATTAAAGCAGGCTCTTTTAGGAGACCTACTCCAACATTTTGAAGCGATTGAGAGCTTCCATGGATCAATGGAATGCTTCCAGTAGCTTGTGAACTGTTGGGGAAAAAGGTTAGTTGGTCAACGATTGTAATTCCTCCTTGGAAAGGAAATGCAATCTTTTTGAAATATGTTGACACAATGGTGGCCATAGCATAAATCCAGGGCCTGCCTAGTAGGATATTGTAGTCAAGGTTTCCATCAATGACCTCGACTTCAATTTCTATTGTCTTGCCCCCCAGTTCAACTTGCAAGTTACTTAATATCCCATATGGCGTGTATGTCCTTCCATCGAACGCTTTTAACGTCGTTGATGATCGTGACAAGGGTGGTGAGCCTAAAGTTTTCCAGCAACTCATTGACATAATGCAGGTAGATGCCCCCTCATCAATGATTGTTCGATGAACAGTTTTGTTGAGGGATTTTACCTGTACAAGGAAAGCGAGCTGGGCCGGTAACTGAGGTTTGTATCCTTTATGATTAAAGGCCACTAGATTGGAATCTGCTAGATCAATGCCACCTATCGATGATAACAAAGCCTGCTTTTGAGAGGGGCAATTCTGCAGTACTTCAAGTGTCAACATAGTGGATGGAGATTGGGCCAGATCCTCCACTATATTAAAATTATGTGCTGCTCAGGAATGAGGA
Source organism: Pinus tabuliformis (assembly GCA_031772625.1). NCBI lineage: Eukaryota > Viridiplantae > Streptophyta > Pinopsida > Pinales > Pinaceae > Pinus > Pinus tabuliformis. The sequence continues at coordinate 858,488,811 of CM062812.1, read as the reverse complement.
TTAAATGTCTATTTATGTACTACTCCCTTTGGTGATTTTATAGTTAATTTAGGAATTATGGGTGGAACAACTTCTGGCGTAGTTGTTGTCGAACTATTGGGTTGTTCTGTAGCCTTGTTGTTCGACGACTATGGATTCCCATAATCTTTATTCCTTGTTGATATTAAAGCATCATTTTTCTATTTCGAGATGGATAGCATAAGCACTTGGAATGGGGAAGCATGATCGATAGCAACCAGATTAGTTTCTGAGTTTGGAAATGGATCAGTCAATACCGCTGAGGTACTTGAAGTTTTTAAGAATTTCGTGACCTTAGCTCAATGTGCACAATTTTTCATATAATGGTCCTCATTACATATGAAACATGGCTGATTAGGTTTCTTTTGCCTAGTAGGGTTTCCAAAAGATTTCTTAGGAGGCGAATCGTCTAGTTTCTTCTTTTTATTTTTCCCTTCTTGCCCTCTAGTTGCTTTAGTTCTTTGCCTTTATCAAATGACACGGTATTGACCTCCGAGGCAAGAAGTTATTCATTTGCTTTTTGACTAGAGACTGCAAGGGCTTTCTTAGATGGAGCCTTTGCATTTTTCATGCTTGTGGTACCGATCACTCCATCGCCAGCATGAGAGTCCCTGTTTGATTTAGGAGGGGGAGGAATGGAAAATTCTGGTCTAGAAGCATCAAGAATTTTGTCGTAGAGCGTGCCAGACTGAGTATAGATCATGTCGAAATATTGTGCACGAGAAATGACTTTCTCTTCAGTGACAACTCCTCCTTTAGCCACATCCTCTGTAATAGAGGGTACTAATGACTTTATAAACCATTCAGCTAAAAGCTGATCAAGAACATACGTCTTTACCATTCGACGATGACGCTGCCACTAATGAATATGATCAGATATGTAAGTGGCCGTCGTCTGTTTAAAGTTGTTAAGGAGTTCTGTCCCCGTTTTGTACCTTATGGGTAACTGAAAATGGGTTAAAAAGGTAGTGGCGAGGGTTCTGAAGTTATTGAACGAAGCTCTTGGCAATTCAATATACCATTTTGCTGGCAGACCAGTTAGCATTCATTCAAAAAGGTGAAGCCTAATCGAATCATCATTGAGGGTGTTTGATGAGCACCACAAATGAAAGGTGATTATATTGTTTGATGGATCTTCACCTAGATTTCCATTGAACTTAGGAATATCAGAGGGAAGTTTATGAGGAATCGCTGGCCACCAAGGGGCGTAAGCAATTGGATCATTTGTCAGTCGGTTCAGATCTGGTAATTCCAGAGTCACCACAAAAGGAAACTGTTGATTTAGGTTTGGCGAAGCATACCCAGGATAAGATGGGATTGCCTGAGCAGTAGATCTTTGCATACCAACATAATGTATCTGATGGTGATAACTTTGATAGGGTTGATGGGCATAACCATTATAGTACGGTTGTTGATAACCGTTTCGAAAATGCGATTGTCCACTACCTACAAAGCCTTGTTGCTCAGGTCCTTGGTAAGCTTGCTGGAATTGTGGTTGTTGATATTGTACTAGCCATGGTTGTTGGACCATTTGCTGTTGCTCAATACTGGATGATTGACCAAGATGCGGGGTGATAGTACCCATTTGAGCCTGAGTCGTTCTAGGTAAGGAAACACTAACCTGAGATTGTGATTGAGCCGTAGAGACAAGAGGCTATTGTATTGCAACCTAAGAGACTTGAGGTTGGCATACAACAGGCAGTGCTTGTACTTGCGACACAGTCGCTGCAGCAGGTGTACTGGGAATATTCGACACATGTTGATTTGGTTGTATTTAATATACAACTCTTGGTTGTTGAGGTAGTATCGGTATCCAACCACTGGATGTAATTCTAGTTTGACTTGAATTTTGTTGTGAACTCTTATATGGTTGTTCTCTAGGTGGGAACAATGAAAAAGCATACTGCCCCCCATGTGGCGGCAGTTTGGTGCTCAAAGGATAGATTGGCCTTTGAAGACTGGATTGCCCAAATTGAAGCTGGTATGTAGGATCAATTTGATGAGTTTGAACATAAGAAATGCCAAACAGGATTCCGGATGAACAAGTTGGAACAGACCATGTCATCGAAGCAGTCCCTGTGTGGACTCCATCTAGTAATTGATGACTAGTTGGGACAGATGGTATACCAGCAAACATCGTCGGAATGGCAATAGGAAGTTTTGTTGTGGCTGTATTAGAGGACACAATCCTAGAAGTTGGTGGCTGTTCAGACATGTTTAGCCTATCCAAAAGATTTCCTAGTGATTCGACAGGAACTTGCGATGAAGGATGATTAAAAGAACTAACTTCTGTAGTAGAAGGATATAAGTGGATCCCAGTTCCAAAATGCAATGGGGTACTAGATGGAAGATCCTATACAATCTCTTCTATTGCAATAATTCCAGGTGGAAGAGGTAGAACATTAAGTCCATAAAATATTTCTTGAGCCGAAGAAGTTATAGTTTTTGCAGTGACAGATACTAGAGGGGTGACACCTTCTGAATTTTGGAACTCAACTTCCAGATGTTCAGGTAAGTGAACTTCAGTTTCTGGATCAGCCCTAGATGGAGTTGTTTCAGGAATAGAAGGGTCTACCATCACACTAGGATCAATTCTAATGTCCTCTTGTAACTGTGGAACTTCTTCTGTAAAGGCAGATGTACTAGAAATGATTGGAGTAACTGGAGTCTCTGATGATGTTGAAACACAAGTTCCAAATAAACTAGGAGAATTCAACTCAGTTAAACGAGACCGTTTTGCCCAGAATGGTTTTGTTTCCAGAGTCAAAGATAGTTGACTCGGTAGTCTCCACGAACGACGGGGTTTTGATTGACTTTCTTCCACAATTGCGGATTACTTGATTAACTCAAAATTAAAGGGAAAAAGTTATTCCAATTTAAATAAATTTTAAGACACTTTGACGCAACTTTGATTTTTCAATTTTTAAGAGTCGAGAAAAAGCTAAAGGTGACTCTAGTTGCCTTCGATTTTTAATGAGCCTGAAGTGACAAGTGCTCAGATGGACCTTTTCTTTTAAGGAGTCGAAAAGGAATGAAAGTGACTACTCTGGAAATCTAGACAGAGGGATTACCAAACCAATTGCAAAACTGCAATATACACCTTGGTGGTAAATTAAAGAGAAATTACCAAGGACTTTACATACGGCAGTCAATCTTCCCGAATGCTATGTTCAATGCATTGTGATCAATAGGGTGGCAGACACAACTTCCTAAGGATAAAGGATATCAGCCTATTGTGGTCTCCCAATATATACTCGACAGTACGGGGAGCACAAGTCTGTACTGGCACTTGTCGTATCAAAGAGGAGGAATCACCCAACCTTTGATGAAAACGATAGTTACCAGGTTTTACGATACCGGAACACATCTCTAGCCTAGACTTCTAGATGTGTTGCATTATGTTCCAAAGCATTTTTATGTTCATTGAGCTTTATTTTAGAGTTGATCTTGCTTAGAAGTTTTTCTTTCAAGGTTCACCGCGTGATGTGGATGTAAAATTCCTAAATATGCAATCTAAAATGATAAACAGTCATTTATTTTGTTTTAGCAATGAAAATCTTAGCTACTAAGGAAAGAAGAATACAATTCTTTCAACATAGAACAATGAGCACACACTAAATGCACTTTTTCTAAATCATCTTTCGCACAAAGTCTAAATGCAAATGCAAACGCATGTATTTGTTTTTCGTTTCCTTAATGTGAGAATGCTCAAAAGGAAAACTAAGTACAGATCTGAACTATTTTCTTCAAAGTGACATTGCGACAATTTCTTTTCAAAAAACAAAAGGAAGACTAAAACGACACTTTTCGATTTTGAATGGAAAACTTCTTTTGACACTTCAAATATTAACAATCCAAATCAAATACAATGACAAAAGTACAATCGAATATCTAGAGGAGGAAGAATTTACAACACTCTTCTTTGTGACTCAAAGTGATAGTTACGACACTTTTTGCATCAAAAACGACAGTTTGATTAAGCTACTTTCGGCAAAGGAGGACAGTAAATGATGAACAAATACATAAAAACATTTACAAATCCTAATCAATGGAGGCTGAATAATGTAAAGGAAGGAAGCTTCAGCAATGAGATACTAATCATAAGTAGTAAAACTACTGAATAGAGCTGAAAACAAGGAGAAAAAAACCAAATCCCAAAGAGAGAAACAGTGTCACTCAGTCATCGCAGCTGTCCTTTAGGGAAATAGGGATGCATCTCACCTACAACACACGAGAGGTGCGATGCATATAGGTTGCTAGTTACAGATAGTGCGATAGACTAGGGAGCAAAATTGAGTTTGGTTTTTGCTCAAAATTTACAGCTAAGTTTAGTTATTTTAGCTGAGCTATGATGGCAGTAAAAAACAAGTACATGGGTATGATCTCAAGAGGTTTTTGAGCTACCACAAGGATGATTAGAATGTTTGTAAGTCATATGTTTAGTTTATAAACAAACCCGGAGATTGACTGAAGCAACATTCATCTACTTTGCAATTGCATAGCAAGAGCAGTTCGAAGGCTAGATGGATAACTTCAGGCTCTGTATGTAGTTTATAAAGCAAACAACAATGACAAAAAATAAACTATTCGATCCCCAGCAGAGTCGCCATTTTGTTTCCAGGAAAACTAGTGTCTATTCGATCTGCTAGTCCCACTAAGATGGGTAGCTATCTTAGAAACAAACAATCAAAGCAATTTGTGATTTCCTTTATGTATGATAGATAAGAGAGAAGCAAAGGAGGACCAACCTTGATCTTCTGCTTGGCTCCCTGCTTGATTTCTCTCTCCCTCGATAGAGCTTGCCACTCCTCTCCTACTTGTCCCGCTTCAGAGAATACCTGTAGAGTCAAAGTAACAAAACACCATCAAAGCATCTCGATCTATAATATCATAAACAATGCAGAATCAGAAATACATTGACCATACAATTGCATTCATAAACAAGAAGATTCACAAATACACGATTATATGGAGTAGAAGAGAGGATTACAACCCATCTATCTGATCCAACATCATCCTCCCAGCATCAAAGCCCTCTTCACCTTATGAAAAGCAAGATCACCCAACAATACAATGTCTCTTCTCATAGATAAACCAACAGCACTTCCTTACAAATTACAAAATTCCAGCCTCTAGATCTCTCAGCTGAGGGATCCATTTATAGATGTCTTGCAAGGGCATGAGTCAGCTCTAGGTTTTTTATTAGTGTCATTCCACTAATAGTTCTTGGTTCCACTTGGAGATTTCATTGATCTCTTACTCATCCCTAGGCGAATTCAAAGCGGTAAGTGTCGTATGAAAAGTTTCTGGAAGATTCCATGATCATCCACTTAGCAAATTGTCCCTGCCATTTGTCTATTCTCACTCATCGCACCCCACAGAAGGCTCTTTTAGTATGCATTGCACCTGGCTAGTGTAGCAGTGAGTATGCATCGCGCCTTGACCATGGAGCAGTCAGTATGGTCCAGTTTTGGCTAGTTCTGAGTGCTTTTTCAGGTGGAACTTCTGGGAAATGATGTAATTAGTTGACCATGATCCTTTAGGGTATGAAACAACACTTTTAGGGGTTAAAGATCCATTGGTTTATGGACATATGAGTTTGGGGTTGTAATTCCCAAATATGTCTATAATAGTTGTATATCAGCAAAGACAAGATGTAAGGTGAAGGTAAGAAGCTAAAGCCAATAAGGTGTGGACCTTTCAAGATACTTGAGAAAATTGGTGAGAATGCTTTTCGCCTTGATCTACCAGCTTACATGCACATCTACTCAGTTGTTAATGTAGACAGCTTGAGACTATTTGAACCTTCATTAATTGAAGATCCTGAAGCGTAGAGTCAATTACCTTCTATTGATGATCTGTTACCTGAATATCTTAATGAATTGTAGGAAGATACAGTTTTGGACAGGAAGGTAAGAACTACATGCTGAGGGAATGTTGAGTACCTCAGGATCGGACTCAAAGGTTCAAAGCCAAGCAGTGCGAAATGGATAGAAATTGAGCAAGCGAGGAAGCAATACCCTCACTTGATTGATGCATGAAAGAAAACCAACTTTTGGTGGTCCAAAATCTTTTTTCAGTGGGAAGGCCATGATCCAAATTGGATCCTAAAAACTCTCTAAGTTTTCATGACAATTTCAAAGTATGCTAAAAGATTCAAGTCCTAGAAAAGATCAAAGCTATCAGAAGGAATCCTCATAACAATTTTAGTTGTGGCCAGAGCGGTGCAACGAGGACCCTCGATCAAGCGAGCAATACCATTGGCCCATGGTAAAGCGTGATGGAACAAAATTGGAAAATCCAGAGGCTAATTCAACAAACAGAGGTAGATTCTGATATGCAATTAGCGCTAAGTGCTAATCGCGTATTGTAGGGCATCCCCCTCAGTGAAGGAAAGCCTCGAAGTGCCCGGACCCGAAATCGCTATGAAAAATGGAAAAGTAACTGTTTCGGTTCCATAGCACGGGATTCCACAAACTAGAAGGATATCGAAAGGCTTCGAGGTGGTAAGCAGTTTTGGCTGAGTCCCACCCGATGCCACATATCGAGCGACACGCGTGCGGTGGATGAGAGAGAAGACCGCCCACATCAGATGGGTAAACACCATGTGACTTGTCTGCCCGATATGAAGGACGACCATAGGATCTGGGGGGCCCAGATCAATGGCAGAGATGCGTCCTGATGACTGACCAGATTTGACAGGTCAAAAAGCAAGATGACAGGGGATTTAAAGTCCAACGTGGATGATGAGTTAGCAAATGATTCATGATTCGCGGGTGATCTTGAGGCAAACAGAATTAACAGCCATTCAAAAATGATTCAAGGAATCTGACACCCAGTTCGTTTGGAAACAGTTGGCCACCTCCCTGCGAGGCGTTACCCAGTAATGATGACACAGAGCAGAGGAATTCAAACGGATAGAGGTAAGGAAACCAGAAGGCTAGGAAGTGGAAATGAACAGTCAAAAGAACAGACTGGCTTTAAAGCCATGAAATGATAGAATCAGAGACAGGCAAATCACTAGGAGGATGAAAAGCTATCACTAAGAGCTGTTCAGAGTCCTTGTGGATCAGCTCTTCAAATCATAAACATGCCCAGAAACTGAGCTAGAGTAGCTGCCCTCTACTTTGCATTTGAAAGACCCAAATGCAGTTCGATTCGGTACTCCCTGTGTTTAGGAAATGAATAGCAAAACACAAACAACCAACAAGATACGATCCCCAGCGGAGTCGCCAATTTGTTGTAGGGAAAAGTATCCAATACGTAATGACCCTATCCCACTCTAAGGGTGATAGTACCTCAGCAACGATTGAAGCAAAGCTATCTAAGATTTATTCTTTATGAAAGTAAAATAGGGGAGAAAGGGATCCACTAACCAATATCTTTCGCTAATGGTTGATCCAATCTTCTCTCCTTGCTGCTTGCTCCCAGCTTCTTGCTCTTTCACTGGCCCAGCTACACCAAGATCCTGCAAAATGCCAAGAGAGGGAAACTACAAGAAGCATACATTCATAATTGATTCAAGGATTAGAATAAATCAAATACACAAGTATGACAATACATCATTGAGACACATGCATATAGAAGAACCTCAAATGCTTTATTAATGGAAGAAGTAAAGTTCAGGAAGTGATACAACCATAAGAGGCCCAATCCAGCGTCACCTTCCCAACATAAAGAAATCTCCTCTTCACCTCCTTCAAAGCAAATCACCCAATAGCTCTAAACTCAAACCAACAGCACTTCCTTACATTCACAAGATTCCAGCCTCCTTAGACCTCATGAGAGAGCTCTATATATAGGAGTTTTGGAGAAAGGATGAGTCAGCTTGAGGCTGGCATGAAGCTGACTAGTGTCCTCTCCCACTTCAGTTATTCTTCAGTTCTTGAATCCACTTGGAGATCCTTGCTTCCACTTGGAGTTTAAGAACCTCTTACTCATAACTAGGCAAATTCCCTGATCCAAGTGTCATTTTGGAAGCTTCCTGGGCATTGACACCTTGAGAAATGACTGTGCCACTTGTCCACGTATGCTCAGTGCAGGTGGCCTTCTTTGCAGTTGACATTCAGCGCAGGTACAGAGAGGAGCAGTTGACATTCAGCGCAGATGCTCAGTGGAGCAGTTGACATGATCCAGAATTTGCTTGTTTTTGAGTGTTTTCAGGTGGAGAACTGATATTCAGTGCTGTGGTTTGCTGACCTTGTTCCTCTAGGGGTAGGAACAACATGTTTAGGGACTTTGGATCCCTGATATTATTGACATTTCATGCTTCATGCTGTAAGGCACAAAAATGTCTATAATAGTTGCCCCCTAAAGTATGAGGTCGTTTATCGGGTGAAATGCTTTATCCGGAGGATCCGAAGTTCATTCAATCGCTGAGAGGTGACCTGTAATAAAATACAATACAATACATTATTTTTCATTCTGCTTTCATGATCTATCTGAGGCGGGCATTCCCATGCTTAGCTTTATAAATTCATTTTGGTACATAGAACAGACGATCGTCTGATGGTAGACTGATAATTCTCTGCTGAAATTATCATCCTTTGAGTAGGATGACCATCTGCTGCAATGATGTACGTGTCAAATGTCTTTATATTTCCTGAATATATATCGCAGCTCGGATGGATGAAACTAGATCCGGGGTCTTCAAACTCGTTCGATCTTCACTCTAAGTACAAGTCGATCCATGTGAGAATTGCGCTGAAGTCGAACATGGAAAGACATCGCTTGATTATCGGTCAATGATGTAAACCGTTAACAAGCGCGAGAGGAATCACCGATAATGATAATGACCCTCAAGGTACTGTAGTACAATTCACGTGGTGTGAATATAGGACTTGGCGTCGAACACCACGCAAAGTCTTCTGGTCGAAGGTCATTGATGTATACCTGTCGCCGGAAGTGAGAAACTTGCCATTGAGGCATGCAAGCTTCAAAGTACTGAAGGGGTTGTTCCTAGATCAACTTCTTGGATAATGAGCTGAAGTCGACAAGAAGCGATCCATCAAAGGAGGGCCTTAATGAATCCCACATCAGTGACACGGAACGGAGCTAATGATTTTAGTGGAGGTGAAAACAATCTGTGACATATGATTCAGGGAGGCGGTCATGAAAGGTTGAAGGACAATGTATGGCAGTGGATGGGACACGGTTGACTCTTTCTGAACGACATCTCTTGAACATATAACAACACTGATGCGATGTATCGGTAGCATTACCCCAAATGGATGGTTTGGCGAGACCATGGTGATGAGACCGGTGAATGAAACAACCCAACCCGATGTGGTACGGAGGAAAAGTGTCATGTCCAAGAGCGACTTGCTACCATTAAAGCTTTGAGGTTCTCCCAATTTTTCCCCAGTCATTTCTGACCAATACCTCTTTATTTTTGTCAAGCTTGAGGAGGATAACATATGCTTGTTCTATAACCTGCCCTTCGGGCAAGCCCATCGCTATGTTTTAACGAGCCTAGCGATAGGGAAACTCGTTCTCGTCTAAAGACAAGTTTGTCGCTATTTAATCATTTTAACGAGTCTAACGACAAGGAAAACTCGGTCCTTTTCATTTTTAGAGAGTCTGAAAAGGTACAGAAAGTTAACTCCAAAATTCCTTTTTCGTCATCTAATCCCTTAAGTCCGAAAAAGTGTAAAACAATACAGAAGGGATGAGTTTTCGATAACTTTAACGAGCCGAATAAAACAAGTGCTCGACCTTTTTGTGCAATAATCCCTCAGGTCCAAAAAGATTAAAATCTAGAGGAGGGATAGCTCTTCCGGTCACTTTAACGAGCTGGAAGGCCAAAACTCAGCAAACTTTTCATATTTTACGAGTCAGATGAAAAGAGCTCAAAGAAGACTCGTCTTTTGAGGAACGAGTGATGAACAGGGATAGCAGCAGATTCTAGGTACAGGTTGGAATTTTCCAATCACGGCAGTGTCACAAGGATGGCTAGGTGAAATCACTCTTCGCAGCTGTTCCTCAAAATGGGTAAACAATCATATGGAGGTGAACGATCGGCCAAATGACGGTGGAGGTGACAGGTGCAAACACGACCAAGGCTTTTTATGGCTGATAAATTTATGATCACAGAGGTTATTTACTGGTTCATTTTTTCTGAATGAGCTTGAACTCTAAGGGAAAGCTTGCTCACAATCTTATGTTTATTTTTTAACGAGCATGAACTATGTGCTAAAACTGCTCGGATCTTGCGTTTATTTTTTAACGAGCATGAACTTTATGCTAAAACTGCTCGATATACCAGTCATAAGATAAGAAATGTCTCCTGTGAGATCTCTATTTTTTAAGGAGTTTCATCTTCACTAAGCTTTACTCCATCTCATCCTTTCTTCATGCAAGTTCGGAAACGACTAATCCAAAAAACAGATAAATAACCGCTCTTTGCTTTCACTCCAAAAGGTTTGCATGCCCCTAGGTATAAAGTACAATTTCAAGGCTGCCCCTACTTATCCATCAAAACATCTGTTTTAAAGGGTGAGGCTTACCTCTTTCTGGTTACCCAAAGATTGTTTCGTTAATCTTTCAAACAAAACATTTCCTCGGCACTGTCTACCGAAATAGACAAGGGTGAATGACTGTTGTCAAACACGTAACCTTGACAAAAGAATCCTATTCCAGAACAACCCCTCTTCCATCCACGGACGGGGTACGGACTAGTCATACTCTCTCGCGGAAATTCTACCTTATACCCAAGGTTTTCTCTGCCCGAAGCAGACCAGGATGCATTCCCCCTGGGTTCCAGTCCCATCTTTCCGAATCACTCGCACTCATCGGGAAGAAGGACTGGGGGTGGAGACATTTCTTGATTGAATAGACCATTCAGGGTTGGTATTTGACTATTTGCGATGCATGATCCCGGAAATGAAAGTTGGTCCACGAGCTTGACCATTCTTCCTTCGTGTGGAAAACACATTACTCTAAAGAGTGAGGAGACTATTGCTCCCATGCAATATATATAGTCTCGTCCAAGGAGTAGGTTATAATCCAAGGGTCCTTGAACGACCATCACGTTCATTTGAACGGTCTTCCCTTTCAATGTAACAGGCACATTGGGGAGGATCCCTAATGGTCGACTGGTTCCTTTATCAAAACCCGAGAGATTTCTTATCTCAGGAAAAAGCGCCGGGGAACCCATTGCTTTCCAAGCAATAGAGGAAAGGATACTCACAGATGCCCCCTCATCAATGAGAGTGCCAGCCATTACCATTCTGTAAATTTGGACTATGATTCTGAATGGTACACTGGCTGGCAACCGGGGTCTGCCTAGTTGGTTCCAATCAAAGGATACAACCAGGTTGCTTGGTGGTGGGACCGAATATACGGCCGGATATGACCCTGACGATGTTCCTTCCTGCGATAAAGGAATGGGCGCATTGCCCTGATGCTCATCAGAGTCTGTGTTGATGAAAAGAATCTGGATGGTGTCATCCTTATTCTCTTCAGTGAGGGTGTCATTTGAAGATGACTCTTCAGTGACGGTGTCATTTGAAGATGAAACTTCTGAAGGGAGAACCGGGTCAACTGCCGTTTCGACCTTTGGACTTTCGTCCGGTCTGGATTCAGTAGGTTCATTTTCAGTGACTAACGCTTCAGCCGACCACTTGAGCGGGCCAGCTGTGTTCTCAACCAACGAAGGACTTGGCACGAGTTTTTTGTATCCAGGAGGAAGTCTCAACGGTGAAACCGGACGATCTTCCAAAACTCTCTTCGCTTCGTCTAAGAAGGGACAACGGTGGATGGCGTGATCGCCTTCACACAGTCTGCAGGGGGATCTTGTTCCCCCTCTTTGTCTTGAACCTTCACTTTCGCTGGTTGACGGTAAGCATTCAACATGGCTATCAGAGGTTGATGCTCCCGAATTGTGCAAACGAGGGGACCAGTCCCTTAGTATCCGGGGAATACAGGGACAATCTCTATGGAAGTGGTCTCCTCTACATATGACACATGGTGATTTAGGCCCGGTCTGTGCTGTGTGTGGATTTTCGTCAGATGTCTTTTGCTTGCCCCCAGTCGCCTTAGGCTCCTTCTTCTTCTTCTCTCTCTTCTTCTTCTCCTTCTTCTCCATGGGAGCTTGGCTTTTGCCAGCTCTACCTTGCGAAGACAAGGGATTGGAGGAAGAGTTATAGGAAGTAGAAGGTTGGTGGGCAGCTCTAGACTGATCTAACTGTTGACTCGACTGTTCAGGAACCATGGTGTTCTGAACTACATTGGTTGAGAATAGCCAAATTGGCAGGCCAATTGTCAGTCCTGGAAGCGACAATGTGGCCATGTGGGGCGCACCAACTTCTCCCCAAGAGGAGAAAGGACTAGGATTTCCATCATGGGGAATTCCTTGGTTGGGGCGTTCCATGTTCTCAACCTACAGATCAACGCAGGAATAGGAGGTGATTATGTTCCGTTTAAAATAAATTTTATAACGACGCTTTAGACACAACTTGCTTTTTCACTTTTTAAGAGTCGAGAAAAAGCTAAAGATGACTCTAGTCTCCTTCGATGTTTTAACGAGCCCGAAGTGACAAATGCTCGGATGGACTTTTTCAGTTATAGAGTTTGAAAAAGGCCAAAAGAAACTGCTCTGGAGATCTAGGCAGAGGGTGTCCCAAACCTTTCGCGAAACCACAGAATACGTTTTACGGTACGGGTGGTCGATCTTCGTGAATGCTATGTTCACTGCATCGCGATCAGTAGGGCGGCCGACACGGCTTCCTAAGGATAAAGGCTTTGTTCCTATAGGGGTCTCCCAATATATACGCGACGGTACGTGGGAGCACAAGTCCGTATTGATACTTATCGCTTCACCGTGGAGGAATCACCCAACCACTCAACGCTAAGATATCACGTTTAACGACGCCGGAACACGTCTCTAGCTTAGACCTCTATGTGTTTGCGTTATGTTTCAAAGCGTTGTTATGTAAATTCAATTCATTTTAAGTTGATCTTGATTAGCAGTTTGCCTTTATGGATCACCACGAGATGTATAATACAACTTCCTAAATGCAGTCTAAGATGATAAGCAAGCTTTTCAATCTTTCAACTTTGAAAATCTTAACTACTGAGGGAAAAGAAAGACATCATCTTTTCACACAGATCATAGAACACACACTAATGCACTTTTCCCTAAATCAACATACAAATTGTCAAAAATGCACATGCACAATGCAGGTATTTCTTTTCTCTTTCTTAATGTTGATGTATTACAAAAAGAAAGCTGTTGTATAATTTTGAATTCAATTTCAAGTGAAAGCAAACAAGCTTTGTCCAAAATCAAAAGACACCTTAAGATTTACTTGTTTCAACACTAGAAATACATAAATTCAAACCATATGACGAAAGCAAAAGCTCAATCAGCTATGAACAGCAAACAAACTAACTCTTAAGATCAGAATGACACTTATCACAGGTCTAGATCTAAGAGGCCACAACAAGACTAGTTCACTTTCGTTATGGGAAACTGCAAATGATGTAAGAAATAAACAAAGAACAAATACAGTTTCTTTATACAACCGAGGTGGAATAGTGGTAAGGAAAGTTGGTTTCAGATAGGTACATTAACTGACAACAGGCTGCAAAAACAAGAATGAAAACAGGGCAATGAACAGCAGGGAACCCTAGTAGCACAAGGCAAAACTGGTTCAGCGCAGGTAGTACACTGTCAGTTTGACATTCAGCGCAAGTAGCCCCTTCGGGACCTGCGATGAAATGTAGACTGCCTTCACAGTGCCTGCAATGAAGAGAGAAACTCTCGTTTCTCTTGGTTTCCGGGTCATAGATTGCTAAAAAATTCACAGTTTTTGGCCAAATCAAAAGCTATCAATCAAGTACACACTAAAGGGTAATTAGGAGGATGAAAATCTATCACTAAGAGCTATTCAGAGTCCTTGTGGATCAGCTCTTCAAATCATAAACATGCCCAGAAACTGAGCTAGAGTAGCTGCCCTCTACTTTGCATTTGAAAGACCCAAATGCAATTCGATTCGGTACTCCCTGTGTTTAGGAAATGAATAGCAAAACAGAAACAACCAACAAGATACGATCCCCAGTGGAGTCGCCAATTTGTTGTAGGGAAAAGTATCCAATACGGAATGACCCTATCCCACTCTAAGGGTGATAGTACCTCAGCAACGATCGAAGCAAAGCTATCTAAGATTTCTTCTTTATGAAAGTAAAATAGGGGAGAAAGGGATCCACTAACCAATATATTTCGCTAATGGTTGATCCAATCTTCTCTCCTTGCTGCTTGCTCCCAGCTTCTTGCTCTTTCACTGGCCCAGCTACACCAAGATCCTGCAAAATGCCAAGAGAGGGAAACTACAAGAAGCATACATTCATAATTGATTCAAGGATTAGAATAAATCAAATACACAAGTATGACAATACATCATTGAGACACATGCATATAGAAGAACCTCAAATGCTTTATTAATGGAAGAAGTAAAGTTCAGGAAGTGATACAACCATAAGAGGCCCAATCCAGCATCACCTTCCCAACATAAAGAAATCTCCTCTTCACCTCCTTCAAAGCAAATCACCCAATAGCTCTAAACTCAAACCAACAGCACTTCCTTACATTCACAAGATTCCAGCCTCCTTAGACCTCATGAGAGAGCTCTATATATAGGAGTTTTGGAGAAAGGATGAGTCAGCTTGAGGCTGGCATGAAGCTGACTAGTGTCCTCTCCCACTTCAGTTATTCTTCAGTTCTTGAATCCACTTGGAGATCCTTGCTTCCACTTGGAGTTTAAGAACCTCTTACTCATCACTAGGCGAATTCCCCGATCCAAGTGTCATTTTGGAAGCTTCCTGGGCATTGACACCTTGAGAAATGACTGTGCCACTTGTCCAAGTACGCTCAGCGCAGGTGGCCTTCTTTGCAGTTGACATTCAGTGCAGGTACAGAGAGGAGCAGTTGACATTCAGCGCAGATGCTCAGTGGAGCAGTTGACATGATCCAGAATTTGCTTGTTTTTGAGTGTTTTCAGGTGGAGAACTGATATTTAGTGCTGTGGTTTGCTGACCTTGTTCCTCTAGGGGTAGGAACAACATGTTTAGGGACTTTGGATCCCTGATATTATTGACATTTCATGCTTCATGCTGTAAGGCACAAAAATGTCTATAACAATTAATCCTTCGTCCAACAAATTTTGAAGTTTCTCTTTCAGAATGTCTTTAAGGGCATGATTCATTCTCCTTTGTCACACAAGTTTTCATCCCTCTTTGATGTAGATTTGATGGGTATAAATTGAGGGATGAACCCCTTTCATTTCCTTATAGTCCCAAGAAAAATCATCCAAATGTTGCCTTAATACATTGCAAAATTGTACTTCTTACTGTGTTGAGAGGGAAGGATTGATTTTCAAGGTTTTGGATGGGATGATTTCCACCACCATAGCATGATATTGATCAAAAATGGCAGTGACAAACTTAGACCATGGATTTTTCTTAGCTTTCCCTAAGGATTCTTCTACTAGCATATCAACTCACATGGAAACACATAGTTGCTTTTGTGAAAGGTTATTAGTAAGGTCATCCTCATTTAATTTCCTTCTTCCTGTAATAGCGTCTAATGTACAAAATGGGTAGAGGGATGACTAAAAAAAATCCTCCTCCTCCTTTTCCTCTATCCACAAAGGTAAATCATGCTCAATAGAGGGTTGAGAAGGGGAGTATAGTACAAGTTTGTTTTTGAGATGCCCATTTTTAATTGTCGTGTTTTGAGCCCTGCAACTAATGTAAGCATCAATAGTGGCCAACCAGGGTCTCCCTTAAATGATATGGTACCCATTAAACTTAGTTTTGGATTGGAGCACAAGGAAGTCTATGGGATACTCCCAAGAGTCAATGGAGACCATCACATCCTTAATAACCCCCTTCGGTGCTATTGTGGGTTTGTCTGCAAACTACATCACTGTAGTGATCTTTCTCAAGGCTCCTTGGAGGTTGAGCTTCACTATGGTTTCCTTGGTCATGAGATATATTACAGCTCTAAGCTCAATCAATGTATTGGGGACTATAATACTCTTAATGTGCACATCCACTACTAAGCTATCGGGATCCAAGTACTTTGGGGAGATAACCCTCCCAAGCATTAGATCAAACAATTACCCAAGAACATTGATAGGGGGGAATCTCTTTTTGTTCTTTCGAGTCTCTTGAAATAGTATTCCCTGATGAGCTTGTTGTAAATGGGAATAAATTTGATGGCATGGAGAAGAGCTATTGTAAAAAAAAAACTTCATTTACCCCTAAAGTTCATCTTCTTCTCAAGTGTGTTTCTTAGGTTGCGTTACACATTACATGTGGGTAGTATGCATAGGAAAAAAAAATTCTCCTAGATGGTCCTCAGCCGACAACTAGCATCCCCTTGTAGCCAATAGTTAGCGGGATGTGCCATTTCTCCACCACCTGATCCATCCATGTGGTCCCTCACCCATTTTTTATGATCATATGTTTGAAGGTGGGGCCTCCCAACTCTAAAGGTATGGATTTTCATTGGTATAGTTTAGTAATTTTCCTTACTTATCAAGGACACTTTTGTGCATGGATTGGTGGGGGATTTGACAGAAAGAGTAGGCTCAGTTTGTGCTCTGGTCTCCTATGCTTGATTTGGCAGTTAACCTTTTATCCTAGCCTAGTGGGATCTCCTTTACTAGGCACTAGCTTTAGGGTCGGAACTACATGGGAAATCTTAATTTTGGTTGCATGGTCCTACTTCCCAACACCATATACATCTCTCCCTTCCACTCATTTTAAGCTTATTCATCACTTTTCAATTCTGGGTCCACATGATCCATTAGGTGCACATAGGGTTAGCCTCCCCCTCCCATTGTCCACACCTTGGGTCGAGGCTAGAAAATTCCCCAGAGGTTGATGCAGCTAAAAAGAAAAGAAAAAGAATAATTTGGCCACTCTCAAGATGAAATGTACCACAAAATGCAAAATATGGCTAGGACATACAAATTTACATGTAGGCAAAAGCCAAACATGACCTTTACTCATTAATTATGTCCATCACCCTGGTTGCTATGGGCTGTAGATGAGACCCGTCCACATTAAGGAACCCATGTTTTTCCCAACCCCTAGTGGGTGATGAACTACCCCACCTCAAAGGGGGTACCTACTACCATATCCTACACTCATCCCCTAGAGCCCCAAGCATTCACAGAGAAAAAATCAATGAAAGGAAAAAGGCATATGAAGAAGGGTGGAAAAGAAAAGGCCGGGGTAACTCATGCACCATAATTTTCTCCCTCCTACATTCATACATGCAGGTGTGGGATTCCCCTATATAGCTACCCTTGTACCATGGCATGTGGCTTAGAGCCTTCCCCTAATCCCCACCTTTTTCTATCACTATATCACATGCTACCCACCACTTGATGGATGTACCATGGACATGTCACCCCCTTTTAAGGCTAAAACCACCTAATAGGGTCCCTGGTTAACGCCCTTATTAAGCTTGGAGAAACTTGTACATGCCAAATCCCACAATGGAAGGGCATGCCACCATGAAGTGCCCCATTAATTACAGATTTGTAAGCTCTTTCACTTGCTTATTCTAATGATTTGTTGTATTGGAGGGCAAGGCGGTGCCTTGGATCTTATGCAGGATTGCAAGTGGGTCTCCATTTGGGGTTTAGTCTCCTTATATGGGGTCCAATCCCTCTAGAGGGCCACATGGGCACTTGTATGGTGAGAGTTGAGAGCCTTGGGCCTCCACCATAGCAAATAATACTTCATGTATCCCCAACACTATTCATTGATTGCTCATGTTCCACCTTTTTGGATGAGGATGATGTGCCTAGACCACCATGCCCAACGGACTCCATACTTGCACCATACACTTGGAATATGTTTTAGGGTACAAATGAGGATGTGTCTCACTACAGCAAACAAAGGGAGGGATTATGTCATCATCGTATCCCTTACATATGGTTTACATGCATTATTGATCCACTTGGAGACACATGAGGATTTCCTTGTGTCCTCACACCCACTTGGGAGCACCACAATGACTTCCTTGGAATATAAGGGGCCAACCCCTTGTCTAATATGTTTGGAGTCCATTCTCTCACCATGGCACCTTCTGGACTCCATCAGGCCTCCTCAATGGCCCAATGACTCATCATATTCATTATTTTTCCCTCTTTAGGGGCTATTATTTGTATTATTGAGCTATCTTTGTGGGCTTGTCACCAAGTCATGTCATTATTGAGAAATATTATATTATTTAGGGCTAAGCAAGACATACTAGGCTATTCAAATCCCCTATTGGATTGTATAAATAGATGAGAGGATGATTCATTTCTCTCATCATCACTTGGATTGGATAGGTATCTCTTGATGGTTTTTCACACTTTTGATGGGATAAACTTTTTGGAGTTTCATGATGTATTATGATGTTTGGATTTTCGCTATTGTCTTTGGAGATTCTTTATAGTGCAAAGTGGATGAATGGATATACTCTCTCTCTCTCTCATGTAAGTGAACTTTTAATGCTATTTTTGTCATCTTACTTGTAAAATGCATGTATATTGTTATCATTATTCTTATATGGGTTAATGTAATGCAGAATTCTTATGGGACCTTGAATAAGTGATTTAATGCATGTGTTTCTCTTTGAGGGATTGGGTGAATGTTCCTAGAGACACCTCTTAGGTTGAAAGACTTTGAAACTTCATCTCTTTGGAAAATTTGAAGTATAAATCCCTATTGACCTAGTTGCCACCCTTGGAGAGGCTAGAAAACATCAATTAGGGATCCTTATCTCATGAAAATTCTCGATATATTTGTATCTATACTCCATCATGCCCAATCAATAAGGCATTGATCTTCACATCCCTTTGGTGGTCTAATTTACCTCTCTTTTCTTCACTTTTCCAAACTTTATGCCTTACCCTAGAAGGTCTCCTAGGGCATCAAGAGAAATATTTTGTAGCCATCCAAACACCTTGAAAATTGGTCCACAACTACGTTGGGGTCTTCTCAAGGGGTCCTTCAAATTTGAGCACAATCCAATGATGGAATCCTGAGATATCACAAGACCTATCTCGATGATCATTTCTCTCCCTAGGTTGATTTGGGTTAGTGTCCTCATTTGGATCATTGCTTTCAAATTTCAAACGAAAATTAGTCCTTTGATCCTATTATCTTCCCTAATTAGGTCAAGCCCCTCTTTGGTCAATCAACTCCATACCCTTGACCTATTTTGGGTCCACTTGGGTTCTTTATGGTCCCACAATTTTACAACTCAAATTCCACAAGGACTACATAGAACCCATTTCTCCATAAGTTTCCTTAATTCTAGTAATCCCTTTCAAGGCATATCCTCTAAACCTAGGCTCAACCATCCTCCTATCCCTTCCTAGAGAGCCTATCACCTTGCTTCTTAAGTAAGTAAGCTATTCAGTTGAGTCTCTATTATGAATATGCATTAGGAATCACACCATATCTTCTCATTGATCCATATATTCTTGTGATTCCTCTCATACTCGGACTCCTCCCATCGGTGAAGGCCCATAAATATCATGGAGCTTTAGCTGAGGTGACAGTGGGCTATTTCTCCATTGTTTTCCCTTGACCTAGTAGTTTCTCTATAGGAACCCTTCCTAGGACCCCTATTAGTTTGAGTGGTAACATTTTGGTTTCATTATGAGGGACATAAGATGTGTGTCTTGTTCCTCATATGAAATTATTGACATATCATTTTGGTGACTCCATTGGAAGAATGAAGCCCTAGTTCTTCATTGAAACTTTAATATCGATGTTTCTAGGGTGGAACAAGAATTTGTCTAGGCATATTTAAATTCACACTGGTGACTCCTATGTAAATTACATGTACATCTGAATGGGATGTCTTTCTTTGATGACTTTCATACTTTGGACATCGCTAGCATCCCTGGGCACCCTAATCATGTCACAGGATGGATGGTACATGGGGTACCTATGTTTGATGGTGATCCACTCTCCACAATTGATCATGTGGAAAGATTTAATTCACATACTTCAAAGGAGAAATTAGTCCACGAGTATGTCCTTATTTTGTTGTTCATGAGATCTCTCTATGGTCATATCTCATGGTTGCAAAATCAAAAACATAGGAGTATCTTATCTATTAAGAAATTCTTTGATGGATTTCTTAGACATTTTCAAGTATGCCCTACATTAAACATTCAAGAGGAAGCCTTCATCAAGCATGATCATGATCTTAGGAATCTAGATAATGATGAGGAAAAGGGGTCCTCCCTGGATCTGCATGATGAAAGATGGGATGATGATAACTCTAAAATCATGTGTGATAGGGAGGGTGAGTTTGTAGAGAGTGAAGTTCGAGTTAACCCTACCTTTCCCATGGATAATATCTTTGATGATCTACCCTTTGAAAACCTTGGAGAAGGTGATCCCATATCCCCTTCAAATATTAATATCAATGATTACATGCATATTAAATAAGGAAAATGAGAGGTCCATGGAAATCATTTCAAAAAGGACCCTATCTATGACACCAATGGCGATGATATCGATGGTACCCTTATCTTTCCTCATAATCCTGGTTTTATAGTTGAGTCCCGTGTGGAACCTTTCCTCAACCCTTCTTACATTATCACCAATATTTAGGAATCTCCCATCCCTCCTAAGTGTGATCATCATGGGAAACCTACTTGTGTTTCTCCATCTCATTAATCTCCCTTTCCTACCAATCATGACCCTATGGTGGCCATAAAGCATGACATAAATGATAAGGACCATGATGGAAGTGATATGCCTGAGGTTTCCATCCATAAAAATTTTATTTGCCTGTTTGCTTACATCTCTATCTTTGGGTTAGAGGAGAGGATCCAGTGCAGTAGATTACATCCCTTTGTTCCATCTTCTCCCATAATCCTCCATCCATGAGAATTTTGTTTTCCCACCACCCGCCCTAGTGACCCTCCATATTATTTTTGTTGTCCTTTCTCTTGGATTTTCTATATAAGTAATCATTAGGAAAAAAAAATATATCGATCTAGCGATTTCCTAGTTTCATTGGCTCTATGATTACACTTAGTACTTATATGTTGTAATATGAATTTTAGTTAGAATGCATTGCTTATTTATTTCTCTCATTAGAACTAGCATCACATGATATTATCATGATATATTAGCTGCATCTAGATTAAAATTTCATTTAGAATAAAATTTTACTTTCTTGTTGAATTTTTATGGCCTAATACTAAGCATGGGTGATCATAGGACACCACAAAAACATGTTTCCCCATGTGCTTGGTTTTTGATATGTGTAGGTAATAGGTTTTCGATACCAAGAGATTGATGGTGTTCTAATGACCTCCCATCCGAGTACCCTTGCACACCCTTCCAAGAGCTCTTGTCCCAGTTGGAACCAGAAGTTACCCACTAGCCATCGGTAATTATATGGACCTTAATTCACCTCCTAGCTTAGTCAAACCAACTCTTATCACAACTTATTACATGTTTTGATTATATTTTGTTTAATGAGATGAGTTAAAGTGAGATATTATGCCTAGTGAACTAATATGCATTGAATGCAGGTTTGGAAGAGAAAATCAAGGAATTTTGGCAAGAATAAGGTTTGAAATTCAAATGGGACAAGGGAGAGAGATTGTTGGAGGTAAATCCTCCTCATTTACTCCTCCCCCATTCAAATATTCTTCCACTAATCCCACCAGCTTGGAGTGCAAGCAACCAAGTCATGAAGATCAGAAGGTAGCCGAGCAAGTGATAGACAAAGAGTTAGTTCATCTCAAGTGTGGGAGCTGAACCTCCTTAAATTTAAGGAAGTCATTGGGGACTTCAGTTGTATAAGTAGAGAGGCTTAGAGCCTCATTAGGATTTGAATTTTTGTTGTAAAAACTCTAGTTATTTTCGAGCTCTAGACTTGTGGAAGACTTTGATGAAATTTTCTGTTTTGGTAATAAGAATGAGGTTTTTCTTGATCCAGCATTGAGTTAACTCAGAGAGCGAAAGCTCTTAGGTTAGGGACAAACCCTAGCAGCAAAGGCCCCTCTTCTTGTATCTGTATTCTTAGCTTACTTTCATAGATTCATGGTTAAACTGTCTTTAGAAGTATTTCATTGCAAGTAGTGTAGATTTGATTAATTGTTTATTAGTTTTCTTCCATTTGTGCCTTACTTCAATAGCAGGTTAGAAGGGATAAAAGAAGCACCACAAAGTTGTCAGTAGGTGTCCTGGCCTCACTTCTTCCTTCTGGGATCATGATTTGAGGAAAAGACCCTTATGTAGCCCCAAAAAGATAGATTTCCATTTCTTTCATAACATTTAGAGTTTATTGTACTTGAACCAGCATTTGATCAGTTTTGCAAGTGTAGGATTTCATTTCCATCTCTTCTATATTCATTCTTGTAGTAGATCTCATCCATGATTCCATTTTATTCAACAATTTCCTCATGCATAAGGTAGACAGTTACTTCATTAAATTCTGTTTTTCTAGTTCATGAGAATTCTTCTTGTTTACATGAATTTTTGGAAATTACACATGTTTGATGCAGAGTAGGTGCTTTAGAAGTAGAAAGATATCTCATAGCAAGAAACCACTTTCCAAATTCATCCACCGATAGGCATTCCTTGTTTTCATCAAGACCTTCACCAATTTCATCATTTTACATAGAAATTTCTCCAAGCATCTTGAACAAATCCAACCATCTCCTAAACTTGGTTTTGGGTTCTGAGTTATCCTAGGCCTTTTCTCACTCCATTACACCCATCAACCACCTTCCCTAAGCCTTCCATCACCTCAAACACCCATCGTTTTTCTCTCAGCTGTATCCTTTAGTAATACAGGGAATCCTGTAGGTTTTCCTATGGTGGCCTGTTTTGAGGCCGAATTGAGGGAAAACATTTAAGAAGCCACCCAAGGTCACCCAACGGTCTCCCAAACCTTCCAACCATCTCCTGAACCTTCCAGCCATCCACCAGCATCTCTAAGCCATCTGCCACATCACCAAAAGAGATTAGCTTGCACACTTGATTTTTCATGAAAAGCATAAAAAGACAAAACAGAATTATTACAATCCTTTACATGCATAATAGTGTGTTTGATGTTTTTAACTTCCATGCTTAGGACATTAGCACTTTGTTCATGTTAATTTAGCATTATTGCAAAGCATAACTCTTAGCCATTAATTAGGAGATGATGTGCCTTAGCATTGAATTTCATTATTTTTCATTATTACAGTAGATCAGCTCTCTCTTAGAGTAGATTTCTATTTCTTTCATCAACGAGCCAAGCTTCTTCTAAATCCATAGAAGTCTGGCTTGAAAACCCTAGTGGTCTCTTGCCAGCTAAACAGTGACAAAAGGAAAAACCATCACTTTTACTTGTGTATATAGCATTGTCACCTCCCAGTTTGTACCAACCCCAGGTTGATAAAGTAAAGCTGGTAGTCGAGGAGTTGCAACATTATTGCTGCAATATTGGTGCTCATCACTTTTTGGCATCGTTGCTAGGGAGGTGTCTGAGTAATATGTAATTATTGCATTCTTTCTTATATTTCATGTTTCTAATATTCTACCATTAGTTTCATTTCTGTGAAAGTAATTTAGTTGATTCCTTTTTCATTCTACATTCTCAGCTTTTCTTTCCAGTTTTCAAGTAAGATTTCAATTCAGCAATTAGTTTTTGATTTAGTGAGTAGTTTTCAATCAATTTGCAATTTCATTTCTGCAAAGTACTTCCCAAATTTTGAAAAAAAACACAAAACCAAACCAAAAACATCTCCTTTCATGCCTCGTAGGAATAGGGATAACTTAGGGAAATTTTTTCCAAATACCCCCACTGCATCAAACAGCCAACCTTCCCTCTTCTTCAGTGGCTGTGAACTAGAGGAACCCTTAGGTGAGAAACGAGACATATTTTAAGAACCTACAGGGGAAGAAGAAGAAGAAGAACCCATTCCTACTGAGTCAATGGCTGAAAACAAAAATGACAGAGGGAATATAGAGAGAGTTTGGGGTGCCTTCCCCAACAGGGAAACTAATGGGGACACTAAGATGAAAAATATAATCCCCTCTTCCCTTCCTCATTTCCATGGTCTGACCACAAAAGATCCCGATACTTTCCTATTTGAGTTTGTTGTTATATGCTGAACCTATGACTACAAAAATGATGAGCAGAAGTTGAAACTATTTCCATCTACCCTCAAGGATGCAGCTTTGCGCTGGTTCATGGGTTTACCTGGGGATAGCATCACAATGTGGGCTCATATGCAGCACGCCTTCAACAACAAGTATCGAGACTACTATAGGTATAAATATACTAAAGAGGAAATTTTTAGGATGACCTTAGGAAATAATGAATCCCTAGAGGATTATGAAGAAAGATTCCAACTTAGTTACAAAAGGGTCAGGTACACACTTGACCTTGATTCGCTGAAGCTGGTCCTACTTAGAGGAGTAAGGGAACACATTTTGGATACAGTACACTTGTTAGCAAGAGGAGATATATACCATTTACCCTATGAGGATATCAAGACTGTCTTTAGAAACCATTCTAGGGTAGCTAGGAAAAAGGGTAGGGGAAGTCAACCTATGGTCAGTACATCCTCTTCCAATTCATCCATCAAGGGTGAAATTGGAAACATGCTGGAAGATTTCAAGAGTGAGATGCTGCAAACCCTTGCCTTACAGATGGACACTATGCACATTAGGAGAAAGCAGGAGGAAGTAGAGAGAGCCTTGGCCATTTTCTATCCTAGATGCACCAGGAGGCACCCTAGGAATGAATGTCCATTAAATTCTATTGAAATTTGCTCAGTCTGTGAATAAAACCACTTCACAAACAAGTGCCCTTCTTTGCCTAGACTCAAAGCTGTATATCAAGGAGCTGAAGGGGTCACTGAGCAGCTCTACTACATAAACCAAAGGAGACCTCATGGGCCTAGGCCATACCAAAAGGGCATGCAAGGGTCATCCCATGCATATTACAACCCCAACCAAGCCACATCCATACCTTCTTGGGGACCCCCTGCTCATCTTTCCTAGTCTACACCTACTACTTGGTCCTTTTCATCTTAGTACCGTTCTTAGCTAGCCAGCCAGTCATTTCAACCATATGCTCTGCCACAACCTTAGTGGAATGCACTGCCCCAGGGGTGGAGGCCCCAGTACAACAATGTTCCTGCTTTATTGCCTTCACCACCTGCACAACCACAACTGTTACACTCTGCTCCACCTAAACAACCTCAGATGTCTGCCCAACCAAATCCAAACCCGAACAACAGACAGGCACAAAAAGTATACAATGGAGAGACATCATATCCAGCTTATGCTGTGGAGATCTAGGAAATAAGTACTACACTGATAACTCAACATCCACGTTAGCAGATATCCAGTCTTCACTGAAAAAGGAATTCAGTAGACCTAAGTCTGAAGCGCAATTAATTCTGGGATTCAAAGAGATCACGATGAAGCCTAGTGAGACACCCTGGGATCTAGGTCAGAGATTGAAGTGTACGATTCGCGAAGCTAACATGAATCTGACTGATGGGCGGCACCACGAAGAAAGATAGAACAACTCAGCTTGAGGTGCGCAAATAAGTTTGGTGCCTGAAGTGCAAAAGCAAGGGGCATGATAAAGATCACTGTCCAGTTTTTGCAAACTATGTCGTAGCAGGGGGACCAATGCCTTTAAGGCTAGAAGTTCCATCAGGGCCAAGTACACGGCCTATGCTATGGTGTGCTATTTGTCAGGTAGCTAGAAAACATGTGACAGACAATTGCCATTTGCTATAGAAATTCCTACAGACACCGCAACAGATTTTCTCCAACTTTTGTCAATTTGTGGGTCATGATGAGCGCAATTGCTGTAGTTACGAATTAATGATGGATAGAACGCTTGCATATAGGGTGCAGGCAGAAACCTGGCCTCCAAACCAAGGCACTGAGGGGGCACGAGGCGAGTATTAGGGGCGCAGATGAGGCCGAGGTGGAGGAGGATCTGGTAAAGGTCGAGGGCAGGTCATTTGTTACAACTATGGGGGACCAGGACACTACACAGAGACTGCCCGAATCTGACGCATTTTTCATGCCACTATTGTACTCAGTTTGACCAAGTGATGGAGGATTTCCCTATATTATTAGCTAAGATACGTGAAAAGGGGGTGCAGCCTCAGCAGCCAACTCAGAACCTGTAGATGAGGGCTGAGCCTCACGAGGAAGATCATAAGGTAAATATTGTGCTGTGGAGCGGAGCGACGATGGGTGAAGATTAGGGGAAGCAGCTTGAAAAAGGTGAGTGGGTCCACAAAGCACCGGAAAAATAGACTGGGTTTGATCTAGAATGTGCAAGAGAAATGTTTATGGAAGTGAAGAAAAGCTTCGTTGAGGCCTCTATCTAAGGAATTCAGGAGAAGTCGACTGAAGAAATGGACCCATCCATGATCACTACTTTCTTAGAAACCTATATGAAGATGTTGCCCAATAGCAAGTCTGTGAAGGTACTGTAGGAGCTGATCAATAGGTGCACTGGGAAGGAAAACACTACTGATGAACCGTGCGTAGTCAGAAATATTGGCAGGCATAAGGCAAGAATGGTGCGTGAGATGAGGCTTACTGCACAGGTAGGAGAATATGAGATGGATCAAGTTATTCTAGGTTTGGGTTCGGAAGCGAATGTTTTGCCGAAACAAACATGGGAGAGAATGGGGAGACCTATGCTACAGTGGTCTCTAATTCAGTTAAGGATGGCGAATCAACAAAAAATCATCCCCATGGGAAGGTTGTAGGGAGTAGCGATTGATATTGAGAGCATGAGCACACTAGATGATTTTGAAGTAATAGAGATTATGGATGACAACAATCCCTACCCCACGCTCCTTGGGATTAATTGGTCCATTGACATGAATGGGGTAATCAATTTGAAGAAGTAGAAGATGATATTTAAAAAGAAATCACTTCGCGTAGTGGTTCCCCTGGACCTTGCAGAAGGATGCGCTACACTGAACCGATCCACGATTATAAAAGTGATGAGGATTTGGACCAAATTTTCAAGATAACGACGTGAGATTAGGATTGGGTGAATCTGACAGTAGACGGGTGTATTCCATGGGACTACAAGAGTTCCTACACATTAGATTCAGATGAATAATTGGAGCACTGGCATAATCGACTGCATGAAGTATCTACATTGCACTGTAACATGATGACCAAGTCATTGCGCTGTGTATTGTTAGACATAATAAATTTTCCTTACTATGATGGTTTAACTGATGTTGATAAATTTTTTGATGCATTTGAGAGATAAGTTCTAGAGAAGCATCGCTTCCAGGCCTTGGACTGGGTGCTATGTGCTACACCTGTGAGATGGTGGGTCACACACAAGGACAGTTTTGATGATTGGTGCATGTACAAAAGAATGATGAGAGTATGGTTTGGTCACCCACAAGTGCGGCTAATATAAAAATACGATGGGAGGAATGACCCACGCGACTATTTGGCCAAATGGACTGAAGTGTATGGAGTGGAGACTTAGCCGGAGTGGGTACATCTATTTTGTCATACCTTGGATGTTATAGTGATGAATTGGTACTTGGAGATAGAGCTCCACCATGGCACCGAAGAATGGGATGTTTTGCACCAAGGATTTTTTATGGCGTTTAGCTTTGAAGATGGGTTTGAATGTATTGATGAAGCATTGTAGGAGGTCAAGGTAGTGATCTTCAGGATACTGTACGATCCTCTAGATTTAGTTCAACATGATTGGAGTACCCAACTGAGCCACGCACTGGAGTGCTACAATGTGACAGTGGAAGAAGAAGAAAAAGACCCAAGGAATATTAATATTCAAGAGACTGAAGGTCACTGTGAAGTTGAAGGACCCCAACTAGAGAATCCAGACATCACTGAGCCACTAAAAACTAGATAGGTGAATATTGGCACGGAGGAAGAGTCGAAGTTTGAAAATGTTGGGGACTAATGGGATGACGCAACAGTAGATAAGGTCATCGAATTGCTCTATGAATATCAAGATCTCTTCCCTACGAATTTTCAAGATCTGAAAGTGATAATAGGGGACTTGGGTGTCATGAAGATCACTCTAAAACCAGATACGAAGCTAGTTAAGTAAAGAACTTACCACCTCAATCCGAAGTATAAAGAAAGGGTCTGCTTGGAATTGGATAAAATGCTTGCAGCAGGCATCATTGAACCACTAGAAGAGTTTGATTGGGTAATCCCAATGGTAGTTCAGGACAATAAACAGAAGGATGAGATACGAATATGCGTAGATCTCACGAAGTTGAATGACACTTGTGTGCATGATCCTTTCCCACTCCGTTCACTGATGAAGTGTTGGATAATGTTGGTGGCCGAGAAGCATATTCATTCAATGATGGGTTCTCAGGGTACCATTAGATCAAGATCGCGTCAGAGGATAGGAGTAAGATGACCTTCACGACTGAATGGGGATGCTTCCAGTATACTGTGATGCCTTTTGGGCTGAAGAACGCGTCGGCAATCTTCTCGCGCATAGTCATTCCAGCGTTTAAAGATTTCATCCACAAATTTATGGAGGTATACTTTGATGATTGGATAGTGTTTGGACTAGTAAATCGCCATGTAGAAAGTCTACGCTTGATGCTGGATACATCTAGAAGGTACCAGATCACACTCAATCTAAAGAAATGTTTGTTCTGTGTCCCTTTTGGGATCTTGTTGGGTCACGTGGTATGCAGACAAGGCTTGATGGTAGACCCTACGAAGATCGCGATTATAATCAATTTGGAGGCACCAAGAAGTGTGAAACAGCTGCACGCAACATTGGGGCATACAGGGTACTATATAAAGTTCATCAAAAGCTATGCCCAGATCACCGCACCAATGGAGAAACTATTAAAAAAGGATGCTACATTCTGCTAGAATGAAGAATGTCATAAGAGCTTGGGCGTGCTAAAAGAAAAAATGGTCACCATGCCAATCCTCGTCTTCTCGCATTGGAAGAAGGAATTTCATGTGCATGTGGACGCGTCCTGTATTGTGCTGGGAGAAATACTAACACAGGCCAGTGAGGGAGAATTAGATCATCCTATAGTATTCGCAAGTAGGAAGTTATCTAAAGCTGAGAAGAATTATACAATGACAGAGTGGGAAGGTCTAGCTATGGTATATGCACTCTAGAAGTTCAAGCACCACTTACTAGGAAAACATTTTAAGATGTATACAGACCATTCTGCATTGAAGTACTTGGTGAACAAGCCTATGTTGGGGGGGGGGGGGGGGATATGTAGATGGTTGTTGTTGTTTCAAGAATATGATTTTGAAGTTATTGTGAAACCAAGATGATTGAATGCCAAACCGGATCACCTGTTGCGCATTGAAAAAAGAGAGGAGCCTACTAATTTGGAGGAAGGACTACTTGACGTGCAACTCTTTGTGGTGCACATCGTGGATAGTCACTTTGAAGATATTATACACTTCCTAACAATGGGAATGACTCTAAAAGGATATACTAGACAACAAAAGAAGGAATTGGTGGTGCGCGCGACAGACTTTTCTGTCATTGCAAGACACTTGTATAAAATGGGATCAAATGAAATACTACGATGTTATGCGCTACAATTTGAATGAAACAACATCCTCGCCAAGGCTCATGGAGGAGTTGTGGGAGGACATTATGCAGGCAAAGAAACAATGCAGAAGATTCTACGCGCTGGGTTGTGGTGGCTGACACTACATAGGGATTCAAAAGCATATTGTAGGGCATTCGATGCATGCCAAACGACTGGCACACCATTGCGGAGGGATGAGCTACCACTGAATCTGCAGATATCATTACAGCCATTCGAGAAGTGGGCGATTGAATTTGTGGGACCAATTCAGCCTCCAGGAAATAAGATGGGTGTGTGGTACATCATCACTGTGACTGAGTATTTAACCAGATGGGTAGAGGCACAGTCTGTGAAGGACTAAACAAGTGCAACAACAACACAATTCATCTTTGAGTACATGCTGATGAGCTTTGGTTTTCCGAAAATTTTGATGAGCGATTGCATTACGCATTTTCTTAATGAAACGATCAGCACGTTGACAGAGGAATTTCAAGTTTACCATCAAAAGAGTAGACCATATCACCTGCAGGCTAGTGGAACGGTAGAAGTGTTTAATAAGATACCAGAGAGCACACTGACGAAGGTTTGAAATGCACAAAGAAATGACTGGGATGTGTGCGTACCCGCAGTGCTATGGGCTTATAGAACAACTTGTAAGAAATTGACTAGACAAACACCTTTTAGGTTGGTTTATGGTGTTGAAGCTGTGATGCCAATGGAATACATTGTACCTAGTCTACGCATAACAGCATTCACAGGAATGGAAAATTGCAGAGCCATGGAAGAAAGGATCATACAGCTGACAGAACTCGAAGAGGAAAGGTTTCTGGCTGGATTCCATCAGCAAGTTCAAAAGGAGTGTGAAAAGGCATGGCACGATCGGCACATCAAACTGCGCACCTTCAAGGTAAATGATTTAGTGTTATTATATGACCACAAGTTTGATAAATTTCTAGGAAATTTTTGGATGCATTGGCTGGGGCCCTATGTCATCAAGGAGATTACCAATGGTGGAGCAGTTCAGTTGGTAAAGTTGAATGGAGAGACATTCCCAGGAAAGGTGAATGGTAGTGGGTTGAAGCCATACACCGAGGATCCCGCCAGATGACTATATGGAGGAAGCATAGTCTTAGCACTCCAAGAGCTGAAAGGAGGCATGGGACTATAAACTACACTGCCCGGGTTGTAGAGCTGCGTGATTAGGGTACTGTGCATAATGGAGGATTGTCACAGTATCAGCGGAAGCGCGAGGGGAGTTGCATTACTAAAGGAGAGACCACACAGGGTAGTCAAAATGTGACCGTTATGGTCATTGTTCATGACTTGACAGTGGGAAAATAGCTAAATGACATGGGGAGGTGGAAATTAAGTCAGAATTCAAGAGAAAGATCTTTGAAAATCCACTGTCACTCTAGCATTTATGAACAGAATTTGGGGGGAACGGTCGGATTGAAATTCGAAATTGCCTATAAATTACAGATGGCCAACCAATGAAAAACCTTTGGAATTTTGAGAATTCAAGTGTTGAGCTATAAGGCGTGCATGAACCTTGACTATTTTGAGGCTTTGGTACTGAGTTTAGTGTTTGAGAAATTGCCAAAGGAAACTCAGGATCTTTTAACTCACATTATGTCGGCACCCATGGAGACTGCAAGTGTTGGAGAAGTGATGGCAGCTGAGGGAGCTACCCCAGAGGTAGCGAGTGTAGAGATACCTGCAGAAGTACCCAAATCACTGAGGTCGCCTAGGCCAAGGCCTACACCAACCAAAGAGGGTCCAAAACCAAAGAGGGATAAGCAGAAAGTTGCACAGCCGGAAATCCTAGAAATCCTAGAAATCACCCACAGAAAGAAAAGCCCATTGCATAGGAGAAGGGAAAGGTAGTAGACCTGGAACCTGATGAGGACATAGAAGACATTGATATGGGCATGGAAGATGTTGACATGGGGGTAGAAGACATTGACATTGAGGGGGTAGACCCTATCTCCAAGCTGCTAGCATATGTCCCTCCATGCCGAGGCAAGGTGAAGGTACCAAAGGACATCAATGAGAAGAAAATCATGCTTTTCACACCATTACTGCCAGACAAAATCACATTTAATGGTTTTCACCTGGCACACATCCCCCATTTAAAGCTGGAGGATTGGGATTTGGCAGATACAGAGCGCTTTCCCCACTTGGCCACTGATACATTCATGCACTGCGTCTTCTATAAAGACTCTGGTGTGACCGTGCTGGAGCCAAGACAGTGGATAAAAGGGGTGGACAAGGTAGAACTGTTGAACATGCTATGGGTGTCACATTACAACTGTGCACCCATAACTTTGATAGTGATCAAGCAGCTATTATGCTTGGTGCATGATGGGTGCCTATGGTTAGGAGAACTGATACCGATCACTGACATGCTGATCCACAGGATCACTTTTCTCTTACATTTAGGCTTGAATCTGGCCATGGCATTTGGCAGAAAGATGGGTGAACACTACGTCACCGAACGAATGAACGATAAGTTCAAGCTTGCCAAGAAGTCGCGTGGCTACTCCATCTCTAGCATAACAGACCCTGTGTTTAAAGTAGGAACCCAGATCTTGGTGGGGAAAATTGTGAGGAAGTATCACACAGATGAAGTGTCGACACCGGTTGTATCTTTAGCAGCCCAGTGAATGAAGGGCATACAATTTAACTAGGTGCGCTACCTTTGCAGCGAGTTTCTTGCGAACTACAGAGAAGTGCAAGTTAAAAGAAAGGCCTTCCACTATGCATGGATACTACTATCGATTGTAATGGTTGCGTGGGACTTACCGAAGGACAGTCAATTTCCTCCAATTGCGGCAGAGCTGCTAGAAGCAATGAAATTCACTTTGCTATAGGCCATGAAGGACCCCCAAAGGGTCAAGGACAACAAGATATTCTGGATTCTCATGGAATCAAGCATCCATGCCACAATCAACTGCAAGCCGCGGCTCTCACCGACTGTCTTTGAGTAGTTTTCTGAATATGTGGAGTTCAAGGTGAACTTCCACTACGTTTCCATCAGAGCGCAGAAGGACCCCACACAAAAATGGTATGATCTTCCATACCTGGCGATGGATGATGCAATCGTCGTGGTTCTAGAGAGTTGGCCCACAAAGTGGCGCACGACCTTAGACCTATCACTTGGGTCTAGTAAGTCTACCGTGAAGTAGAATAAGGAAGAGGCTAGATTAAAGATGGAGCAGTTGGCCAAAAGATGGAGGAAGGAAGCTAAGGACAAAGCCAAAGCAGAGCACACGACCAAAAAGCAGGCACAAGGGGAGGAGAAAGAGGAAGACCACAACCCTGATAGGAGTTAGAAGTCTCCTTCCCCGCAGACGGAGGAGGAGTAGAAACACTCAGAACAGTGGGGAGCAAACCTAGAGACTACTCCATTCTGCATTAAGCACACAAGGGAGCTGGAGAAGATAGGACCGTGGAAGAAGTCCAAGGCTAGCAAATTGTCCCTTAACCCAATTACCTTGACAGAGGGTGATTTGAATGATATCAGTGATACAGTGAGGGATGCAACTACAGAACTGCTACAGTAGTTCAAGCAGCAGCAGAAATAGGCCTTGGTCACCATTCAAATAGGTCTGGGTGAGCTGCAGATCCAGGAAACTCAGGTTTAGACTAGTGTAGGGTGGGGCAGCGCAGCATTGAGCAATTTGGTGCCTGGAACCTCAGATGCAGTAGAGATGGTCCGTTCAATAGATCCCCAAGCTGTCACGCTGCCGAATGGAGCATTGACTGGAGAAACAGAGTCTGACAGGGCCATTGTTAGTGCTCTCAAGAAAATTGGGTTAAACTTAGCCACACTTCCAAGTGAAGCCCTTCACACCCTGCACAATGGTGTGATCGCGGAACTTCGAGCTCGGGAACAGCACACATTCAATGTTATCAGCAAGAAGAGGGTGAACAATGCCCAGATGTTCATAGAAAAGATGTCCATGATTGATCTTCTTAAGAAGATCACAAAGACGAATAAGCACACAATGGTTGTGGTGGTTGAGGCATGCTAGACTGTTCAAGAGCTTAACATCCTAGAAGATATGCCATTTGATGCAAGAATGTGGAAGCTCGCTACAGGTGTGTGCGAGGCACGAATAGAGTTAGCTAAGATTCAGTTTGAACTGAACCTTAAGATCACTAAACTTGAGTTGAGGGCCCAACCTTCGACTCCACTAGAAGTCAGAGAGCACTGCGAGACCACTATCAAAGATGTCGTTGCAGCTATCGATACTGCAGTGAAGGATTGAACAGCACTCTTCGAATAGGTGCTCGAAGTAGTTATGAGTATGCAAGAAGATCCCAACCTGCAACAGCTAGAAACTGAGGCATGGGAGCTACATCAGAGGTATGATGAGGTCAAAGCAATGGCGTGTACTGTCACCGTCACGCAGAGGTTGGCAAAGCTGCAGGAAGCGAAGGCACTAAAGGAATAGGTGGATGCAGCTTAGTGCAAGGAGGCAGTACTAAAGGCTAGACTGGGGCCTTAGCTAGAGGAAGCCTATGTACTCATTGCCTCCATTGAAGGAAAATTGGCTAGTCTGCATGCGACACAACAGAACATACAAGTAGATAGTGCAGGACCAATCATGGAGAGGTTGGTCAAGTAGGCTAAGCAGGCAATGACGTAGTGTACTGTTGAGGTTGTAGTAGTACATGTCGAATTGGGAGGTATTCACGACAAGATCTCCATACCAGCCGAGTGACTTGGGGTGAGTCACCAGATTTGTGTTGGGGGCCTATTGGGAACGGGTCCCCTAGGGTCAATTTTGGGGTTAAAAGCCCAAGATTTGGGGCTAAAAGCCCATGTTTTGTATAAAGAATGTAAAGTATCTGCATTTTGTGGTCACAGAGCATGAAGATGTAAATAGTCAAAAAGGGTTTCCACCCTTAGTTTAGGTAACTTGTGTCGGGTTGATAAGATTCACCCCTGGTCTGCAGACCATGGGAATGTATAAAAAGGGAGTCTTAGAAGAGTCTAAGGCAGTTCAGTTCTTAGTATGTTTTTGGGCAATTAACTGATGTAATGAGTCTATGAGAGCTAAAAGTGAAGAGTCTTAGTGTAGGAAGAGTCACTGCAATTGAGTGCATAGAGGCCTAGGGTAGAAGTCTACCACTGAGTGCACGGACCCCTCCAGTTGTGTGCACAGGGAAGTTAGAGTCTGTACTGGAGATATAAACCATGAATAAAGGGAATTATTCTAGAAATATCTATGTATGAGCTCTTTTACTTCTGTTATGAATATACCTGGTTATGCTATGTTGAATACTAGGTTTAAGATTTAATGTTGTATTGATGCACAAATCTATGTGTTTTACTTTGTCATATGAACACAAGTAAGAATATCTGTTTACGCGAAGATAATCATAATGCACGTTGAAATTAACCAATACTTAAGTTAATCTGGGTAGACACATAAGTAAGAGTAATTACAGGGTCACGTAAGCATCTGAATTTCCTATCTAGGGTCTGCGGAGGATGATTGTAGACCTTTGTGAAGGTTTCAAAGCCAAATAAGAGAAAATTAGTTCCTACATCCCCCCATACTTCTTCGGGTGAGACTTCAGTCTGCGCTCTGCAGATTGATGCCGAAAGGTCCAGTAGTGTAGGGATTTTCTTGGCTAATTAATGTTGAACCTAGGTCAGGTCCCATCAAGCCAATATGCTTGCAAAAAGAGAAAGCATGACTAATCCTAGTTGTAGAAAAGAAAAACTACTTGAAAGGAAACATAATTAATTTTGCAGAAAGGATATCCTAGTTACTTTTATAGAAAGGAAAGGTTATTCTAATTTACACAAATGTAAATGTTAATCATAATTTCAGAAATATAGACATTAACCTATTGTCAAAGTGTAAATGGTGCATCAAAAGGAAACCTAGTCTATACAATAGAAATAACAATGTTGGAAATGGAAACCCTAGATTGAGATGTATGAAAAAAGAAAGAAAACCTAATCTACCTTACAAGAAGCATGAAATCATTCTTCAATCACTACATTCAGGTTATATTTTTCTAATGAATATCAAAAGGTGCTTCGTAAAGTAATCATGAAAATCATCATTATGCTCTTCAAGTCATGAATTTGTCCACTAACTCTAATTGTAGAAGTGAATTGCAATGGTGAAGAGGCAAGGCTTAAGATCTCTTTGGTATGAATAAATCATATTTTTGGAGCCTAAGAGTCATTAATAAAGGTGAGGAGTGAAAAATCAAGTTTGAGAGGCAAATATAGTCAAGTTTAGAGAGCTTCTGCATAGTGTTACAGGAAGTTATAGGGCTGCTATAGGATTGCTCTATTTTTCTACAGGATTTAACGCTTGACCATTCTGAGGGCTAGAAAGGTGTTACAAACGTGGGAAGAATTAGGGGAAGGTAGAATAAGGTTTTTTGTTTCCCTATTCAAGCTTGGTACACTTCAGGGGTCCATCCTGCATCAATAATAATGCACACGGTTGTTATATGGAATTTTCATCTACAGATAAACACATTTTCCCTAGGTGGGTGACTACACCTAAAACAACAGAAAGAAAGTAGTTTAACCTTTTGTTATAGAAGATAGATGAGATTGCGGAACTTACTTGTTGCCTTTTGCTTCCTAAATCTCTTTTCAATCACTCCCATCACTCCCACTTGAACTAAATCTGCTCAAAAGGTACCTGCATCAAAAGAAACAGAAACAAGAAATGATCAAAACATACATGATCTATCTACTATAAAACAATGGAATCGAAGACATTGAAACACATAATCATCACAGATATGAACAATCATATGAGAAAAGGAATAATATCTTTATTAATGTAGAAGGAAGAGTATCACCCAATACAGTTCGATCATGTGCCACTCCTCCATCTTCAGTCCAATCCTCGCCACATAAAAATCACAACACTCTAGCAGCATACCATTGCTTAACATAAAATCAATCCTCAAACCAACAGAATTTCCTTACAAACTTCAGATTCTAGCCCCTTGATCACTATGATGAGTGCTCAATTTATAGGAAATGGAGGTGGTTTTGTCATAAATGAGGGTATTGAATGGCCTTCCAAACTTGGATTTAGTTTCCATGGAGCAAGGGATGAGAGGATAGGACGTTAATAGATCCTTAGCCTATCCAATTTTCAGCTCATAGGAATAGATAAGAGTGGGAACCTTCTAAAATCATCTAGAATGAAGGAATATTACTAGAACCCTATGAAAATTTCACTCAATCTTCCCCAGCGTAGGCTAAAAGGGGCCTAAGTGCACTGCAGTGCAGGCCACAATGGGCCTCCCTACTCTGCAGTGCACTGTCTCAAGGCTTGGGCTGCGCTGGTGTCCTAAGGAGGCATTTCAAGAAGGCTTCATGGCATGAAACATTCATAGAAGGAGGCATTCAATGAGTTGACTTTTATAGGGCATGTAACAACTAAATTAGGGTTTGATGAGCCCTAATAGTACTGATCTAAATGTCGGGATTGATGTGCCCAAATAGACCTGTAACAACGGTATCCTTTAACAACACAAAACTATGCTCTTGGTGAATGGTGTTTTGGGAGAGTTGTAAGGTGAAAAGAAAGCAGTTGATGGTAGGGAGAGGAGTGCAAATGAAAATTCTAACCCTGTAAAGCAACAGTAGTACCTTCACACCAGACAAATTATTCTTTTTCATCTTAGAAAGAGTGCTAAACTAATGACCAAATTGTAGAAAATGGAAATAACCAAAAAAGGGTGAGTTGAATTTTATTTTAAATATATCTACTAAATTAAAAGAAATCTAACTTGTAGTATGCACAATACATACATCCATAAGATATTATGCTTCCTAGATTTAAAGAAGACTTTTAGACCAATCATTAAATATGCAGAAAATAGAGTATGTAAAAGAAGGAAAATAAGAGACCTAACTTCTGCAAAAGATAAAAAATATATATTTTTTGGCTTTCTAATAATATATCTCCAACCATGCAACCCATAAGAGAAGTGATTGGAAGACTTGCACAACATATTTTCATAAACAAGTCTGCTAGATAGCGAAGGAAAATATTGCTATGAAATAAAATGCATGGAATAAATATACAAATAAGAGAGACTAGAGCCTCTATATTGGGCCCTAAACCAAGGGGACTCATCCCTCTGAAACAAAATCAATTGTAGATCAACAAAGGGCTTTTAATTAATGCAAAAAAGTGCTCAAGTACATCAAAAATTGAAATGGAAAAAACAATTTCTTATCTCCTAATAGTTTATATCCTCTTGCAAAAATTCAAATCTTATTGAGCCCTTAGGTCTCGTTAT
This sequence comes from Pinus tabuliformis, assembly GCA_031772625.1. Classification (NCBI taxonomy): domain Eukaryota; kingdom Viridiplantae; phylum Streptophyta; class Pinopsida; order Pinales; family Pinaceae; genus Pinus; species Pinus tabuliformis. The sequence goes on along the minus strand of CM062812.1, from coordinate 858,450,895 downwards.
TTATACAAAAATTGACTTAGGGGAAAGATCCTTTGAAAGAGGGTTTCTTCCCTCCAAAAATCCTAAAAAGATGGATATTTCTCCCTTTATTCCTCAAGTTCATCAACTGTTAGTGGATCTTCGAATTGTGGGTGAGTAAATTTACGGAGTAGGTCAAGATTTGGATGAGTAAATGTAGGATACCATCCTCCTACACGTTCTCCAGTTGCCTCCAATGTATCGAAGCATAGTAAATGCACTCTTTTCCTGCACATTAATCATGTTAGGCCATAAGATATTATAAACATCCTTTAGTCTTCTTAATAAACACATTATAGTCAGAAAGATGTTATCAAATGTTAGGAAAGAGGTAATTATGTGTTGAAAGGTGGCTAGATGGGCCTTGTGGTATACCTATTAATGGGGCCCATCACTTGCACTAAGCACCCTCACAAATCTTAACACTAACTACATGTCTTCTTTCCCTATGTAAAGAGTCCAATCCAAATCTTATCTTCATATTCATCTTTGTTTTTGAGCTATGTGCACTATTGAAATATGAGGAGCACTCACTCTCTCATGGTTGCAAATGCCCCATCAATTTTGTGAGTTAGTCAACTATCATTTTTTCTTTCACAAGTGTCACTTTTAGTTTCTCTTACTCTTATGTGTGCCATTTTTGCTTCCTCTATATTTTACAAGTGTTTTTTTTCCTACTTTCATTCTTGCATTTGTCATTTGTGTTTTCATTGTGTTTACATGTGTTTTTTTCGCTCTTGCATGTGTTGCTTTCACTTGTTTTCCCACATCTTAAGATCAAGATGGCACACCTCCTAGAGGTAGCCCTAGCACATTCTCTTGCACTAGTTGATGGTATTCATCATTAGAATATGTATTGCACACTTACCTATGGCATAGCGTGCCTTTCAGTTGCAGTCAACACTTGTGTCGTCACTTGTATTTCAAGTGTCACAATCTTATGTTTTAATTGTCGCACTTAGAAACAAGTGTCAATTTGTTGCTGTTTCAATAAATACATCTTGATTTTAGGTACTGTGTATATTCTTTTCATGTGGTCAATTGTATATGTGTGTGTGGTCATGTTCAAGACTTCTTGCATGCTCTTACTCTTACTCTCTTTCCTCACTAATCTCGTATTTAGTCAATTTTGGATCTCTCTTTGTCCTCACAACTTGTTGGTCCTCCTAATTGTCATAATTCCATTAACTGAACTATCCATTTTACATCATTCCATTCATCCATTGTTAGCATTTTTAACCATATTCCTCCATAAAACACATCAAATTTCCACATACATGTTTACTTGGTTTATTATTATTATTTACATTATTTTTAACGAATTAAGAAGAATTTTGCATGGTTTTACTAATGACAGTGTTGTAGCCACTACAACCACCCTCCAAAATTTTTCCTTAGCTCGTTTTGGAGCCTCCCTAATAACCTTTCACAGCATCTTCCCTTTCTTTGTCAAGTTCACAAGCTTCAGTGTTTTTCATGCACAAAGGCAGCCTGTCGATCATAGCTTGATGCATTTCCCTCATAGGCTGCTCACCCAGACTTGGTCTAGCTGCAAGCTAAACAACTTCCCCTAGAAAATTGTACATTTATGGAGGGAACCCAAACTTCCCTCCAGAAATTCCGCAATTCTATCTGAAAGCCTGTTGGGCTCTACAATTGTGCAATTCTACCAGCCAACACTCCCAACAAAAAATGTGCAAATTTCCCCAGCAGAGCTATTTAGCCCAGAATTTGCAAAAATCTAGGCAGCAGTCAACTGCTCTACCCAGAAATTGTGCAAATCTCCTGGCCAGTGAGCCCATCTCCCAGCCAGAAATGCACATTTCCTTCAAGCAGTCGAACAACCTCTTGCATGTGTAGCTGAGTTGACCGGTTCCCTCCGGGACCGGGCAAAATAGACTTGCATGCATGGGCTGCTTCTCCCAAGGTAGCATGCAAATTCATCCGTTGTTTCAAGGATCTATTTTTTGCAGTTGGAGGTTACATGAAATGATCATTTCAGAAGGCTCCCACTAAATGTCGTTTTCCCTAGATTTGTAGCATGTGCATCACAACCTCGATGTTATCAAAAATCATCAAACAGATGTCGCAAATATCATTCCTCACATCAACCTTGCATCTCTAACATCCCACATCACATCTAGGAGCAATCAACACATTCAGCTCAACTACTTTGGGGTAAGCTTGCTTCCCATGCCTTGTGTTACATTTCTATCACTTTTTGTGTTTTCGCTTGTATGAGTACGGTTTGCTTGATTTCTTTGAATGCCTAGTGTCATTTACAAGTATATTATCTTGTCCTATCACGTTTCATTTTCCGTTAACATCTCACTGTTGTCGCATGCATGAAACTATTTTCCACGAACGGTCGCAAATTCGGCGACTCGCCTCACCCACATGCATGTTGTTCCATTTTTTGAATTTTTCATTCACCATTTGCATGCATGATCATTCAATTATGCTTACACTCAGTATCAGCATGCATGCGCTGTCCTATTTGCTTTCAGTTGACCGTCAGCGAGCCGGGCCAACCTTGGCCCAGACTCTGCCTTCACCAAGGCTGCATTACGCAATCTAGGGAAGTAAGGCTTTGCCTTCCTCTCCAAAAATGCGCATTTTTTCCTAGCAATGGCCTCCAACACTGTTCTACGCATTTCTAGAGGAGAGTGACTACTTGGCCCAGGAAATTGTGCAAATCAGTCCCTAGGCCTGCAGACCTTCCTAGCTGGAACTGCGCATTGTGCAATCCTAGCAGCTAGCAGCCAGACTGGACTATGCATTGCGCAGTTCCAGCACCCAGTCAGTATCCCAGCAACCCAAGCTATGCCTTGCAGAGTCTTGGCAGTCATTCTCCAAACCTCCCGACCGAAATTACGCAACCTTCATGATCAGTCACACAGGTATGTTGCAAGTCAGTTCTCAATTTCATTTTAGTTTTCGACTGATAGATTGCTTGCCATGAGTGTTGCCATGTGTCTAGGTACTGCAGGTGTTCATCTACCTCTCAGCAATGCAGGTATAATGGTTTCCCAGAGGGCAGAGTCGAAGACACCATTCAAAGCACACCTGGAGATGAAGTTGACCAAATTTCTATGATATTTCCTACTCACGAAGATATCAGGTTGTTTGTAGACAAGGACATCAAGATATAACAACAGCAACATCACAGCAAGTGGCATCATGAACAACAGTTGAAGGCAGCATACCGAATGTAGTGATCATAATGAATGCAGCAAAGACAATGAATGCAATGAACGTCGTGAATGTAATGAATGAAAGAGGAAGGTTGTTCACAACATAGGGGAGGAACAAGGTTGCAAGCTGAAGATGATGAAAGAAACTTTGGAGACTCAGGCTATGAGGTGATGGCGCTACGTGATGATCGCACAAAGATAGGGAATGGAATGAAGAAGGAGTTGCATGTGATGAAGCAGCAAATTACGGAAGAACATGAAGCTTCACAGACGGACAAGGGAGTTGTAGTAGGAACAGGAACAACAGTGTGCGAAATATGCACTCACTGATGAAACTGCAGCTGTACAAGTTAAAGATCCATCCCAGCAGCTAAGGTGTAGACATGGTGATAATTGTTGTTAATTGCATGCAAGGGGTTCAGTAGCATGCATGCATGTAATGCAACCCATTCAACACACTCACCAAGGTGAAGACAAGAAGCAAGTCCAACTGGAGCTAAACATGTACTTCAGCAAGTTGATGTGCATGATCACCAGCACACACTTGAAGATCAGCATGGACACTATGCATTAGTGTGTTTCAGGTTTAGCCACACCCAAGAAGACCATGCACATGATAGCAGACGAGTTGGATGAAGGGGCCAAACCAATGCACCAGTTGCAACGGAGGCAAGAGTTTGCTTCAGCAAGATGTCACCATAAGGTGCATGCACACCATCACAAATGACCAAGCTTGGCATCAACTCACCACCTTCACCATCACAAGCATGTCAAGGATTTGGTCTCATCACAACAGACTGAGTGTCAATGATGTCTTGCTTGGCTTGCTCAAGCCATTTTGTCTCACATGAGTACATGTGCATTGTAATGTTGAGTCATGTCAAGTGTAAGTCAAGTGTCAATAGTTGGATGTAACAGTCATAGAGTAAGTGAAGAGTCATGAGGGTAGTTTAACTGTCACAAAGGGGAATGTCAAGGATCACCCGAACATTTACTATAAATAGTCCATCATAACTCATTGTAAGGGCTTTTGGTCATCCAAGCTTCTGAGAAGACTATCTTGGAAAGAGCTTGGACAGTATTGTAACGCACCTTGGCTTCTCCACTACCTAGAGCTAGTTCATCTCTTTGGAGGAGCAGGCAGATGTGGATGTAACATTCCACTGTTGGGGCTAGTGGGTTTACATGGATGTATTATATGATTGAAACTTACACTTCTTTATATAATAAGAGCCAACAAATTTTCACACATGTATTGTATTTGTTGTAAGATTGATCTTTAACACTTGTAATGAATGTTCCTTTAGATTGTGTTCTACATCTGAACTATTTCATTTGTTGTAATGCACAATCTATTAATCAAAATGTGTTGTGTATGTTGTTAATGATGTCCTATTTGTGTGGACTCTTCTACTGGACATCAGACAAACCTTTCATATGAAGCTCGTTGTAACAACCGTTGCACTCGTTCGGACTTATCCGTGAGTGTTGTACGTGTTATCTTACCTTGTATGTTGTGATTGTTGCATCCATGTGGACTGCTCTGTGGGAAGCTGCGTATGTCCTATGTGTTGTGTGTTCCTAGTAGAGTTGGGACTGATCCCTTTCAACCTGGAACTCACCTTCGCCCTCATCTCAACACCTATGTTAGAACCTATCATGCACCTTCCTTGACTCACTGCAGCGGCCACACCCTTGCTACTAACAGAGTTATCTTACTTGCCTCTATGTGACATCGTGGTCAAGGCATTACCTTATGACCCATTGTTGGGACTCCTACAAAAAACTGTCTGAGGTCTAATTAGGACTTATTACTAGGGAGATCCCCTTGACATGTTGGTGGGTCCAGCACCGTCAACATTTCTGACACTAGAAGGAGGGCTTGATGAAAAGTTGTGTCCTCTCATCCAGTTTTGAACCTTTGCATATCTTTCATGGAGTCTTGCACTCCTCTTCCCTTGTGGTGTTTTTCGAATCGTGAAGATGTCTCCATCATAGGGAAGTTTTTCAATCTCTTTTCCACTTTCAGGTATGATGGTGAAGGAAAAGTGGCCTGGCCTGAGTACTTACATGACTTTCTTTCCATGCTTCATGAGGAAGATGATTTTTCAGATGAACAGGATGACTTGATGCTTGCATACACATTTCGCAAATCTCCATTTCATTGGTTTCTCAGCCTACCGGCTGACATCGTGCACTCATTTGAGCACTTTTGTGATCTTGTTGAAGACATGTTCCATCTTTTTGATCCAAACCATCTTGACTGAAAATTGTTACAACAATGGAGGGCTCTGCATGAATTAGTTATTGATTTTTGGCAGCGCTTCTGTGACTTGCAGTTTCAAGCTCCGAGGAGCCAGATTAAATTTGCTAACCTTTGGGATCGGTTTGAGTATTGCCTTAAGGATTGTGCCTATCCCAAGAGAAAGTTTGAAAATTAAGCCTCACTCAACATTCTTCATCGATGGAGCTATGCAATCTCATGTGGATGCGGTCACTATCTCGACTACCTGTCTGCCTCCCTCTTATTCAATATCTCTACCACTACCTAGTGATGTTGAGCATCATGCTCACACACCTGCTCAGTTTTCACATTCTCCCAACATCACTTCACTCAATTTTCACACAGATTTGGTTGTGATTCCTTCAATATCTCATATGCTTTCTTTTCTATGACCTCTTTCTTCACACTTGGGTGTTCCTCTGGATGATGTTGTCTTGTGTTCATCCATTCCAGACTCTTCACTTGTTGTGACAAAGGAACAACCTATTGACAGAGTTGGTGTTGCACAACCAACATGCATTGTCATTCATGAAGAGTATGAGTGGGAGCTTGAACATCAACACTCGGTGAAGGATGACTCCCTTCCATCTGAGCCCCCTCCATTCTTTCTTGACCTCTTTGGTGAACCTACCGTCCATGATTTTGCAAGCATGTCTTCATCCATGGATGCACCCATTCTTGATCACTTGTAGGACTCACTGGATGTTGGTCCATCATTCGACAGCGGAGAGGATAAGTTATTCATTGAAAATCCACTTGATATTTCAACTGTCTTTTCTAGAAACACAGACGATGAGTTTGTTCACTTTTCATCTACCTCTCTATTTGATTTATCTGATCATGAGGATGCCAAAGAAATCATTGATTTTTGTTATCGTGGTAGTCATGATCCATTTGTTTCCATTTTTTATCATGATCATGAATCTATCAAAGTTGATCTTTCAAAACCACCGGTTTATGATGATCTACTTGATGATGAAGTTGAAACACCCAAGAATGTCGAGGCACTTCAGCCCAAGCTGATGGTTATGTCAGATCCTCGCTCTATTGGGGTTCGTCTCACTTCCGGTCGGGAAACTGTTCAATCACCCAAGGCTCCTCATCACTCATTTGTATGCATTGAAGATCCATCTCGCACATAGATCACATCTCCTCCACTCAAACTACACAATCCCATTACTCATTCATTGGAGGAATCTTACATTGCAAGCATATGTGCATGACGAAAGTTATCTTTGTTTCTTCCATTTGCTTGCATGTCTCAATCAAGAGTGTGCTTATGCTTCCAAGTTTCACACAGTGTCACACAACACCATGATAAATCCATGGACTGCCAATCATGCACTTGTACTCACTTATGTCCTATGGGAACTATTAAACACGAAGTGTGGTTGTCTTCATTGTTATATCTTTATTACTTGCTCGTTCGCACAACTGGGTTGCTCATGGACCAAGCCTTCACCAACATGGGTCTACCAATGCTCCAGTGGCTACATTGGAAATATCACTTCACGTGATCAGGCCCATGCACCATTAGTGTAGGAGTAAGAGGAGTGCTTGCTTTCAGTCAGTTTGCTTGCACGCTTGTTTTCTTATTCGCTTGGCTTTGATGTTTGTAGTTCTCTTGTTTCATTTGTAGGTTAATTTTACATGAAGCCTTGTATGAATCTTGAAACGAGATGCGTGAAGTACAAGAGGGCTTGTAAAGCTATCACTACTTGGTTATCTGTCATCTTGCCTCTGTATGAATAACTTCTTACCTTCATTCCATGATATGTCGAAGAAAAATACGTATTCTTCGAAGTGAACCTTGGTAAAAACACAACGCTTGCATGCTAACTAGTGGCTCTTTCTCTAGTCGGTTGTTTTTGAGTTAAACCTTGTAAACTAGGTCAAGTAGAGTAAGGTGAGGGGGAAACACTAACAGGCACATCAGAGATACAATAAACTACTTCTCTGTTGGAACAACCCCTTCTGCTTTCAATAAGTTGGGATCCATCTTCCGCCTCTGAAATGAATAAGTGTTATGCACAGTTAAAAACAAATGATGAAAAAAGTGAAAAAAAGTTTGAAAAAAAAAAGAAAATGAATAAGGAGAAGGAAGAGAAAGGCTTCCCACATAGAGAGATGATGCAAGTAACTTCGTCAAGGTACTAACCAAGCTCGTTGGTAGTAGAGTCATGCTTGTGTTCCTATGTGACTCCGCGAGGGTATGGTCTAGGCCTACTGGCAGTGGAGCAACACCAAAGATGAAACTAAGACTCTAACGACTATATTGCTTGTGCACCAATATACCCCTCAACCCCAATCGAAACAATTGTGTTGCCTTGGCTTGGAATGTGTGTCAATCGACCAAGAGCTTGGAAGATGCTACATCTTATAATCAAGCTAGTGTGAAAGCAAGATGAGCTGAGAGCTAAACAATACTTCCAGAGGTGTTAGACTTGCTTTTCACGAACAATGTCCATTCAGAGAGCTGGACTTCTACCAGTTTGTTGCCAAGTGTTGTAGAGGCTACAACCACCCTCCAAAATTTTTCCTTAGCCCACTTTCGAGGCTCCCTACAAACCTTTCACAACAACTTTCCTTGCTTCATCAAGTTCACAAGCTTCAGTGTTTTTCATGTACAAAGGCAGCCTATCGATCACATCTTAATGCATTTCCCTCATAGGTTATTCACCCAGAATTGGTCCAGTTACAAGCCAAGTAGCTTCCACTAGAAAATTGCGCGTTTCTAGAGGGCATCCAGCCTTCCCTCTAGAAATTGTGCAATTATGTCTGGCAGCCTGCCAGGCTCTATAATTGCGCAATTCTACTAGCCAACACTCCCAACAGAGATTGCCCAAATTTCCCCAACAAGGCTACTCAGCCTAGAATTTGCCAAATATGGGCAACAGTCAGCTTCTATACCCAGAAATTGTGCAAATATCCTAGGCAGTTAGCCCAGCTCCCAGCCAGAAATGCACATTTCCTTCAAGAAGTCGAACAACCTCTTGCATGTGTAGCTGAATTGACTGGTTCCCTCTGAGACCGAGCAAAACAGACTTTCATGCATGGGCCGCTTCTCCCAAGGTAGCATGCAAAGGAATCCCTTTTTTCAAGGATATATTTTTAGCAGTTGGAGGTGACATGCAAGGATCATTTTAGAAACCTCCCACCAAGTGTTGCTTTCCCTAGATTTGTGGCATGCACGTCACAACCTCAAAGTTATAAAAACTCATCAACCAGATGCCTCAGAGCTTATTCCTCACATCAACCTTGCATATTTGACATCCCACATCACATCTAGGAGCAGTCGGAACATTTAGCTCAGCTGCTTTGGGGTAAGCCCGCTTCCCATGCCTTGTGTTGCATTTCTGTCATTTTTTGTGTTTTCACCTATATGAGTACTGTTTTCTTGATTTATTTGAAAGCCTACTGTCGCTTACATGTATATTAGCTTGTCTTAACACTGTTTTAGTTTTCGTTAACATCTCACTGCATGAAACTATTTTCCACAAACAATCGCTGATTCGGCGACTCGCCTCACCCACATGCATGTTGTTCCATTTTCTGAATCTTTCATTCATCATTTGCATGCATGATCATTCAATTATGCCTACACTAAGTATCAACATGCATTCACTATCCTATTTTCTTTTAGTTGCTTGTTGGCGAGCCGAACCAACCTTAGCTCAGACTTTGCCTTCACCAAGGCTACATTGCACAATCTGGGGAAGGAAGGCTCTTCCTTCCTCTCCAGAAATGTGCATTTTTTCCCAACACTGGCCTCTAGGACTATTTTGTGCATTTCTGGAGGACAGTGACTACTTGGCCCAGGAAATTACGCAAATCAGTCCCTGGGCCTACAATCCTTCCCAGCTAGAATTGCACATTATGCAATCCCAGCAGCCAACAACCAGACTAGGCTATGCATTATGTAGTTCCAGCAGCCAGTCAGTTGATCTCATCTTAATGCATTTCCCTCATAGGTTGTTCACCCGAACTTGGTCCATTTACAGGCTGAGCATCTTCCCCTAGAAAATTGTGCATTTATATAGGGAAACCAACCTTTCCTCCAGAAATTATGCAATTATATCTAGAAGCCTGCTAGGCTTTAGAATTGTGCAATTCTGCCAACCAACACTCCCAGCAGAAATTGTGCAAATTTCCCTAGCAGGTCTGCTCAGCCCAGAATTTGTGCAAATCTAGGCAGCAGTCAGCTACTCTACCAAGAAATTTCACAAATCTCCTAGCCAGTCAGCCTAGCTCCCAGCCAGAAATGCGCATTCCCTTCAAGCAGCCAAACATCCTCTTGCATGTGCAGCTAAGTTGACTAGTTCCCTTTGGGATCGAACAAAACAAACTTGCATGCATGGGCTGCTTCTCTCAAGGCAGCATGCAAATTCATCCCTTGTTTCAAGGATCTATTTTTAGCAGTTGGAGGTTAGATGAAATGATGATTTCAGAAGCCTCCCACAAAGTGTCGCTTTCACTAGATTTGTGGCATGCGCGTAACAACCTCAATGTTATCAAAACTCATCAAATGGACGTCGCAGGGCTCATTCCTCACATCAACCTTGCAGCTCTAACATCCCACATCACATCTAGGATAAGTCATCACATTCAACTCAACTACTTTGGGGTAAGCCTACTTCCCATGCCTTGTGCTACATTTCTATCGCTTTTTTTGTTTTCGCTTGTATGAGTACGGTTTTCTTGATTTCTTTGAACTCTTATTGTCGTTTACATGTATATTAGCTTGTCCCAGCACCATTTAAGTTTTCATTAACATCTCACTACTGTCGCATGCATGAAACTATTTTCCGTGAACGGTTGCCAATTTGGTGACTCACCTCACCGACATGCATGTTGTTCCATTTTCTGAATTTTTCATTCATCATTTGCATGCATGATCATTCACTTATTCCTACACTCAGTATCAGCATGTATTCACTATCCTATTTTCTTTCAGTTGCTTGTCGGCAAACTAGGCCAAGCTTGGCCCAGACTCTGCCTTCACCAAGGCGACATTATGCAATCTGGGGAAGGAAGGCTCTTCCTTCCTCTCCAGAAATGCACATTTTTCCCTAGCACTAGCTGTTGTGGGGAAAAGTATCCGATGCGGATGACACTAACCCTTTCTAAAGGTGACAGACTTTAGCAACAACTGAATGACAAAGTTTTCATGTTCATCTTTATGAAAGCACAGAGAGAATAGAAAGAGGATCAACCAACCTGGTGTCTTGCGCTTAGTCGATCGTTGTCCTTCTCGCTTTGTATCCCGTTCCCAGCTCTTTACTCTCCAAGCCGATCCAGCTACACACAGAATCTGCACAACAAAAGGGAGAAAACTACGAGATACAAGCAATCATAATTGAAGCATGGATTAGGTTGCATCAAATATACATGTAAACACAAAAGCATCTATGTAAAACAAGTATATAGAAGAACATGCAAACTTTATTGATAGAAAGTAACAGGGTTCCAGAGGAAGTTACAACCAATGATGTTGGCCCCAATCCAGCAGCACCTCCTCGGCAGCAAGAACTCTCTTCTTCACCTCTAGTAAAACAATCACCCAATAATCCTGGCAGTATACCAACAGCACCTCCTTGCTTATACAAAATTCCAGCCTTCTTAGACCTCATAGAAGAGCTCTATATATAGGAGAGAAGAAGAGAGGATGAGTCAGCTTGAGGCTGGCATAGAGCTGACTAGTGTCCTCTCCCTCTTCAGTTAATCTTCAGTTCTTGAGTCCACTTGGAGATCCTTGGTTACACATGGTGATCAAGTACCTCTTACTCATCACAAGGCGAATCTGATGAACCAAGTGTCAGTTTGGAAGCTTCCTGGGCAATTGACACCTTGCAGGAGGATTGTGCCACTTGGCCAATCTCGCCCAGCGCAGGTAGCCTTCATTGTTTTTGACTTCCAGCGCAGGTACAGAGTGGGACAGTTGCAATACAGCGCAGAAGCTCAGTTAAGCAGCTGACATGATCCAAAATAAGCCTGTTCTGAAGTGTTTTCAGGTGGAGAACTGATTGGAAGTGCTGTTGATTGATGACCTTGTTCTTTTAGGGGTAAGAACAACATGTTTAGGGACTGAGGATCCCTGTAATTATCGACATTTCCTGCTCCTTGACGCGAGGCACAAAAATGTCTATAACACTAGCCTCCAGGACTGTTCTACGCATTTCTAGAGGAGAGTGACTGCTTAGCCCAGGAAATTGCGCAAATCAGTCCCTGGGCCTGTAGACCTTCCCAGCTGGAACTGCGCATTGCGCAATCCCAACAGCTATCAGCCAGACTGGACTATGCATTGCATAGTTCCAACAGCCAGTCAGTCTCCCAGTAGCCCAAACTGTGCCTTAGAGAGTCTTGGCAGTCAGTCTCCCGACCTCCTGGCTGAAATTGTGCAACCTTAATGATCAGTCACATAGGTATGTTGCAAGTCAGTTCTCAAGTTCATTTTGGTTTTTGAATGACAGATTGCTTGCCATGAGGGTTACCATGTCTCCAGGTACTGAACATGTTCATATGCCTCTTAAAAATGCAGGTACAATGGTTTCCCAAAGGGTAGAGTAGAAGACACTGTTCAGAGCACACCTGGAGATGCAGTCAATTAAATGTGTATGAGCTTGCCTACTCATGAAGATATATGGGGTTCATAAAACTCTACAACAGGTCATTCCTCCTCTACCTAAAACTATCCTCACCTGTATGGATTCATTATTTAAAAAGATATCAGGTTGTTTGTAGACAAGGACATGAAGATATAACAACAGTAGCATCACAGCAAATGGCATCATGAACATCAGCTGAAGGCATCATACTGAATGCAATGAACGTTGCAAATGCAGCGAACACAATGAATGTAGTTGATGCAGGAGCATTTAGACCTAGTCAGCAATGTGATGGTATGATCACATGTTGTGGCTAACAAAGGGTTGGAAGACAAGAGACTAATTAAATTTAAATGTATGAGAGTGTTTTATTTGTTGTCAAAATCTTAGTAGAAAAGGGTATAAGTAGTTGATTGATCCTCCCTACATGGATATTAGGCCAAGCAGTTAGATTATCTAGTTTGAATAGGATATGAGGGATTTGAAAGCTTAAATTAGCATTTGTTTGAGAAAAGAGTGGAGTAAAGAGATTCTTTAGGGAAGAATGAGATATTTTTGGATCTGAACTAAATGGGTTCATGAATCCGCATTTTGTATAAATTGTAATCTTTTGGAATGAGTGAAGGGGTTAGATTCAGATGGAAAGATAGGATGGATGAGCGAGGGCAGAACTGAAACAGTCGAGTGTGACTATTTCTTCTGTAAATATTTATCAATATGAATACAGTGTGGATTGTGTATTTCTTTGTGTAATTTAGTATTGAGTGTGTTTATAACTTTTAGTCTTTGGATTGAGGATTTGAGAATTACTGTGTTTGTTGATACTCAGAATATAGGATAAGAGTGTGTGTTCTGTATATAACACAGAAAACTGGTTGATGTGGATTATCCCTACCAGATTAGCAAACAGAGATTGAATGAAGGAATGAATCATCATTGATCACAGGTTTGATCAATGATGATCTGTTTGTGAGAAGATCGTAAGTGTTCTATAATGAATGTGCATGCGATTTAATACAAGAAACATACCCGAAACATCAAAATATAGTGTTGATTGATAATTTGTGAAGAAACCCCAAAATAAGTCAGGACCATCCATTGGCTGGCAGATCCGATGGTGAACAACAACTACGGGGTTAGGAGAGTACGGATTTCTTGATCGTGGCTGAAGCCCTGCACTCACTCCTAGCCATCGATCTTATATTCGAACTCTTAGATCACAGTCGATTATGGGGGCTATGCCTGTTTTTAAACCGTGTGCTAGTTGAAGTCCCACAAACCGTAGATTTGATGGCCTCTTATATCCAACAGATATCGCGTCATAAAGTGATCGAACTTTAATTTCAAAAACGGACCCGAAAATCTATACATCAAGGATTTATATTCCTTATCGGCTCCGTAAGAGTGGTCAAAGTCGGTGGAAAAGTCAGACCCGATATGTTATCAATGTGGGTTAAATCTATTTGAGATCTAGTCGGATGTGGTCGAAGTGGGACCGAGCTCATTGATAGGTTATATCTTTGTTTTTCGTTGATTGGGTGTATAGTCGGGTTTTCTATTGTTTTGGGTTCCGATAATTTGATGGGGTTTTGTTAAGTTAAGTGAACAGGGATTTAATTAGTTTTAATTCCGAATTTATGAAAGGGTGTAACCTTGCTTCACTTTGGAGGTTATGTGGGCATAACTCATAGGTCCACATGGGATTTTTAAAGGATGTCAGTTACGTGGCATCATTTTTGGTATCAGAGCAGAAAAAGGATTCTGCATAGAAGTATAGTAATGTTAAAGATTGGAAATATCTGCATGTTAGAACAATCAAAGTAAAATCAGAGCTCAAAAGAATTTAATGTAAAGGACACTGAGATCAGAACATGGAAAAGGTGAATCCTCTGTCAGCAGAGAGATTTGTTTGGATGTTTGGAGAACAACAAGGGAGTGAAAATTTCCTTTCAGACAAATGAAATTTCCATGTAAATTGATTGAATGATTGGTTTGATTTGAAAGAAAAATTGAAGTAGAAGGTTTTGAATTTAAAGTCAAATAGAAGACTGAATTGCTATGACTGAAATCATCTAAATGATTTGAAGAATTTTAATGATTAAGGATTACTTAAAGTATTGTTGAAGACAATGATATTGATGGTTGAAAGAACAGAGATTGGGTTTAATAGGACTGAAAGAAGAACCACTATAAGGAATGAATTTTGGAATTTGTAGAAGCAAGACAGGATTTGCTTACAATAGATTAACAGAAGGAATTTGTGGTGTGTCATGAATTTGTAAATATAGGTGAATTTCAAATTGAATATTAATCGTAAGATGAAGAATAGTTGCCGACTGTATGGAGTCTTTTGAATGGAGAATTTTAAATGAAATAGTGAACAAATTAATCATTTGGTAAAGATTTAACCGATGGAATGGGAATTAGTTTTAAGACATCTTTGAAGGAAAATTGGTAGGTTTGAAAGGTTCTTTGATGTATCTTGAGATAAGATTGTACAGGTCAATGGAAGCAGCAAAATTGCTGGAAGGAAGAATGAATTGTATCAACATCATAACACATGAGCTATGTTAAAGAAGATGAAGCAAGAAGAACTCTCAGATGAGTAAAGGTGACAGTACCCAACAGTAAATGAAATTACTGAATGAAAGAAGGAAGTGAGCAATTGAAGATGCAACAGCCTAGAGAAAGGAGTGTTCAAGAGAAGCTGAGAACAACTTCCAACTATGATTGGGTAGAAGTTGTTGAGGCAGCTCCACAATTGTGATTGTGGGTAGAGTTGTCTTAAAGATAACAATTCTAGCACGAGGAGTTCTAGGTAGAATTGCTAGTCATTGAAAGATCCGAGGAAAGAACCAATAGATGCCAAAAGGCTAAACTCAGAAAAGTTTGGTGAGGCATGAAGGAGACTTGTTACAGATGAAAGAAAGGGCTAGTTGCAACTCACCAGTGAACAAGGGAATTTCACCAGAGGAAGAAATGGAATTAACTATTCATAGTCATAACACGAGTACAAAGGAAAGTCACAGATAGAGGAAAAAGAGTGCCAAAGTAGTTGGACTCAAAAGAATGAGTAAAGAAGAAATGGACATAGAGTTGGTTGAGATGAAGGCAGAACTCAGTCATTTGAAGAAGCTGGTATAGAAAGGAATCAGAGAAGATTTGGAACAAGGAATTTATGTGGGGAAAAGAGTTAAGTGGCATGTCAGAGAATTGTTTGCTGAGAAATTAATGCTTCGAAAAGTTGAGGATGAAGGAGTAGAATACATTTGTGAACCAGAGAAAGGATCTCTCCTTGGGGAAGGAGATAGTGATGATAGTGATGATAATGATGAAGAGATGATCTATACAGATCAGCATGAGAGAAAGGTGTTGGTAGCATCTTCACAGGCAAGAGAATCTCATAATTTTGGGATTAATTATTTGTGTGAATGTAAAGTTGTAGGTATGCAGCCAAATGAAATTGACTCTATGAAAGAGGCAGAGACAAGAAAAATAGAAAAGGAGGTGCAGGAAGACTTTCAAGACTTTGATTGGTGGAGAAAATTAAAAGGTATGAGTAAATGGTTGTGTCTTCTCTTAGTGAAAACTTATTGGATCATGTTAGAAGGAATATTAACATGGATAGAAAACCAATGGAAAATGGACAGAGGGAGAGAAGCTAATGCATTGCAGGGTTGTGAAGAGAAGAGAAGCGAAGCTGACACAGAGAACTCAACTGAAGAAGTTAAGTCAAGGAAATCTTTGAAAGATCAAAGTCTTATCATAGAAGAGAAGGAGACATTGTTGTCTTATTTGGATAAACTAAGTGCTGGAGAAAATTGTGAAGGACAGGGGGATGTTATGCAGACTTATGATGAAATTGTCAAGCAAAGTCAAGAAGTTATAGTCCTAGAAGTTTTCTTTGATGAAAAGGAAATCAGAGATGTTGAGGAAGAATTTATCAATAACTTAGTGAACTATCCGAATAGTTCAAAGGAGCATGAAGGTCTGGTCAATGAGAGTTCAGATGAAGAGCCTTGTATTTTTGAAACTAACATGATGTGTATATTTTCAGGTTTGATAGGTGATGAACAACAATTGGACAATGTGCTCATGCATGTTGATGAAGAAATGAAATTATTTGAGGAAATAATTGAAATAGAAGTATATTTTGAGCATGTATTTAATACTTTTGAGAATGATGATATTAACAGGGAAATTGTCATGATTAGGGAAGATGAAGACAAACAAATGGAAATTTGTGATGATAACCAGAATGAAGTATCTTTAGTAGAAAATCCAAAAAGTGTGGAAAATGTGAAGGAATGTATATCAAGAATTCTATGATTTTAAAGTGGATTATTTTTATGAATTTGTAAACCATGAAGAGGCTTTAGAAAACCAGAATTTTGTTTTTGTTGTAGGTGAAGATGAAACAACATTAATTAGTTGTACAAAAGGTGAAAGGATACTTCACAATGATATATTTCAGGAGATTTTAATTCTTGACTTGTTGAATGACATTTTTGTGTCAAAACAGGAAATATTCTGTAATGAACATGAAAGTGCTCAATGAAATTTATTGACGTTTTTATAAATTTTACAGAGTATCAGTATAAGGACTTGATGGCAGAGTTATCTGTGGATATAGAAAACCATAGTAACTTTAAATCTGATAATTGTGGTAGAAATTCGGTTTTATACAGGAAAGAGGAGTCATATGGAAATGATATGCTTATTAGAGATGAGGGAAGATTCAAATTACTAGAAAAGTTATTAGATGAACCTGATAAGATAAAGGGAAAGATTATCTTTAATGATAATGAAAGGGAAGCTATAGAGAACAAGCAACACTTTTTAAATGACAGAGGTGAAGAAGAATTGGACAAAAATTTCATAATTTCTATGGTAAGGGAGAATGTATAACAGACAAATGTCAGTGGAGTTCATTTAAGAACAAATTGTAAAGAGGAATTTGAGAAAGTTTGGAAGATGAAGTTAGTTAAGAAGAGGGACAACAAGGAAGAGAAATTAACAAAAGAAATTAGTATCAACAAGGAAAGTGGATAGCAGCAACATAAGATTTGGAATCCTGGAAGAACAAAAGTGACAGTGGCAGAAGAATTGAATCAAAAACATGATGAAAATGTTGACGAGTTACAAAGTAAAGTTTGGGATGATGGATGATCAGAAGAATAAACACATGACCAGGAGGTCATGAAAACTTTCAACTTTGTGAGTCTGATGCAAGAGCATTTAGATCTAGTCAGCAATGTGATGGTATGATCACATGTTATGGCTAACAAAGGGTTGGAAGACAAGAGATTAATTAATTTTATTCATTTAAATGCATGAGAGTGTTTTATTTGTTGCCAAAATCTAAGCAGAAAAGGGTATAAGTAGCTAATTGATCCTCCCTGCGTGGAGATTAGGCCAAGTAGTTGGATTATCTAGTTTGAATAGGATATGAGGGATTTGAAAGCTTAAATTAGCATTTGTTTAAGAAAAGAGTGGAGTAAAGAGATTCTTTAGGGAAGAATGAGAGATTTTTGGATCTGAACTAAATGGGTTCATGAATCTGCATTTTGTATAAATTGTAATCTTTTGGAATGAGTGAAGGAGTCAGGTTCAGATGGAAAGATAGGATAGCTGAGCAAGGGCAGAACTGAAACAGTGAAGTGTGACTGTTTCTTCTATAAATATTTATCAATATGAATACAGTGTGGATTGTGTATTTCTTTGTGTAATTTAGTATTCAGTGTGTTTATAACTTTTAGTCTCTAGATTAAGGATCTGAGAATTATTGTGTTTGTTGATACTCAAAATATAGGATATGAGTGTGTGTTCTATATATAACGCAGAAAATTGGTTGATGTTGATTAACCCTACCAGATTAGTAGATAGAGATTGAATGAAGGAATGAGTCATCATTAATCATAGGTTTGATCAATGATGATCTATTTGTGAGAAGATCATAAGTGTTCTATAATGAATGTGCATGTGGTTTAATACAGGAAACAGACCCAAAACATAAAAACACTGAGTTGATTGATAGTTTGTGAAGAAACCCCAAAATAAGTCAGGACCGTCCATTGGCTGGCAGATCCAACGGTGAACAACAACTGTGGGTGTAGAAGAGTACGGATTTCTTGATCATGGCTGAAGCCCTTCACTCACTCCTAGTCGTCAATCTCATATGCAAACTCTTAGATCACATTCGATTGTGGGGATTAAGCCAGTTTTTAAATCGTGTGCTAGTTGAAGTCCCGCAAACCGTAGATTTGATGGCCTCTTATATCCAACGGATATCGTGTCATAAAGTGATCGAACTTTAATTTCAAAAATGGACCTGAAAATATATACATCAAGGATTTATATTCCTTATCGGCTCCATAAGAGTGGTCAAAGTCGGTGGAAAAGTTAGACCCGATATGTTATCAATGCGGGTTAAATCTATTTGAGATCCGATTGGATGTGGTCGAAGTGGGACTGGGCTCATTGATAGGTTATATCTTTGTTTTTCGTTGATCAGGTGTATAGTAAGATTTTCTATTATTTTGGGTTCTGATAATTTGATGGGGTTTTGTTAAGTAAGTGAACAGGGATTTAATTAGTTTTAATTCCAAATTTATGGAAGGGTGTAACCTTGCTTCAATTTAGAGGTTATGTGGGCATAACTCATAGGTCCACATGGGATTTTTTAAGGATGTCAGTTACGCGACATCAGTAGCGAACACAACGAATTTAGTGAGCGCATCGAATGCAATGAATGCAAGAGGAAGGTTGTTGACACCACAACGACGGAACAAGGTTGCAATTTCAAGATGATGAAAGAAACTTTGGAGACTCAGGCTATGAGGTAACGGCGCTACATGATGATCATGCAAAGATAGGGAATGGAAAAAATAAGGAGTTGCATGTGCTGAAGTAGTAACTCAGGGAAGAACATGAAGCTGCACAGACAAACAAGTGAGTTGTAGCAGGAACATGAACAACAGTGGGTGCAACATGCACTCACAGATGAAACTACGCCCTTACAAGTTAAAGATCCATCCTAGCGGCTAGCAAGGAGTAGACATGGTGAGCAGTGTTGTTAATCGCATTTAAGGGATTCAACAACATGCATGCTATTGTGCGCATGCATGCAATCTAATGCATTCAGCACACTCACCAAGGCGAAGACAAGAAGCAATTCCAACTAGAGTTGAACATGTACTTCAGTAAGTTGATGCGCATGACCACCAACACACACTTGAAGATCAGCATGGACACTATGCATCAGTGTGTTTCTGGTTCAGCCACATCCAAGAAGATCATGCGCATGATAACAGACAAGTTGGATGAAGGGGCCGAACCAATGCACTGGTTGCAACGAAGGAAAGAGTTTAGTTCATCAAGATGTCACCATAAGGTGCAAGCACACGATCATGGACGACCAAGCTTGGCATAATCTCACCACCTTCACCATCAGAAGGATGTCAAAGAGTTGGTCTCATCACAGTGGACTGAGTGTCAGTGATGTCTTGCTCAAGCCATGTTGTCTCACATGAGTACATGTGCATTATAACGTTGAGTCATTTCAAGTGTAAGTCAAGTGTCAAAAGTTGGATGTAACAGTCATAGAGTAGGTGAAGCTCATGTGGGTAGTTGAACCGTCACAAAGGGGAATGTCAAGGGTCACCCCAACCTTTGCTATAAATAGTCCCTCATAACTCATTTTAAGGGCTTTTGTTCAACCAAGCTTCTGATAAGACTATCTTGGAAAGAGCTTGGACCGTATTGTAATGTGCCTTGGTTTCTCCACTGCACAGAGCTAGTTCATCTCTTTGGAGGAGCAGGCAGATGTGGCCGTAACGTTCCACTATTGGGGCTAGCGGGTTTACATGGATGTATTGTATGATTGGAACTTACATTTTTTTATATAATAAGAGCCAACATGTTTTCACACATCTATTGTATATGTTGTAAGGCTGATCCTTAACACTTTTAATGCATGTTGCTTTAACTTGTGTTCTAGATATGAACTGTTTCATTTGTTGTAATGCATAATCTATTAATGGAAATGTGTTGTGTATGTTGTTAATGTTTTCTCATCTGTGTCGACTACCTTGTCAGATGTCAGATAGACCTTTCATATGAATCTCATTGTAACAACCGTTGAACTTGTTCAGACTGATTCGTGAGTGTTGTACGTGTTATCTTACCTTGTATGTTGTGATTGTTGCATCTGTGTGGATTGATCCACCGGACGTTGTGTATGTCTTGTGCGTTGTGTGTTCTTAGCAGAGTTGGCATTGATCCATTTCAACCTGGAACTCACCTTCACCCTCATCTCAAACCACCTGGGTTAGAACCTCTCATGCATCTTCCTTGACCCACTACAGCAATCACACCCTTGCTACTGATAGAGTTATCTTACTTGCCTTTGTGTGACGTCGCGGTCAAGGCATTACCTTACTAACCATTGTTGGGACTCCTACACCAAACGGTCTAAGGTCTAATTGGGACTGCTTACCAAGGAGATCCCTTTGACATGTTGGAGGCTCCAATACCGTCAACAGACTGTTTAGCAAGTTCAAGTTGCTGCAGATTTGTCAAGTTTTTGTAGCTACCTCCATGGTTTAGGTGTAGCACCACTCTAGAATGAAATCCAGCACATGGAAATTATTTCTAGAATCTCCAATATGGATTGTGATTGGTCAAATTCCACCCAACTCGCACATGTGGACCTTTAGGCAAAGATCAAGGGAAAATCGAAGTAGTTTTAACCAGTCAAATTCAAACATTTTTCTGAGACAATTAAAGTGAATATCGGAAACCAAGAACATGGAATGAGAGTTTTTCCCAAATTCGTTACCATTTGGGATATATTGCAGGTTCTTTGGAGCCCTATTTTGTAGGTTACATGAGCAAACGGTGCACACATGTGTCAATAAACACCCAATGAAGCAAACATAGGTTGGAATGGACTGTGCTTCATCAAATTCGTGGAAATTAGGTGTCCATTAATTTCTGATCTTTAGCCATATGAATCTCCATGAAGTTACATTGTAATCACTATATAAACATGCTACTGAAACAAAGAAGGGGATAATTTTTTATGCGATTGTAATACTGTGTTCAAAACTATGTTTTTATTACCTGAATGAAGATGCACATTAAAATTCCAATGCGAAGTTAGTTGATACTTGAAGTCGAGACCATATGTTACAGAGGGCCCCTACAAGAGAAGAGGTTTTGTTTTATTTTATAGTATGCAATTAGATTCTTTCATAGTATTGATTTCGTAGATTCAATTGTTATGTTTTTATTATGATATTTCATTCTCGTTTCATTCTAGATGCTTAAATCATCTATGTCATCTCTTTAATTATTTTCCAGCATTCTATAGCATAATTGTTTGTATCTTTAGATCTTAATTAGTTTCCATCATTCCATAATATAGGTACTCCATAGATTCTAGTTCGTTTCCATGGTTTTTAGCATAAACTTTTGGCTTAAATAGATGAACAATTATTTCTAAAGTTGCTGGTTCATTTCCAACATTTCCTTTTCAATTACAATAGATGTGAAGCCAGCATAGATTTATTTTCTTTTGAAGATAGATTAAATCTCCTTTTTCATATATGTTTATTATAGATTAGATTTTCCTTCTTTCATCTAAGCAATAGAAGGTTTCCTTCAAATAAATCCTTTCTTGTAAATTGAGTAGTTTATTTTTCGATTGTAATTTAAAGATTCTTTTTTCTGAGTTTAAAATTGTAATTGATTTCTAATGATTTCAATAATTTAGAAATTTGTTTATTTTCATTAATGTAGATTTCATTCACATAAAAATTTCAAAAATACATAAAAATATTGAAGTTGTTTCTTTTTTTTAGAATTTTAGTTTTTCTTCTTAATTCATTCTTAGTAAGTAAATTGGTTAAGATTTAAAAATATATTCCACTTAAATTAGAATTTAGTTTAAATCATCATGATCTTTTACATTTCATCAAAAAGGAAAAACAAAACATAAAACGACAATCATCATATAAAATGAGAGTAAGAATGGCTTCTAGAATATATAGTGCATTGCACTTCATAAGTTTACCAACTGTGGTCGATAATTTATGCTTGCAATTTAAGAACATTAAATTGACTAAAAATTTTGGTGCCATTGTTGGGGAAGAGTAAATAGGACCCTTATCTTTCTTAAAAAAAAAAAAACAAACAAACTCCAATCACCTACCACCCCCACTATATCACGTGGTGCAGTAAGATCCACACATCCACATCATGAATTCCTAGTTTTGCAGGTAGAAGAAGAGGTGACCAAGGAGGTAGAAGATATGACCGAAGATGATGATAATGAGGAAGATCCTTTTGATTTTCCCGTTCAAGAAACTAATATCAATATTCATATGAAGAACATACCTCAATCCGTACTTCCTAACTTCAAAGGTATGAGATTAGAAGATCCGAAAACTTTTCTTTTTTAATTTGAAATCATTTGTAGATCTTATGCCTACTCATTACACATTCAAAAATTGAATTTGTTTCCAAAAACATTGAAGGATAAAGCTCTTAGATGGTTCATGACTTTAGGAACAAATTCTATAAGGACATGGGATGATATGAAAAGAGTAATTTTGGAAAACTATAAATATTATTGCATACATCATGACCTTAGGAATGAAGTCTTTAAGATAAACCAAAAAGAGGATTAAAACCTAGAAGACTTAGTGGAGATATTTACTTATAATATCAAAAGATCTAAATTGCATAATTTAGGATTAGACACATTAAAAACTCTCCTACTAAATGCTATAAAGGATGAATGGATTGATCTTCTTAACCTGGTGGGAAAAGGAGATGTCTCTCAATTGTCATTTCAAGACATTTGTGAATTGTGCAAGAACATATCAAGAGGAAAAGAAAAGTATGTAAGATCCCCTCAAGATCCATTTATGGCAAGAGTAAGTAAATCGACAACATTATTGGTAAGTCAAACTAAACTTAACAATTTACTAAACATTCTTGGTAATTTAAATGAACAAATTGACATGCTAAGAATGAAAAACAAGAAAAAAGTTGAAAATGTTGCTTTATTTTGCCCTAAATGTACAAAGAAACATTTTTTGCATGAATCTCCACTTCATAACATTACAATTTGTAAAATTTGTGCAGGATCACATACTACTGACAATTTTCCATCATTACCAGGGTTGAAGGCAGTTTACAAAAAGGATAATGGATTGAATCAAGCAAAAGAGCAAGTATGTTATGTAGTTCCAAGAGGACTATGGCATTCTCATCAACCCAATATGATGTAATATCCTTGTGCACAATTTCAGGTTATGCACAACAATCTCAAAGTAATTGGCAAACAACCTTGCCTTGGCAACCTTGGCCATCTCAATCCCAATCTCAAAACCAATCTTGGAAACAGTGTTGGTAAGAGCCTTACAGAGAAAATACACCATATCCATAATCTTACCCTCACTATCCTCAATACCAATATCAATCTTATCCATACCATTCACCTCCACCAGAGCATCGGTTTCACCCTAAGTTGACCTCAATTCAACCTTTCCCATTACCACACACACAAACACCCCAAAGACCCATTCCCACTCCACTACCTGCACAACCATTTTCAATTTCCAACAATAAAACACCTCAATCCACTTATAATGTTAAGGTATTGAAAAATGATTCACCAACTGCCATTAAAGAACAACAACCAGAAGAAGAAGACTCAGATAAGGTGCAAGAATCATGGATGTTTGTCGATAAAGAGCAGTTGTTGGAACTTGATATTGAAAATTTTCATGCATGGCTATCACCAGATTCTATGAATGGAGATCACATATCTGAGTACTTTCATGGCATGATAGAAGGAAGCCAAGGAAGACAAGATTACATTGAATCTTGGTTCAAGATAGTCATCGGATCCCAATGATCAATTCTTCAGTATCTTTCAAGATCATCTCAATCAAGGAAATTGGCCTCTCATATATTGGTACATATCAAAGAGTATATTTCAAACCTACATATGAGTTTATCTATCATCTTGTTACACACATGGTTCCATTGGAAGTATTCATATACTTGAACGAGATTTATTTTTCAAGTAGAGTAGGACATATAAAAAATAAAAAATAAAATAAAAAAATTAAAGAGAAAAATAAGTCATATTGTGAAAACCAGCTTGTTGGCGCAATTGGACATGAGCTTTGCTTGAAAACCAGGCAACTAGAAAGCAACGTTCACAATAAGTTCTACAATTTTATGATGGTTTCAATCTTTTATTATGGTTCTTCAAATAATTTTTGGTTCTATGCTCGAGTTGGCTGATGTGGGATTCCTTAAGGCCCACCTTCCAATAGATCTTGTCCCATCAACCTCAACACCTTTTCTGGGATCAAGATCAAATATTATTTGGAGTGCCTTGGAACTTGCATACATCAATGACAAGCCTCCTCGTTGAAAACAATGGGAATACAACAATGTCTCTTGATTGTCAGATCTTGCAAGTGACTTGAATTCAACACATACATTCATTCCTATCAATATGCACTCAGGTACCTTGAAATTCATTTACATTATCGGTGATTTGTCTCACATTGGTTAACGATTTCCTTAATGATCGGTAATCCAATGATTTCTTTCCATGCTCGACTTTGGCACATTCATTCGCATGGTAAGAATTTTACCATGATTTTTGGTTTTGGATGAAGACTAATGGTTTTATGGAATCAACAACAACTTGCAGCAGTATATTTTATTGGTTTCTTGTAGCAACATGTTCATCTTTTTGTCATTCAACAACAACATGATGGCACCATTACAACAATTTTTCATTCATTTATTTTTCAAGAAAAACAATAATTTTTGGCGTATTTCAGTCAATATGCATTATGTATCATGGTTTCTACTTCAACATATAGTAAACAATCCAAATAAGTAATTCCAACTTAGAGAAAACTACTTTCTGAAAAATTTGACATTTTCTGCAACAACTACGGAAATTTGCAGTTTCTGCAGCTACTGTTGTAACAACTTGCTTTTGTTGTAGCAGTTTGTTCCTGAGGCAGTTTTGGCACAAATATTGCAAGAGATTGGAGCAGAAATAAATAATTCTGAGCTTCTCAGTTTTCTTAGAATATTGTAAATTGAGTCAAGTATGCACAAAATTCCAAAAAAAAAGTGCAATTTTCTAGGAATTTTCAGTGGGATTTTAAGGCAAATTTTCATTTTTCACCATTATGGACAGATTAGGCCAGATTTCAGTATTTTTCAATAGTAGCACATTTTATTCATCAAAATGGGATTCTAAAAGCTTGAGGCGTTAAAAAAGGTAAAAATACACAATTTCCTTTTTGAAGCACTCAATTTTGCCTTAAAATGAGTTCGTGGCATATGTTTTTATTGCAACACTACACAATCTGAAGGGTAAAACAAGGTAGAAATTGATTTGACCATATCTTGGAAATCGTGCATCCGTTGGTCCTAAATTTTTTATGGTAAATTCATTGAGGTAGGGTAAATAAATTTCAAGAAATTCCAGTGTGTATTTTTCAAGAACTTTCACCTACATCCATTTCTCAATTTTCTCGAAATTCATGCACCCACTGGCCAAGATCTTTTGTGGGAATATGCATAATATTAATGGTAACAATCTCAGAAAATTTTAGGATAATCTGATTTACCATTTGAGATAAATTGGAAAAACAAGTTTGCTACATGAAAAATATACATTTTGTGGAGCAAGGTCAAAGTAGAGGTCAATGCATCATGGAGCAGAGTACCTGAGCCAAATCAACACCAAATTAGCCATTAGATCGTGTTCTCTTCTCCAATTCCAAAAGATAAACTTGAGGTAAAACTAGCCTTAAACTTTTTAATTTGTTAAAAATTTTGGAAATTGTAATAAGAAAGCTATTGTAAAACATGTGATCTATGTATTTCACCCTATCATATCCACATTCTTCAAACCATTTTCTCAATCCTTCATTCATATTCTACTTTGCATGCATAATCAATCCCAATAATTGTTTCCAACCTTCATTCCTTATTGGATACTCTACAAACCTTGTTATGGTTGAACCCCATCCCATGATTGCATAATCTTTTCCTTCATAAGGTCTTATGTTTGCCCTAGTAATAATGTTGTCTCCCACCATTCTCATGTTTAACTTTTTCTTCTTCCTGCAATATAAATTGATTAATATCTTATTGATGAAAAATTTGACCTTTTCGGCCTTCGTATGAGACTAGTTCAAGTGTGGAGATGATTTTCTTAATGAAAAATCATAGTACATGGTTGTAGCACATGACCAAAAAGTACATGGGGCATTTGGATTATGTGTCATATTGTTCATCTTCAGATTTATAATGGAAGCTAAGAAATGATGAGTACAAAGCCACAAGAAGAACAAGGTTGCAAGAAGGCTTTGTTCACACTCTTGAAATCACTTGGAAGTATATTTTAGGCTTTGATAAATTTTACAACCCTCACCTACAACTCTTATTCTGTTTTATGTGCAACTCATCTTGTCAAAGCTTCACATTGGAAAGTCTTCTTATTTCATTAGTTTGTGAGTTCTTGAAGAAACAATTTGATTACATTGTTGAAGTAGAATTGGTTGCTATAAAAAAAATGTTTCTATGAATGGATGATAAGAAGACAAGCATTATGGGTTGCAATTTATGATCATTTCCAACCATGCTAATGGGATGAATTTCACAAGGAGGGAAAGCGCATTATATGGATGTAGTAAGAGTCTTGATGTGTTCTTCACAAAATGACATTCTATCAAGGGTTGAACAAATTGTGCATAACTTAGTACTGATAAGAACTTCATAAATAGTTTCCAAGTTATTGAAAGAGTTATATTAAAAAATAATGAATTTGCAAAGGTTTGGAAACAATGAAAATGTACTTGGATGTGCTACTCTATGGGCACCCTTGCCCCGCACACAAGTTTTATATGATAATGTGCAAGGAGCTAATAATTAATGCAAGGATGTTTATTTTATTGGGGAAGAACAAATCATCAAGTATTGCTTCTACCTCTTTAACATCCATGAGCAACCTAGTATGTGAAGACTTC
This sequence comes from Pinus tabuliformis, assembly GCA_031772625.1. Classification (NCBI taxonomy): domain Eukaryota; kingdom Viridiplantae; phylum Streptophyta; class Pinopsida; order Pinales; family Pinaceae; genus Pinus; species Pinus tabuliformis. Next base: position 858,423,714 of record CM062812.1, on the reverse strand, counting down.
AACTTATTTGAATTTCAAAAGAGGATGAGTAACTCTTCTTTCTTATGACACAAAAGCAAATGTGGAAACAAAGAGTTATGCTACAAGATCCGTAATCTTGAAAAAATGAAAGAGAAAAGTGCATCTTATTGAGATAGAGGGTAAATATTTCTTCTTGGAGCTTTGGCCAAGGATGTAGTTAAAGTGACAGAATAAAGGAATGCAAGGAACTGGTTGGATTATGAAACTTTGAAATATTTTATTTTCATGAGGACATGCAAAATATTTGGTGTGGGGCAATGTTGGGCCTCCAAATTGTCATAATTCCATTAACCGAACTATCCATTTTACATCAATCCATTCATCCATTGCTAGCATTTTTAACCATATTCCTCCATAAAATGCACCAAATTTATGCATACATGTTTAAATGGTTTATTATTATTATTTGCATTATTTTTAATGAATTAAGAAGAATTTTCCATGGTTTTACTAATGACAGTTTAGCAAGTTCAAGTTGTTGCAAATTTGTCAAGTTTTCGTAGCTACCTCCATGGTTGAGTTAGTAGCACCACTCTAGAATGAAATTTGACACATGGACATTGTTTCTAGAAGCTCCAATATGGATTGTGATTGGTCAAATTCCACCCAGCTCGCACATGTGGACATCCAGGCAAAGATCAAGGGCAAATCGCAACAATTTTGACTAGTCAACTTCAAACATGTTTCTGAGCAAATGAAAGCGAATCTCGGAAAACAAAAGCATGGGTTTTGTTTAGAACAACCCAATTAATTTTATAATGAGAATTTTTCCCAAATTCATTACCATTTGGATACATTTCACGTTCTTTGGAGCTCTATTTTGTAGCTTGCATGAGCAAATGATGCACACATGTTTCAATAAACACCTAGTCAAGCAAACAGAGGTAGGAACGGATTGTGCTTCATCAAATTCGTGGCAATTAGGTGTCTATTCAGTTTTGATCTTTAGCCATATGATCTCCATGAAGTTACATTGTAATCACTATATAAACACGTTATTGAAACAAAGAAGGGGGTAATGTTTTATGCTACTGTAATACTGTGTTTGAAACTCTGTTTTTATTACCTGAATGAAGATGCATATTAAAATTCTAATGCGTAGTTAGTTGATACCTGAAGTTGATACCATCTGTTGCAAAGGTCCCCTACAATAGAAGAGGTTATGTTTTATTTTATAATTTGCAATTAGACACTTTCGTAGTTTTGATTTCATAGATTCAATTGTTATGCTTTTATTATGATATTTCATTATCATTTCATTCTAGATACTTAAATCATCTATGTCATCTCTTTAATTAGTTTCCTACATTCTATAGAACAATGTTGTGGGGAAAAGTATCCGATGCGGATGACCCTATCCCTACTCTAAAGGTGACAGTCTTTAGCAACAACTGAAAGTAAAGTTTTTATGATTTCCTTTATGAAAGTACAGAGAGACTGAAGAAAGATTAACCAACCTGGTGTCTTTCGCTTAGTCGATCCTTGTCCTCTCTCTTTGTCTCTTGTTCCCAGCTCCTTGCTCTTTTTGCCGGTCCAGCTACACACAGATCCTGCACAAACAAGAGAGGAAACTACAAGATACAAGTACTCATAACTGACGCATGGATTAGAGTGAATCAAATATACATGTAAATACAATACATCAATGCAATACAAGTATATAGGAGAACATGCAAAACTTTATTGATAGAAGTAACAGGGTTCTGAGAAGGTTACAACCAATGATGGCTCCAATCCAGCAGCACCTCCCCAGCAGCACCTCCCCAGCAGCAAGAACTCTCTTCTTCACCTCTAGTAAAACAATCACCCAATAGCTCTAACTGTAAACCAACAACACCTCCTTGCTTTACACAAAATTCCAGCCTCCTTAGACCTCATAGAAGAGCTCTATATATAGGAGAGAAGAAGAGAGGATGAGTCAGCTTGAGACTGACATGAAGCTGCCTTGTGTCCTCTCCCTCTTCAGTTAATCTTCAGTTCTTGAGTCCACTTGGAGATCCTTGCTTACACATGGTGATCAAGTACCTCTTACTCATCACAGGGCGAATCTCATGAACCAAGTGTCAGTTTGGAAGCTTCCTGGGCAGTTGACACCTTGCAGAATGACTGTGCCACTTCGCCAATCTCGCCCAGCGCAGGTAGCCTTCATTAGATTTGACTTCCAGCGCAGGTACAAGGAGGAGCAGTTGCATTCCAGCGCAGATGCTCAGTGGAGCAGCTGACATGATCCAAAATTAGCCTGTTTTGAAGTGTTTTCAGGTGGAGAACTGATTGGAAGTGCTGTTGTTTGATGACCTTGTTCTTTTAGGGGTAAGAACAACATGTTTAGGGACTGAGGATCCCTGTACTTATTGACATTTCATGCTCCATGTCGCGAGGCACAAAAATGTCTATAACAGTTGCCCCCTAAAGTATGAGGCCGTTTATCGGGTGAAATGCTTTATCTAGAGGGTCCGAAGTTCATTCCAGTGCTGAGGAGGCGCCCTGTAATACAATACAATACAATACATTATTTTTCATTCTATTTTCATGATCTAGCTGAGGCGGGCATTCCCATGCTCAGCTTTATAAATACATTTTGGTACATAGAACAGACGATCGTCTGATGGTAGACTGATAATTTTCTGCTGAAATTATCATCCTTTGAGTAGGATGATCATCTGTTGCAATGATGTACATGACAAATGCTTTTATATTTCCTGAATATGTATCGCAGCCCGGATGGATGAAACTAGATCCGGGGTCTTCAAACTCGTTCGATCTTCACTCTAAGTACAAGTCGATCCATGTGAGAATTTCGCTGAAGTCGAACATGGAAAGACATCGCTTGATTACCGGTCAATGATGAAAACCGTTAACAAGCGCGAGAGGAATCACCGATAATGATAATGACCCTCAAGGTACTGCAGTACAATTCACGTGGCGTGAATAAAGGACTTGGCGTCGAACGCCACGCAAAATCTTCTGGTCGAAGGTCATTGATGTATACCTGTCGCCGGAAGTGAGAAACTTGCCATTGAGGCATGCAAGCTTCAAAGTACTGATGGGGGTGTTCCTAGATCAACTTCTTGGATAATGAGCTGAAGTCGACAAGAAGCGATCTGTCAAAGGAGGGCCTTAATGAATCCCACATCAATGACACGGAATGGAGCTAATGATTTTAGTGGAGGTGAAAACAAACTGTGACATATGATTCAGGGTGGCGATCATGAATGGATGAAGGATAATGTATGGCAGTGGATGGGACACGGTTGACACTTTCAGAATGACCCCTCTTGAACATATAACGACATTGATGCGATGGATCGGTAGCATTACCCCAAATGTGGATGGTTTGGCGAAGACCATGGCGATGAGACCGGTGAATGAAACAACCCAACCCGATGTGGTACGGAGGAAAAGTGTCATGTTCAAGAGTGACTTGCTACCATTAAACTTTGATGTTCTCCCAATTTTTCCCCAGTCATTTCTAACCAGTACCTCTTTATTTTTGTCAAGCTTGAGGAGGATAACATATGCTTGTTCTATAACCTGCCCTTCGGGCAAGCCCATCGCTATGATTTAACGAGCCTAGCAATAGGGAAACTCGTTCTCGTCTAAAGACAAGTTTGTCGCTATTTAATCATTTTAACGAGTCTAACGACAAAGAAAACTCGGTCCTTTTCATTTTTAGAGAGTCTGAAAAGGTACGGAAAGTCAACTCCATAATTCCTTTTTCGTCAGCAAATCCCTTAAGTCCGAAAAAGTATAAAACAATACAGAAGGGATGGCTGTTCGGTACTTTTAACGAGCCGAACAAGACAAGCGCTCGATCCTTTTGTGCAATAATCCCTCAGGTCCAAAAAGATTAAAATTTAGAGGAGGGATAGCGTTCCGGTCATTTAACGAGCTGGAAGGCCAAAACTCGGCAAACTTTTCATATTTTACGAGTCAGTGAAAAGAGATGAAAGAAGACTCGTCTTTTGAGGAACGAGTGATAAACAGGGATAGCTACAGATTCCAGGTACAGGTTGGAATTTTCCAATCACGGCAGTGTTACGAGGATGGCTAGGTGGAATCACTCTTCGCAGCTGTTTCTCAAAAGAGGTAAACACACAAATGGAAGTGAATAATCGGCCAAATGAACGGTGGAGGTGATGGATGACAACATGATCAAGGCTCTTATGGCTGATGAATTTGCGATCCCAAAAGGTTATTTACCGGTTCATTTTTTCCATGAGCTTGAACTCTGGGGGAAACTTTTGCTCACACTTTTCTATTTTTTAACGAGCATAGATTCAGTCATAAAACTGCTCGAATTTTGCGTTTATTTTTTAACGAGCATGAACTATATGCTAAAACTGCTCGATATACCAGTCATAAAAAGAACGCCTCCCGTAAGGACCAATTTTTATAGAGCTTATGCCTTACCACAGCTATGCTCACTTTTGGCAAATTTTACTTTTGCCCCACAGGCTTCTTTCATGCAAGTTTGGAAACGGCTAATCTTAAAACCAGATAAATAACCGCCCCTAGCTTGCACTCCAGAAGGTTTGCATGCCCCCAGGTATAGGATAGAATTTCGAGGCTGCCCCTCCTCTCCCCTACCTCTGCTTTTCTTTGGGTGTTCACAGTTACTTGTCATCTTGCCAATCTAATGTTAACGATACTTGTCTTCTCGTTATTCTAAGGGGTCTTACGCAGTACTCAGGCTTCCTGTCGGCCCACTTTTAACAAACAGCTTTTTGTGACAATGGAAGAACACTACTCAAAGATAAAACATTGGTATTATTGAGGGAGGCTTGCCTCTTTCTTATTATTCCAAAGACGGTTTGATTTGCTGCCGCAAATCAATCTCTTTCTTTGGCGGTGTCTATCATTGGGTTGTCCAAAGATGGTTACCTTATCCTTCAAAACATATGTTTCGATGGGCGAGGCTTGAATTCAAGGATGTTTACTATCTGTTGCAATAAGGGAATTCCTACTTGGGCATTGCCCACTTTTTTAGACAAAGGTGAATGACTCTTTTGTCAAACACATAACTTTAACAAAATATTATTATTCCAGAACAACCCCACTTCCTTCCACGGACGGGGTACGGACTAGTCATATTCTTCTGCGGAAATTCTTCCTTATACCCGGGGTTTCTTCTGCCCGAAGCAGACCAGGGTGCATGCCCCCTGGGTTCCAGTCTTTCTTTCCGAATCACTCGCACTCATCGGGAAGAAGGACTGGGGGTGGAGGCGAATCTTGAGTGAACAGACCATTTAGGAATGGTATTTGGCTATTTGCGATGCGAGATCCCGGAAACGAAAGTTGGTCTACGAGCTTGACCACCCTTCCTTCGTGTGGAAAACAAATTACTCTAAAGAGTGAGGAGACTATCGCTCCCATGCAATAAATATAGTCCCGTCCAAGGAGTAGGTTATAATCCAAAGGTCCTTGGATGACCATCACGTTCATCTCGACGGTCTTCCCTTTCAATGTAACAGGTACATTGGGGAGGATCCCTAATGGTCGACTGGTTCCTTTATCAAAACCTGAGAGATTTCTCAACTCAGGTAAAAGCGCTGGGGAACCCAGTGCTTTCCAAGCAACAGAGGAAAGGATACTCACAGACGCCCCTTCATCAATGATAGTACCAGCCATGATCATTCTATAGATCTGGACAATGATTCTGAATGGTACACTGGCTGGTAACCGGGGTCTGCCTAGTTGATTCCAATCAAAGGATACAACCAGGTTGCTTGGTGGTGGGACCGAATATACGGCCGGATATGACTCTGATGATGTTCCTTCCTGCGATAAAGGAATGGGCGCATTGCCCTGACGCTCATCGGAGTCGGTGCTGATGAAAAGAACCTGGATGGTGTCATCCTTATTCTCTTCAGTGAGGGTGTCGCATGAAGATGACTCTTCGGCGACGGTGTCATTTGAAGACGGGTCTTCAATGACGGAGTCATTGGACGATAGAACCTCTGAAGGAAGAACCGGGTCAACTGCCGTTTCGACCTTTAGACTTTCGTCTGGTCTGGATTCAGTAGGTTCATTCTCAATGACCGACACTTCAGCTGACCACTTGAGCGGGCCAGCTGGATTTTCAACTATCGAGGGATTAGGCACGAGTTTTTGGTATCCAGGAGGAAGTCGCAACGGTGAAACCGGGCGATCTTCCAAAACTCTCTTTGCCTTATCTAAGAATGGACATTTGTGGATGGCATGATTACCTTCACACAATAGACAGGGTGATCTTGGTCCCCTTATTCGTCCTTCACTCTCATTAGTCGACGGATTGCAATCAACATGACAACCAGAGGTTGATGCTACCGGATTGTGCAACCTTGGGGACCAGTCCCTTAGTATCCGGGGAATACAAAGACAATCACTATGGAAGTGGGTCCCTTTGCAAATGACACATGGTGATTTAGGCCCGGTCGGTGCAGTGTGTGGGTTTTTGTCAGCTTTCTTCTGCTTGCCCCCAGTCGCCTTCGCCATAGGCTCCTTCTGCTTCTTTTCTCTCTTCTTCTTTTCCTTCTTCTCCTTGGGAGGCTGACTTTTGCCAACTCTACCTTACGAAGATGAAGGATCAGAGGAAGTATCATAAGAAGTGGAAGGCTGGTGGGTAGTTCTAGATTGTTCTGACTGTTGATTCGACTGCTCAGGATTAGTGGCGATCTGGACTACATTAGTTGAAAAGAGCCATACAGGGAGGCCGATTGTCAACCCTGGAAGTGACAATGTAGCCATATGAGGCGCACCAACATCTCCCCAAGAGGAGAAGGGGTTTGGACTTCCGCCAAGGTTATTTCCTTGGTTGGTGGGCTCCATACTTTTCAACTGAAAGATCAACGTGGGAATAACAGGTGATTATGTTCCGCTTAAAATAAATTTTATTAACGACGCTTTTAGACACAAACTTGCTTTTTCATGTTTTAAGAGTCGAGAAAAAGCTAAAGATGACTCTAGTCGCCTTCGATGTTTTAACGAGCCCGAAGTGACAAATGCTCGGTTGGACTTTTTCAGTTATAGAGTTTGAAAAAGGCCAAAAGAAACTGCTCTGGAGATCTAGGCAGAGGGTGTGCCAAACTTTTCGCGAAACCACAGAATACGTTTTACGGTACGGGTGGTCGATCTTCGTGAATGCTGTGTTCACTGCATCGCGATCAGTAGGGCGGCCGACACGGTTTCCTAAGGATAAAGGATAAAAGCCTATAGGGGTCTCCCAATATACGCGACGGTACGCGGGAGCTCAAGTCCGTGTTAGTGCCACCGACTCTCAGGAGGAATCACCCACCTTCGTAGAGATCGACAGTCACTATGTTTAACGACGCCGGAACACGTCTCTACCTAGACCTCTAGATGTTTGCGTTAAATTCCAAAGCGTTGTTATGTAAATTGAGTTTATTTTAATGTTGATCTTTCTTAACAGTTTGCCTTTCAGGTTCACCACGAGATGTATATATACAACTTCCTATATGCAATCTAAGAATGAGAAGCAAATCTTTTCAATCTTTCAACTTTGAAAACCTTAATCTACTGAGGGAAAAGAAAGACACAACTTTTTCCACAGATCATAGAACACACACTAAAATGCACATTTTCCTAAATCGTCAAGCACACAGTCAAATGCAAAATGCACAATGCATGTATTTCTTTTCGTTATCCTTAATGTTGATGTAAGACAGAAAGGAAACTGTTGTATAATTTTGAATCTAATTTCAAGTAGAAATAAACAAGCTTGTCCACCATCAAAAAGACACCTTATGATAGACTTGTTTAAAACACAGGAAATGTATAGATTCAAACCATAAAGTGAAAAACAAACAAACTCAAACAGCCATGAACAGTAATAAAACTAGCTCTTAAGATCACAAAGACACTTTTACAGTTCAGGATCTAAGAGGTCACAACTATACTGGTTCGTTTTTCACAATGGGAAACTGTAACTGAAACAAGAAATACTGAAAGAACATTCACAGTTTCATCACACAACTGAGGTGGAATAATGTCAAGGAGAAGTGGTCTACAGCAAGTACAATGACCAGCAAGCAATCAGCTAAAAATCAGTGAAAACAGGGCCAAGACACAAAGGGAAAGCTGAGCAAGACAATGGCTAACTGGACCAGCGCAGGTTCTAGTCTGCCAGTTTGACTCTCAGCGCAGTTCCCGAAGGGAGCACCTGCGCTGTAATGCAGACTGCCTGTGGACAGCCTGCACTGACACACGAGAGTTGCGTCTGCAAAGAATTCCGGGTCATAAAAAGCTCAAAAATGCACTGTTTTTGCTGAAATAAAAAGCTATAGGTCAAGTACAGGCTAAGGGATGATCAAGAGGATGAAGATCTATCACAAAGAGTAAAGAGTCTTTTGTAGATTAGCTCTTTAAATCTTGAATTTGCTCAGCAAATGAGCAAGAGTAGCAGTCCCTCTACTTCGCTTTTGATATAGTCAAAAGCTTTTCGATTCGGTACTCTTTTCTTCAAGAAATGAATAGCAAAATACTACAAACACCAACAAGATACTAGGCTCCCCAGCGGAGTCGCCAGTTTGTTGTGGGGAAAAGTATCCGATGCGGATGACCCTATCCCTACTCTAAAGGTGACAGTCTTTAGCAACAACTGAAAGTAAAGTTTTTATGATTTCCTTTATGAAAGTACAGAGAGACTGAAGAAATATTAACCAACCTGGTGTCTTTCGCTTAGTCGATCCTTGTCCTCTCTCTTTGTCTCTTGTTCCCAGCTCCTTGCTCTTTTTGCCGGTCCAGCTACACACAGATCCTGCACAAACAAGAGAGGAAACTACAAGATACAAGTACTCATAACTGACACATGGATTAGAGTGAATCAAATATACATGTAAATACAATACATCAATGCAATACAAGTATATAGGAGAACATGCAAAACTTTATTGATAGAAGTAACAGGGTTCTGAGAAGGTTACAACCAATGATGGCTCCAATCCAGCAGCACCTCCCCAGCAGCAAGAACTCTCTTCTTCACCTCTAGTAAAACAATCACCCAATAGCTCTAACTGTAAACCAACAGCACCTCCTTTCTTTACACAAAATTCTAGCCTCCTTAGACCTCATAGAAGAGCTCTATATATAGGAGAGAAGAAGAGAGGATGAGTCAGCTTGAGACTGACATGAAGCTGCCTTGTGTCCTCTCCCTCTTCAGTTAATCTTCAGTTCTTGAGTCCACTTGGAGATCCTTGCTTACACATGGTGATCAAGTACCTCTTACTCATCACAGGGCGAATCTCATGAACCAAGTGTCAGTTTGGAAGCTTCCTGGGCAGTTGACACCTTGCAGAATGACTGTGCCACTTGGCCAATCTCGCCCAGCGCAGGTAGCCTTCATTAGATTTGACTTCCAGCGCAGGTACAAGGAGGAGCAGTTGCATTCCAGCGCAGATGCTCAGTGGAGCAGCTGACATGATCCAAAATTAGCCTCTTTTGAAGTGTTTTCAGGTGGAGAACTGATTGGAAGTGCTGTTGTTTGATGACCTTGTTCTTTTAGGGGTAAGAACAACATGTTTAGGGACTGAGGATCCCTGTACTTATTGACATTTCATGCTCCATGTCGCGAGGCACAAAAATGTCTATAACAAACAAGTGTTTCTATCTTTATATATTAATTAGTTTTCAGCGTTCCATAATATAGGTACTCTATAGATTCTGGTTCGTTTCCATGGTTTTTAGCATAGATTTTTGGCTTAAATAGATGAACAATTATTTCTATAATTGTCGTTTCATTTCCAGCACTTCCTTTTCAATTACAATAGATGTCAAGCCGACGTAGATTTATTTTCTTTTGAAGATAGATTAAATCTATTTTTGCATAGATGTTTATCATAGATTAGATTTTCCTTCTTTCATCTAAGCAATAGAAGATTTCTTTCAAATAGATTCTTTCTTGCAAATTGAGTAGTTTATTTTTCGATTGTAATTTAAAGATTCTTTTTTCTGAGTTTAAAATTGTAATTTCTTTCTAATGATTTCAATAATTTAACAATTTTTTTATTTTCATTAATGTAGATTTCATTCACATAAAAATTTCCAAAAGACATAAAAATATTGAAGTTGTTTCTTTTTTTTAGAATTTTAGTTTTTCTTCTTAATTCATTCTTAGCAAGTAAATTGGTTAAGGTTTAAATTATAGATTCAACTGACTTAAATTAGAATTCAGTTTAAATCATCATGATCTTTTACATTTCATCAAAAAGGACAAACAACACATAAAATGACAAGCATCATAATAAACTGAGAGTAAGAATGGCTTTTAGCATATATAGTGCATTACACTTCATAAGTTTACCAACTCCGGTCAATAATTTATGCTTGCAATTTAAGAATAATAAATTAACTAAACACAAATTATGAAACGTATGACTAATATTTAGCCCTAAACATGGTGCACTACACACTACGCATTCCTAAGTGACATTGATGAATTCCTTGCCTCTTGGAACTTGGCACTACACAATCCCAAAGGATAGTCTCCTTCAACTATGCATTGAGTACTCTCATAGCACAATCACTTCATCTTGCTGGTTACACTTTCCCAATGCAAAATACTAATCAAACCTTCCTTGTATTGCACATTGCACACTGCACACTTCTAGTGAACAATGGGGTAATTTTTGGACCCTTGCAAAAGCCAACTGCTCAATTCCTTCATCCTCCTTCTTAGTTACTATGCACCTCGTAGTTAGAGTGCCCAAGCTTGCCACCCTTAGCTCTTGTAGAGATTAATTGTGAAATTCCTTTTCTAAACTTGCCTCCATTGAACATAGTGAATTTCTAGTGGACATTGGGGTCATCCTGTTACAAGGAAAAGTGTCTATATAGAACTACTCTATCCCACTAAGGTGTGACAGCTGCCTTGGAAACAAACAGAGAAAATCTACTTTCATTTTTCCTTTATGAATTATAGATAGAGAGGAACAGAAAGACCAACCTCTGTCTTGCGCTAATCTCCTGATTTGATTCCTCTCTTCTTTGATAGTCTTCAGCTACTTGCTCCCTTGCACGCCCAGCTTCACAAAGTACCTGTAAGATCACAGAAGCATAGCACTATACAAAGACATGGATCTATAATCATAAACAATCTAGGATCAGATGTAAATTGACCATGCAAATGTAGCAAGCATCAATGACACAAAAGCATGGAGGAAAACTTGAATAACTTTTATTGATAAACAAGAAAAGAGCCAAGAGGAGTTACAACCAGTTGTTCTGACCCAGCATCAACCTCCCAGCAAAGAAGCCCCTCTTCACCTCAAACAAAGCTTAGATCACCCAACAATCTGATGGTTGTCTCAAGAAACCAACAGCAATTCCTTACAATATGCAAAGTTCCAGCCTCTGGATCTCTGGGATGAGGGATCCATATATAGATATCTGTAAGGGGGATGAGTCAGCTTGTGATTTGATTAGTTTCCTCCCTCTGATAGTTCTTGCTTCCACTTGGAGATTGATGGTCTCTTACTCATCCTTGGTCGAATTCAGTGAGGCAAGTGTCACAGGAGAAGATTTTGGAAGCTTCCACTACCTCTCCACCTCGCGGAATGACACTCCCATTTGTCATTTCTCGCCCATCGCACCCCACAGAAGGGATTTTTGAAATGCAACACACCCACACAGTGTATTTAGGTGAGATGCAACGCACTTAGCCAGTGGAGCAGCTGAAATGATCATGTTTTGACGAATTATGAGCAGTTTTTCATGGAGAACTTTTGGGAGAAGTTGTAATCTGTTGACCTTGTTCCTCTAGGGGTTAGAAAAACACTTTTAGGGACTTAGGAGCCCTTGATTTATGGACATTTCATGCTTGGGGTTGTAGGGCCCAAAAATGTCTATAACAGTTGCCCCCTAAAGCATGAGGTCGTTAATCTTTTGATGTCGGGTGAAATGCTTTATTATGAGGATCCGAAATTCTTTCAATGCTGGGAGGAGACCTGTAATAAGATACAATACAATACATTATCTTCATAATATTTTCGTGATCTAGCTGAGGTGGGCATTCCCATGCTCAGCTTTATAAATTCATTTTCATGTACATAGGACAGACAATCGTCTGAGTGTAGACTGATGATTCTAATAGAGCCACCATCCTTTTGATTGGATGATTATCTGTGCAGCAATGATGTACATTTGATGTCTTTATTTCCCTGAATATATATCGCAGCACGGATGGATGAAACTAGATTCGGGGTCTTCAATCTCGTTCGATCTTCACTCAAACTACAAGTCGATCCATGTGAGGAATGTTCTGAAGTCGAACATGGAAAGACATCGCTTGATTACCAGCCAATGATGTAAACTATTAACAAGCGTGAGAGGAATCACCGATAACAATAATGACCCTCAAGGTACTGCAGTACAATTTACGTGGTGTGAATAAAGGACTTGGCGTCGAACACCACGCAAAATCTTTCGGTCGAAGGCCATTGATGTAAACCTGTCGCCGGAAGTGAGAAACTTGCCATTGAGGCATGCAAGCTTCAAAGTACTGAATGGGGTGTTCCTAGATCAACTTCTTGGATAATGAGCTGATGTCGACAGGAAGTGATCCATCACAGGAGGGCCTTAATGAATCCCACATCAATGACATAGAATGGAGAAAATGATTTTAATGAAGGTGAAAACGATCTGGTGATATAAGGTTCAGGGTGGCGGTCATGAAAGAATGTAGTATAAATGTATGGTAGTGGGTGAGACATAGGTGAACTCTCTGAATGATTTCTATTGAACATATCAGCGACACTGATGTGATGGATTGGTAGCATTAACCCCAAATGTGTATGGTATGATGGGACCATGGTGATGTGACCGGTGAATGAAACAACCCAACCCGACTTGGACACAGAGTGGAAGTGTCATGTTCAAGAGCGACTTGCTACCAACAAAGTTTCTTCAAGTTTTCTTCCCAATTTTCCCTAGTCATTGCTGACCAGTACCTCTTTATTTTTGTCAAGGTTGAGGAGGATAACATATGCTTGTTCTATAATTTTCCCTTCGGGCAAACCCATCGCTATGTTTTAACGAGCCTAGTGATAGTGAAACTCGTTCTCGTCTATAGACAAGTTTGTCGCTATTAATCTTTTTAACGAGTTTAACGAAAAAGATAACTTGGTCCTTTTCAATTTTAGAGCGTCTGAAAAGGAACGTAAAGGTAACTCCAAAATTCCTTTTTCGTCATCTAATCCCTTAAGTCCGAAAAAGTATAAAACAATACAGAAGGGATGAATTTTTGATACTTTTAATGAGCCGAACAAAGCAAGCGCTCGATCTTTTTGTGTAATAATCCCTCAGGTCCAAAAAGATTAAAATATAGAGGAGGGATAGCACTTGTTGTCCCTTTAACGAGCTGGAGAGGCAAATGGCTCGTCAATCTTTTCATATTTTACGAGTCAGTTGAAAAGAGCTTAAAGGAGACTCGTCTTTTGAGGAACGAGTGATAAAATGGGTAGCAGCTGATTCCAGGTAAGGTTTGGAATTTTCCAATCACGGCAGTGTTACAAGGATGGCTAGTGAAATCACTCTTCGCAGCTGTTCCTCAAAATGGGTAAACAATCAAATGGGGGTGAATGATCGGCCAATGCAAAAGTGGAGGTGACGGTGCAAACACGACCAAGGCTTTAATGGCTGAAGTACTACATTCACGATGGTTATTTACCGGTGAATAGTTCATTTTTTAACGAGCTTAAACGCGGGGGGAAACATTTGCTCATGGCTTATGTTTATTTTTTAACGAGCTTGAACTATGTGCTAAAACTGCTCGATTAATCCAGTCGTGTGATAAGAATGTCTCATATAAAAACAACAAATTTTAGAGATTTGCCCCGCATCCTTTCTTTATGCAAGTTAGGAAACGACCAATCCTACGAGTTTATAGGGTTAGAGGGCCTAAAAAATAAATAGTCGTTCTTCGCTTGCACGCCAAAAGGTTTGCATGCCCCCAAGTATAAAACAGAGTTTCAAGGTCACCTTCTATTCGAGCTGACAAAACATTTGTTTTATCAGGAAAGGTATACCTCTTTCAGGTTACCCAAAGATTGTTCTATTCACAGCACAAACAAAACACTTCTTCGGCGATGTCTACCGAAATAGACAAAGGTGAGTGAAGGAGGTTACCCCACTCACATAACTTTGACAAGAGAATCTTGTTCTAGAATAACCCCCTCTTCCAATCATGGACGGGAGTACAGACTAGTCATATTTTCTCGTGGAAACCTACCCTATACCCGAAGTTTTCCTGCCGAATCAGACCAGGGTGCATGCCCCCTGGGTTTTAGTCATGTCCCCCCGAATCACTCGCGCTCATCAGGTGGACGGACTGGAGATTGAGACATTTCTTGTGTGAAAAGACCATTCAGGGATGGTATATGACTATTTGCTATGCGTGATCTGGGAAATGAAAGTTGGTATACGAGCTTGACCACTCTTCCTTCGTGCGGAAAACACATCACTCTAAAGAGTGATGAGACAATGGCTCTCATGTAATAAATATAGTCTCGTCCAAGGAGTAGATTATAATCCAGGGGTCCTTGAACTACCATCACGTTCATGTGAACAGTTTTCCCTCTCAATGTTATGGGCACATTGGGAAGGATCCCTAACGGTCGACTGGTTCCTTTATCAAAGCCTGTTAGATTTCTCATCTCAGGTGAGAGCGATGGCGAACCCAGCGCTTTCCAAGCAGTTGAGGAAAGGATACTCACAGAAGCCCCCTCATCTATGATGGTACCAGCCATAACCATTCTATATATTTGAACAATAATTCGGAATGGTACACTAGCTGGTAAACAGGGTCTGCCTAGTTGATTCCAGTCGAAGGAGACAACTAGGTTGCTCGGAGGTGGGACCGAATAGACGGCCGGGTACGACTCTGACGAACTTCCTTCCTGCAGTAAAGGAACGGGTAAATTTCCCCCATGTTCGTTGGAGTCTGTGCTTATGAAAAGAATTTGGACGGTGTCATCCTTGTTCTCTTCAGTGACTGTATCATCTGAAGATGGAACCTCTGAAGGCAAGACCGGGTCAACTGCCACCTCGACCTTTTGACTTTCATCTGGTATGGGTTCAGATGGTTTATCTTCAATGATAGATGCTTCAGCCGACCACCTAAGCGGGCCAGCCGGATTTTCAACTAGTGACGGACTCGGCAAGAGTTTTTTATATCCAGGAGGAAGTCGTAATGGTGAAACTAGACGATCGTCCAAAACTCTTTTAGCCTCGTCTAAGAAGTGACAACGGTGGATGGCGTGATCACCTTCGCACAGTTTACAAGGAAATCTATATTTTCCTTTTTGTCCTGGGGCTTCACTTTCACTAGTTGACGGTGTGTTTTCAACATGATCATCAGAGGTTGACGACACCGGGTTGTGCAAACGAGGAGACCAGTCTCTTAAGATCCGAGGGATGCAAGGACAATCTCTATGATAGTGGTCTCCTTTGCAAATGACACATGGCGATTTAGGCCTGGTTAGTGCAGTGTGTGGGTTTTCGCTAGACGACGCTCGTTTGCCCCCATTCGCTTTTGGCTCCTTCTTCTTCTTCTCTTTCTTCTTCTTTTCCTTCTTCTCCTTAGGTACTTGACTTTTGGCTTTACCAGCCCCATCAAGCGAAGAGGAAGGAGGAGAGGAAGAATTAGAGGAAGTAGAAGGTTGGTGGGTAACTCTGGACTCGTCTAGTTGCTGATTCGATTGTTCAGGAATTGTCGTGTTCTGAACGATAGAGGTTGAGAAGAGCCATATAGGCAAACGAATTGTCAGTCCTGGAAGCGACAATGTGGCCATATGGAGTGCACCAACATCTCCCCAAGACGAGAAGGGACTAGGATTTCCTCCAAGGGGAATTCCTTGGTTGGTGGATTCCATTTTCTCAACCCAAGATCAACGTAGGAAAGGGTAATGAATATTCCGTTTAAAATAAATTTTAGACGCTTTTACACAACTTGTTTTTTCAATTTTTAAGAGTCGAGAAAAAACAAAAGATGACTCTAGTCTCCTTCGATTTTTAATGAGCCTGAAGTGACAAGCGCTCAGATGGACCTTTTTTGTTAAGGAGTCTGAAAAGGAATGAAAGGGACTGCTCTGGAAATCTAGGTAGAGGGATTACCAAACCAATCGCAAAACTGCAGAATAATTTTTACGGTACGGCAGTCAATCTTCCCGAATGCTGTGTTCAATGCATTGCGATCGATAGGGCGGTAGACACGGCTTCCTATGGATAAAGGATTAAGCCTATTGGGGTCTCCCAAAATATACTCGACGGTACGTGGGAGCACAAGTCCGTACTGGCACTTATCGTCTCAAAGTGGAGGAATCACCCAACCATCAGTGAGAACAATAGTTACCAGGCTTTACGACGCCGGAATACGTCTCTAGCCTAGACTTCTAAATGTTGTGTGTTAAGTTCCAAAGCGTTGTTAGATTCATTGAATTTATTTCAAGTTGATCTTGTTTATGAAGTTTGCCTTCAGGTTCACCACGAGATGTAGATGTAATTCCTAAAATGCAATCTAAGATGATAAACAAACTTTTTATCTTCTTTGTGCAATGAAAATCCTAGCTACTAGGGAAAAGAAAGACATAATCTTTTCACAAAGAGCAAAGAGCACACTCTAAATGCACTTTCCTAAATCAAGCCAA
Source organism: Pinus tabuliformis (assembly GCA_031772625.1). Classification (NCBI taxonomy): domain Eukaryota; kingdom Viridiplantae; phylum Streptophyta; class Pinopsida; order Pinales; family Pinaceae; genus Pinus; species Pinus tabuliformis. Next base: position 858,407,056 of record CM062812.1, on the reverse strand, counting down.
TCAGACTGTCTATATGCAAATGCACATGCATGTATTTGTTTTCGACTTTCTTAGTATATGAATGCTAAAAAGAAAGTTCATGCACAAATCTGAATTTCTTTTCAAGCGACAAATATCAACAAGTTTCTTTTCGAAATAAAAAATGGAGACAATCACAACACTTTACGATTTTGAACTGAATACTTGTTCTCGACACTAGAAAATTACAAATTCAGACCAAAAGCAATAGTAGTAGGATAATCGACCATCAACAGCAATAAAACTCTTTCCTACGATTGAAATCGACATTTGCGACAGTTTCAAATCAAAGGACGACAGTACGATTATGCTACTTTTGCAAAGGAGAACTGAAAATGACTCAACAAACACACAAAAACATCTACAGTTCTTTTGTACAAAGGAGGCGGAATAACAACAAGGAAAAGGGGTTTCAAATAGATATATACTGATCACAGGTAGTAAAATTCAGGAATAGAACTGGAAAGAATGAATCATAGAAACCAAAACTGCACAGAGCTAGTCTGATCAGCGCACCTGCAACACAGAGAATTTGAAATGTAGCGCAGCTTGTCCACTCGGGAAGTGCGCTGAAATTCAGATTCTCTGAATAGTACCTGCACTGGGCCAGAAACGAGACTCTGTTTGGGTTCCGGGTCACAGTTTGCAGTTCAGTTCTTTGGTTTTGGCCGAGCAAAAAGCAATCAGTAATGAAACAATCATTGGTAGATCTAAGGAGGATCTAAGAGCTATCACAAGGGCAATCAGATAGTTTGTGAATCAGTTGTTTAAATCATAAACAGATCCAGTAGATGGATTGAAGTAGCAGTTATCTACTTTGCATTTGCTATGGCAAATGCAGTTCGAATGCTACTTGTAAGTTTATGAAACAAACAACAAAGAATGATAAACAAACAAACTAATTATCTCCCCAGCAGAGTCGCCATTTTGTTACAGGGAAAAGTGTCTATATAGAACTACTCTATCCCACTAAGGTGTGACAGCTACGTTAGAAACAAACAGAGAAAAGCTACTTTCGTTTTTCCTTTATGAATTATAGATAGAGAGGAACAGAAAGACCAACCTCTGTCTTGCGCTAATCTCCTGATTTGATTCCTCTCTTCTTTGATAGTCTTTAGCTACCTGCTCCCTTGCACGCCCAGCTTCACAAAGTACCTGTAAGATCACAGAAGCATAGCACTATACAAAGACATGGATCTATAATCATAAACAATCTAGGATCGGATGTAAATTGACCATACAAATGTAGCAAGCATCAATGACACAAAAGCATGGAGGAAAACTTGAATAACTTTTATTGATAAACAAGAAAAGAGCCAAGAGGAGTTACAACCAGTTGTTCTGACCCAGCATCAACCTCCCAGCAAAGAAGCCCCTCTTCACCTCAAACAAAGCTTAGATCACCCAACAATCTGATGTTTGTCTCAAGAAACCAACAGCAATTCCTTACAATATGCAAAATTCCAGCCTCTGGATCACTGGGATGAGGGATCCATATATAGATATCTGTAAGGGGGATGAGTCAGCTTGTGATTTGATTAGTGTCCTCCATCTGATAGTTCTTGCTTCCACTTGGAGATTGATGGTCTCTTACTCATCCTTGGTCGAATTCAGTGAGGCAAGTGTCACAGGAGAAGATTCTGGAAGCTTCCATTGCCTCTCCACCTCGCGGAATGACACTCCCATTTGTCATTTCTCACCCATCACACCCCACAGAAGGGATTTTTGAAATGAAACGCACCCACATAGTGTATTTAGGTGAGATGCAACGTACTTAGCCAGTGGAGCAGCTGAAATGATCCTGTTTTGACCAATTCTGAGCAGTTTTTCATGGAGAACTTCTGGGAGAAGCTGTAATCTGTTGACCTTGTTCCTCTAGGGGTTAGAACAACACTTTTAGGGAATTAGGAGCCCTTGATTTATGGACATTTCATGCTTTGGGTTGTAGGGCCCAAAAATGTCTATAACACATCCCTCAGTCCCTGCATTTCTCAACTACCCAATACATTGATCCTTCCCTCAAGCATTACACATTGCGCAAACATAATGCCTAAGTCTGATCTCTTTTCCCTCTATAATTTTCCAATGCACAATCCATACCTTGCCTCTCCCTTGCCACTATGCCTTACATAATCATAGTGTCCAGACCCTCACTCCCCGCTTGTTGGCTCTCTGCATTGCACATTCCCAGACTTCTCCCTCAATCCTTGCGTAACGTCCCATCACAATCAGCATGTTATTGAGCAAGCACAAATAGAATTGGTGATTATGGGATTTATGTTGTCTTGTCATTAATGAACTTTATTTTTAGGTGATGTCATCATATCATTGTGTTGGGTGATTTAATTGTGAGTTAAATCCCTATCATTAATTGTCAACCCGGGGCTTGTAGAACTGACGAGGTATACATGTACTATATGTACTAGATGGCTATTTACCAAAATAGATTAATATAATGCAATTAAAACTAATTACAAAGCAAATTAAATAAATCTAATTCAAACCAAACCAAACATAAAGAAATTGAAATCAAACTTGCATAAAGGAAATAACACTTGCTTGAAAATGAAAATCACACTTTCATAAATGAAATCACACCACACTTGCTTATATGAAATCACACTTGTAGAATTGAAATCACACAACACTTGCATAAATGAAATCATACTTGTTGAATTGAAATCACACTTGCTAAAAGGAAAAGCACACTTGCATAAAATGAAAAGACACTTACTGGAAATAAATGAAATCATAACTATACTATGTTACTAATATGTACAAAAGTGTGCAAACTGTGGTTGATGAGGGCCCTCCATTCCTTAGCAAGCACACTGAACGACTCTCACATCTTGGAGATCAAAGTGGAAGTATGTATTTCATAATAAAGTTACAAGAATTCTCTCTCCTCACTTTACATCTTGGATGGAACTTGGAACCTCCAACTAACAACTAGCAACTAGCTACTTATAACAACACTAACTTGCATCTAACAACCCTTTGTATGAAGGGTGCACTCCTATTTATACAAAAATTGAGGATAACTATACAATCAATATCGACCCTTATATCTCTCCTAAATCCACATTTATCTCTTGTGGTTATAGCCAATATCCTAAAAATGTAAGATACAAATCCTCTCAAAAATCATCTCATCCATGATTCTTCTCCTTTGAATGTGCATAGTTAATGATCCACATCTTCTACAATTATTCCACAAATCGTCATAATTTGGAATTTGAATTTCGAATTTATGGTTGGGTGGCCAAGTAGGACCCTTATAGAATCTCCAAGTAGGCCTACAATATCACAAAACTCATAACACTTTTAGATATATATGAAAATATGTTAATTTCCTAATATTTAATCACAAATTCACTTAAAATACTTAAAATCAATGACTTGGAAAATAATAATAATAATAAACCCATGTGATTATGAAAATGGTTACTTAATGTGAGGTTATGGAGTTATAGAGTTACGGAATGAGGGTGAAATGATGGAAATGTAGGTAAAAGTGGATGACATTTTGGAGGCCCAACATACCCTGCAACTGAATTTGTTGCATGTCCTCATGCAACTATTACATTGATTCACTTAATCATAAGTTTATCTTCTTGAAATGTTTTCCTTCTATATGAGCTTTGGCTTTGTATTGATTCTCTTTAAACTTTGCATAATCATATCATTTGACAATTTTATTGTTTTTTCAAAGTGTACTTTGAAATACATTTGATTGCAACATATATTTTTTTATGGTTGGTTCTTGTGTGACAACCAAAATTTTATGAGTATTGGTTCTTATGTAACAATACTTTTATTATTTTTGTTGCATCAAAATACTTGAAAACATTGAGAATTCCCATAGTAGTTGTTAGCCATTTAATGTGCTCATCAATTGATCATTGAAAAACATATAAACTTTTGGAATAAAAATGCAATAATAGTTGATTTGGGAAAAATATGTTGGTTAGGATGAAATGAAATGTGACATGTGTCATGAAATATGAATATTCCCTTCCCCCCAACTTAACGTGTTTTCAATTTTTGGCAAATAAAAAAGGGAATATGAATGTGGTGAGATATTTTGCAAAATCACAATTTTAGCATTTAAGGAATTACATGATTAAAACTTAGAAAATTACATACCTTCACTGATGAGTTACGAAATGGGTATGTATTTACTATTAATTTCATCACCTTTTTCCTTGTTTCTTATATTTTTCATATTTTAATGCGCTAATATATTGAGGAATTATGATAAGAAACAGATGAATTATTTGCAGTTACGATTTAGCTAACTTTTACTCTTCTTTATGCAAAAAAGTGACAAAAGGAACAATTGATGTTCCCTAATGATGGAACAGCAAGAACCAACAAATGAAGGATGGAACGCGTCAGTTGTAGACAAGGCTAAGGGCGAATCAGAAGGATCAACGTGAAATAGGAAAGGTGTCTGAAGTTAGTAATCGGTTGTGAATCCCTTAGGATCGGGAGATCCTGAGGGATAGCATTTATCCTTTACCCCTTTTTGATTATAAAATAAAATGATTGTAGGAAGAAAGGGGAATCTCTGTTATTTTTCAAATTGTAATTTTAATTACAGACTCGTGATGTTGGAGAACGCAACCATATTGTAATGTTACTTAAGTTTGATGATTAATATATAATTGAAGTTGTTGTTCCCTCGCATTATCTAAAGTAGCTCAGCAGTGTTCACTGGTGGCTAAGGGCCCAGCCTCTGGTGGATTGAACTGCTTTCTTGTGTTATATATTTCTGATTCTCACAAAGTTTGATTGGTTTGATAATTTTCCTGTTTCTGTGAGTTTACCTTATTCGCTGTTTACCGCTTCCCTGTATTGAAGTAGGGTATGTTCTTTATATATTTTACAATGTTGTCATTTGATTCAATTAATATTTATTACAGAGTATATTATTTAGATAGCGAATCGTATCGATTTAATCAGTTGTAAGAGTTTGGTTATCGCTATTGAACTCTCATATTGATATCATTTCTATTTTGATTGCTTTATAGAGATTGAGTATAGTTTAGATTGAATCAGCCAAGAAGAGATGAGTTATTGCTACTGTGCTCTCGGCTGATGCTGTTGTTACTTGAATTGCTTGTGTAAGATTTGATTTCAGTAGAGGATTGAGTTTTGAAGCTTAGATGTCATATTTCCTTTAATAATTGCAATTTGAGTTTATTAGATGCATCCATTTACTCTTGTATCAAAGATCTATACTACAATTTAAGAAACATTACTCTCTGAATTTATAGCATGCACATATTGTGTACACTCTTGAAATAAGAGGACTTGCCTGGGTTGATGATTAATGTGGGGTAATTAGGAGTTTTAAAAGACACCTTTTATCAACCAACATTTTGGTGCCATTGCTGGGGAGAGTGTAGCCATTTTACAAAGAGTGATGTATATCTGATAATTGCTGTTGAGGAAGAATTGGGTATTGAAAATGGAAGGTAAGAACCTACGTAACGAGAAAGTAAAGTGCTTGCTCCTCTGCCTGCTTTTCAGCACAATTATAGAAAAGTGAAGTAGGTGTTTGATGCTTGTCTGTTGAGAGAGAACTGGGTATTAAAAACAGAAGGTAAGAACTTACATACGGAGCAAGTAAAATGCCTGCTCCCTGCCTGCTTTCCAATAGAATTTGTAGGAACTTAAGGTAGAAATAAACATTTGAATTTTTGCATGAATGACTAAGAAGAAAAGACCATAAAACAATACAATTCCACATCCCAAACCTGAAAAATATAATGGATTAGTGACCCTTGGACGATCAAATTTTATCGATGACATCTTAAGAAAAGCTGAATCTCAGTGATCAGTAGGTCCCTGAACCGTTTCTTCCAGACAACCTATTGTCTCCCTTCGGGCCACAGGCTTAACATTTGTAGCCTACGTTGAGGTCCACAGTAAAATGGAAGGGACTGAGTAGAGTTTTCAAGATATTGAAAATTCGCAACCAATTCCCTCACAAGAAGGGAATTCTTACAATATTCATGAAGGAGGAGGAGAAACAGGGGAAACAGAGGAACCAAGATCCCCTCAGGTAGTAATTGATCAAAGGACACCCGGTGTCCCAGATGAAGGGAGTGTTGTTAGGATCATTCCTACCTCTTCTAGACATCCTAGGGATAACTCTCTAGCTCTACAGATCCCAGAAGGGTACTGGCATATCTTTGATCAAATGGCCAATAATCCTCAAGCACTCCAGACCTCTTAATTACAGTATCCTATTGTTGACACAACTGTCAATGCACCGATGAAAGATATCCCTCTACAAAATATCCCCACCTTTCATGGACTCACGTTAGAAGATCCGGATGCATTTCTATTTGAATTTGATGTACTATGTCGGGGTTATGATTACACCACCGATCCCTAGAAACTGAAGCTGTTTCCCTCTACGTTAAAGGGAGAAGCCCTGTGTTGGTTTATGGGACTAGGTGGGGGCACCATAAATGATTGGGACCAAATGAAAACTGTTTTCCTTAAAAAATATCAGGATTATTGCAGATTTAGGGAACTAAAAGATGAGATATTCCAAATGGTAGCAAGACCTAGTGAAATGTTGGAAGAGTATGTGCAGCATTTCCAATATAAGCTCCAAAGGTCTCCCTACACAAATCTGCCTCTGCCTCATATTGTGCTAAAAACCACACTGATTAAGGGGATGAAAGACCAATGGATAGAGACATTAAATAATATGGGTAAAGGTGATATATATCAACAATACTATGCTAACATTATTAATTTGTGTATCAGGTGCTCAAGAGGCAGTACAAGAATGAAACCAGCAGAATGCGATATAACCACTAGGGACTGCAAAATCTCAGGCAGAAGCATTACTCGTACAGAAATCGACAACCTGCTGGAGGATTTCAAAACAGATATCCTAGGAACTCTGATAACACAATTAGACATCATGCAAGCCAAGCAGAAGCAGGCCGAAGCAAAATAGAACCTAGTGATTTTTTTCCCTCGATGCAGGAAGAAACATAGTCATAAAGACTACCCACTGGATATGGTACAGACCTGTGCCATATGCACTAAAGATCATGCCACAGAAAATTTCCTATTGCTCCCACAGTTAAAGCAGTCTTCAAAGAGGCAGAGGAAAAAGTGGAACCAGTCTACCTATTAAATCAGTGTCACCAATGGCAAGCACGAAAAACAGCTATGCCTACCGACCCATCTTCATTCTTTAAGCCCTAGCAATATAATTCTTAGCAATACATAGGAGCTACATGGCAAAACCAGCCACCTTTTCCTAATTGGTCACCGCAAGCATTCTCTATGCCACCTTGGTCCAATTAGTCAAATCAAAACAATAGTTGGAAAAATTCCTCTTACTTTCCACCATTCTAGCAAAACAATCCATATCCATCTCAATGGCCCCCCTCCACTTCACAAAACCAAAATTGGCAGTCAAGCTGGAAAGGACCTACCAACCAGCTAGCAAGAACAATCTACCTGCCTCAACCTAAATTACCAACACCTTACACGTTGCAACAGAATACTCAACCCAATCTATGACCACAGCTCCCAGCCCAGCCCAACCCGAATCCCAACAATAGACTAGCCCAGTTGATACAAATTATTGAAGGGTTGGAACCAGAAACTGAGTTGAGAGAGCGTAATGAACTCAAATTGAGGTCTAGATGGATAATTGAATCAGAGGGTGATAAAAATATACAATTAGAAGAACCGTTACCTATACAACAAACACCTCAAACAGAGAATACAGTTAAACAGAAAAGCCACGATCAAACTATTACCTCTTATCCACCATTCCTAGAAAGGTTGATTATACCTCACCCAATCAAATATCTCGATTTCGATCTCCTAGGAGAATTAAAAAATATTTGTGTAAAAATACCCCTCCTCTAGGCTATTCAGGACATTCCAATTTATGCAAAAACCATTAAGGATTTGTGTACCAAAAAGCCTACAAGGAAAATAACAAAAACACCAACTATCCATGTAGTCGAAACTTTGTCTGATTTATTATCAGGCAGAGAAACACCAGTGAAAGATGAGGACCCAGGAAACCCTATTCATAGTTCAAATAAATGGATGTTCCTTTCCCAATGCATTAGTCGATCTAGGGGTAGCCATTAATATTTTCACAACAACAACCTGTCAAAGACTTGGCATCACAACCTTAGATCCAACTACGACCTTGTCGGAACTTGCTGACCGATCAGTTGTCAAACCAGAAGGGACATTACAAGATGTAATGGTGTCTGTAGATTCTTGGGAATACCCTGCATATTTATTGATTATTAATCCTAGAAATCGGCTAGATGGACATCCCCTAATTCTAGGAAGACCTTGGCTAGCGACCGCAGATGCTTATATAAGCCGTCGAATAGGCAGTATGACTATAGCAAGAGGAAGTAATGTGAAGAATCTAGCTGCCGAACTAGGATTTACCATTTTAGATTTCATCTTATGCATCAGATATGACCATTGGAGCACTGCTCGGCCAAGAGGAAGATAAGAAACCTTATGCAATATACAACATCAACAAAAATTTAACTCCTGCTGAGTTGAATTACACCGTGACCGAGAAAGAGTTTCTAGTTGTAATTTATGCTATTAAAAAATTTAGACACTATATAACAGGATACCCTGTGGTTTTGTATACTTATCACTCTGCTATCAAATATTTAGCTAATAAACATATTACGAATGGAAGAGTGACATTGATGGTTAATCCTTTTGCAAGAATTTGATGAAACAATCAAAGATCGACCAAGAAAGGAAAATCCGATGGCAGACTTCCTCTCACGTGTGCCCAAGACAGATGACTCGGCGACAGTAGAAGACCAGTTCCCTGATGAGCACCTATTTGCTGTGACAGTGAAAACACCGTGGTACGTGAATGTCGCGAATTACCTAGCAATGGGAAAATTACCCAAGCACCTGATGCCCAGTGAAAGAAAATTGATAGTACAACGCAGCACTCGGTTCTCCTGGATTAGAGGATACCTATTTCACACAAGAGCCGATATGCATATCCGAAGGTGTGTCACGGAAGATGAAATCTTCGATATCCTAAAAGCCTACCATGATGGACCTTGCGGTGGACACTTTGCATACTGCAGGACTGGACATAAAGTCTTACAGATGGGCTATTATTGGCCCACCATTTTTAAGGATGCCAAGAAGTTTTTCTAGGCATGTGATAGCCGCCAAAGAATGGGCTGCCCTGGCCAGTCTGATGAGATGCCCCTGCATCCACAGTTAGTCATTGAACCTTTTGAATGTTGGGCGTTAGATTTCATTGGCCCAATAAATCCATCATCTAATCAAAATACATATATACTGGTTGCAATGGAATATGTGACTAAATGGGTGGAGGCAGAAGCATTACCAAGGGCAATAGAGGACACAATAATCCACTTTCTTTTCCAAAATTTTTTGCGGTATGGCTTGCCTAGAGAAATAATCACAGATGGAGGGCCACAATTTGTAGGCCATAAGATTGTTACTACATTAAAAAATAATCATATTATGCATAGAATCATATCTCCATACCACCCGCAGGCAAATGGCTAGGTAGAAAGTACCAACAAAGTAATCGAGGCTATACTAACAAATACAGCCGCCTCACATAGATGTGACTGGGCTACCTGGTTGCCAAAATCCCTGTGGGCATATCACATGACTTGGAGGAATACCACAGGATACTCCCGATATCAGCTAGTGTTTGGCAAAGAACCTATCTTCCCAATAGAATTTGAAATTCATACATTGAGGATAGCCCAAGAAGTAGGCCTGGATCTAAATGAAGCATAGATTAACAGGCTACATCAAATTATTGAATTGGATGAAATCCGTCTATCAGCTCTTCAGCATACTACACTGATCCAACAACAAAGAGCAAAATGGCATGATACCCTCATCAAGAAAAAGATCTTCCATGAAGGTGATTGGGCACTTTTGTATGATTCTAGGTTCCAGGATTTCCCGGGCAAACTCCAAACTAGATGGTTAGGCCCCTACAAGATTCAAGAGGTGCACGATAATGGCACCCTTACATTAGCCACCATTGATGGGTCTAGCTACTCTTTTAAATCAAATGCACATCGAATACGCCTCTATCATAAATCGCTTACAAGGGAATCATTTTGCCAACAGATACGGGAAGATTCCATAATACAAATTCTCGCTGAAGAGGGCAACCCTTCAATAGCACCAGTCTAGTGAAGAATTTATTTTTTGAAACCTGTACATAAATTTGCCTTTCTATTTTCTTTCTATTTGATTGGATTTGCTAGAACAGTAGATTTTTTATTAGTATTTTTCTCTATTTTTCCTTTGTTGTTCCCTTTAGGGAACAACACTTTTTCGTGTGTATTTTCCTTTGTTGTTCCCTACAAGGAACGACTACTGTTCCCTATAGGGAACATAAATTTTCGTCTACATTTTCCCTTGTTGTTCCCTACAGGGAACAGTCGCTGTTCCCTATAGGGAACAACAATTTTCGTGTGTATTCCCCTTGCTGTTCCCTACAGGGAACAACACCTTTTTGCGTTTGTTTTATTTGTTGTTCCCTATAGGGAACAGTTGCTATTCCCTATAAGGAACAACACTTTTTTGCATTTTTTTTTGTTGTTCCTTACAGGGAACAGTTGTTGTTCCCTATAAGGAACAACACTTTTTGTGTGGGTTTTTCTTTTGCTATTCCCTTCAAGGAATAGCACCTTGTGAGTATTTTTGAGAACACCCTTTTTCTCTTCCTTGCATAATCATCCCTAGACCATCCCAGTTCACTCTTTATGATCCTCTTTATGGCATAAAAAGTACGATACATATTTAAGGACAACAAGTATGGAGTCTACTGGAACAGGAAAATATCTTGAATACTATCATCTTTAACAAGATTTCTTTGTGATGATCGAAAAAGAAAGGACACAGTTATCTATATCACTTCACTGTCCTCATTTCCACTATAAATCAAACTGATTGATTATCTGTACCATGCTGGTTCCCCCTTTCCCGTATAACTCTCTCTGTGTATTATCAATAAGATTATGGGTATATCTTTTTCTATTGATATGTTCAAACTTCTTCCACCATCCCTACTCTTAAGGAGTGATGAGCCACCCTCTATGTATAAAATGGGGAGTGTAAAAAATAATAATAATAATAATATATATATATATATATATTCACTAACAATTGTATGATTTTTTTCCACAGATGGAGGATAGGGGGTCTCATCATGAGCTAGCCTACCATGATCATAAGGAAGGAGAGAAGTGGCATTCCAGCTATGGCCACCACACCAGGGATATGATCCAATGGATGCATAAAGAAACAAAGTCCTTGGAAACAGGAGGTCTCATCATGAGCCGGCCTGACCACTTTTGCTACGTCCCAGTGAATGGCAATGTGCTCACTTGGTTACCATGCCAGCACATTGGTGTCTACTATGGACATCATAGGACACTTCCCCAATTATACATAGAATACCATGGTTCCCAAGGGTTAGAAAGAAACTCTATTGAGGCTATGGATGCCTGCAGGCAACAAAAGCTCTACTGATGGTATTGAAGCTTTATTTTACATCAATAATTATTATAATGCCCTCTTCTTATGTTTTTATCTTTTCTACAGAGAGATTATGTCCCTAACTTACCTTGAACCTTTATGCATGAGTAATCTTTTTAAATCAATCACAACAATTTTAAGTGGAATAATGGCGGTAAAGTATTATTTCCTGCGTATGCTATCCTTTTTCTTTATCACATCACCTCATGACATCCTATCACTTATTGATAATTCTCGGTACACACCTTGTTTTCACCACTCCAATATCCTTTATGATCCTTTCATTAATATGTGTACCTTGCCAATCCATCACCCCTGTACTTTGCCGCCAGCACATTATCCTTTCATTCATTCGGTCATAGGTGACCTATTATTTCGAAGGGGGGTGAGGACCTCCAGTGTACTTCTGCATGCGCTGTCATATATTTATTTGATTTTGCAGAACAATACGACATTCAATTATCACAGAGCATGTGGCATTATAACAGTCCCCAATAATGGTATTTATGTTTACAAAGTATCACCTAATAGAGCCATTACAACCATTTGTTGTTCCATCACTCAGCTCTATTTTTTGCTCTGCTTTCCCCGCTACACTTATAGTTTGCAGAATTCAAGCATTATGGGAGGAAGAACAGTGCACCGAGAACCTTTAACACTGGCTTTTTCTGATGAAGCTAGGGAAATTCTAGCTTGCGCAGGATGGATAGCATATTTTAAAAGATTTCAACCCCCCAATGAGGAAATCTCCATCGAATTTTTAAGGAATCTACAGAATGGACAATCGATGGTAAGAGGCAGACAAATCACTGTAACAGACACTGTGATAGCAGAAGTGTCTAGGTTTTCGGCAGAAGGACCAGTATGGGCTGGCAAGCGATTAAAGCTACATGATGCTATCAAGGCTTTTAGGGACGAAGGACAGGAGCTAATCAAGAAGGGAAAAGGAATTCAACCATCTTCTCTTGGAGAACCATGCGGAGAATTGGCACGAACCGTTCAGAACTATATTACCTGCGATGGGCATAAAGACATGGTAAGGCCACGACAAATCAAACTTTTAGCAATTCTAAAACAAAAGTGCTCTGTTAATTTACCCGCATTGTTGAACTCATTACTGTATGACACTGCCAAGAGGCTGAGACAGTCCCAACACATAGAAACAATAGTCAAGCACCATTATCTGATCAGGTTAATAGTTACCTATAACCTTGCCTAACAACAATCAACCTGGGATGATCTAATATTAGCCCTCAAAGAAGGTTTAGCCCTACCAACACCTAACCCTATTCCAAAAAGAAAGAGGACGACCCTTTCAAGGAACATACCTCACAAGCATAGACGATCCACAAGGTTGAGGTCAAAACTGGGAGCGTCTGAAAATCCTCAAGGCAGCGCTAGTCAACCCATAGAATTATCTAGCCCAGTAAGTGAACAATACTTGCAGCTAGAGTTAGAAGGATAAGATAACCCTGAATCAGAACCTGAGGAAGGAACAAGGCATTCTGGAGATGAATAAGGAAATGAATTGGGACTTTCCCCAACACCAAATATGAGCCCCCAAGACAATCTATTGCACAATTTCGAATTGGCCCAGGTCCTAGCCAACATGAATGTCTACATGCAGCCTGAAGGACCGCTCAATCTTAATTTAGGAGCAACCCAATCTCTTGAGAATTCTGGTGATACCAGAATTCTATCTCCCTCAAAAGATGCAAGCCGTGAAGCAGAAACAGATGCAGAGGCCATTCGGGAAGCAGAGAACCAATCTAGTGACACGCTCCTAGTAGAAAACAACCAGGTAGGCCTAAGCATAGAGAACATAGGCCAAGAAGAAGAAGTAGAGATAGAGATAATTTGGGAAGCTGATAATCAATCAGGAGACACGATCTTATTAGAATAGAGCCAGGGTGAGCAACCAGGCTCTTTAGAAGTAGAAACTATTAACGAGACTATCAGCAGAATAGTTTCTCCTCTGAAAAGGTATAGAGCCAAATTGAAAAAGCTAAGAAAAGAATAGCAGAAGCTTTGCAAAATGGTAAAAAGGCTCAGAAGAAAAATAAAAGAAATCACAGCGGGAAAGGTTCCGGACAAAACCCAAGAGACAGTAAATGTGGCTGTACAAATAGAGTTATATGAAGGTAGGGCTACAGGGACTCAAACTGAGCCCATACCTACTCAACCAGTCATCACTCAAGAGGAACAGCATGCAATTTTAGTAGACATAGCTACTCAGATAGAGGATGTACCCTCTTATAGCATGGCTACTCAGATGGAGGCTTGGACCTCCCATAATAAAGAAATTCAAATAGAAAACATCCTTTCTCATAGCATAAGCACTCAGACAAGCATACAAGACAAAGATGTCATGACGCACAATGACCCCATTATACTGAATCTTCAGGAAGAATTAGCACAAGCTCAGCTTGCATTAGAACAACTTGAACAAGAAACCATTTCCCAACAGAAATATCAAGAGCTGCAGAGACAGCTTTGGGAAATGAATGCAACAGAGAGCGAGACCTTCGATAGATGCAGAAAGGTAGAAGAGAAATTAGAGAGAATCAAGCTCAAACTAGATAGGGTCATTGGCTGGACAGACACCATCTGCTCACTGTATACAGATGTCTTGGCATGTAAGTCTCCCTCCACCAATTATGCCTTTTTTTTGTTAGAATGATACTTGTTGTTGAAAATTAAAGCCATGAGAGCTGGAAAATCAATTGAATTAAGAACAGTTGAATATTTTATAAATTACTGTAAACAACATGGTGTAAAGGTTCAGAGGCTGCTTTGTGAACTTTACCTACACAATTTTGTATTAGAGAACAAGGTGGAAAAGGACCCTAACCCTTTTGTGGGAGATGTTCAATTCCAAGCCTTTATCTCGTTTGTAGTTAACCAACTTAAATGGTTTAAAGCCCATAACGCATTCCAAAGACAAGAACATGGATTGGATCTTTGGGTAAGAAGTGAACCCAAGCACCCTCTGCAAATGCTTGCCAACCATAAGAGTCTAATGACAAGGGAAGGGGTGATTAAAATTTTAGGGCCTATTCATAAGGACATTGTACAAAATGGAGTATCATATTTTCACTTCATTCAAGAAAGCTCTTTGGCTGCATCCAAGCTCAAGTGGATGGTCTCCACTAGTAGTGTGCAGGATAGGGAGCCATTTAATTACAGAAATTTTAAAGCAACTGCGGCCCGTTTTGTCACCTATAGCAACCTTATTTTAAGAGAAGGACCTTATTGGTTAGGATGTCGGTTTCGTAGCCCCATCATTTGGTATCCTCTTGAAGGTTATAGGGCTATCTACTAATTGCCTGAAGGAAAGTAAGGGCTCACCTTTGCACTCCTCGCTCAACATCATGGTTTTAGACCAATTTTTGACGCTCCTTCTCCAACCTACTCTTTAAATGCACTGCATCAAAATTACTTACTTTTCATGAGGATATGAAACAGGGTAAGCAGGGGAGTATGTTGAGTTATGAAATGGGTATGTATTTACTATTAATTTCATCACCTTTTTCCTCGTTTCTTATATTTTTCATATCTTAATGCACTAATATGTTGCGGAATTATGATAAGAAATGCATGAATTTTTGCAGTTATGATTTAGCTAATTTTTACTCTTCTTTATGCAGAAAAGCGACAAAAGGAACAATTGTTGTTCCCTAATGATGGAACATCAAGAACCAACAAACGAAGGATGGAATGCATCAGTTGCAGATAAGGCTGAGGGAAAATTAGAAGGATCAACGTGAAATAGGAAAGGTGTCTGAAGTTAGCAATCGGTTGTGAATCCCTCAGGATCGGGAGATCCTGAGGGATCACATTTATCCTTTACCCCTTTTTGATTATAAAAGAAAATGATTGTAGGAAGAAAAGGGAATCTCTATTATTTTTCAAATTGTAATTTTAATTACAGACTCGCACTGTTGGAGAATGCAACCATATTGTAACGTTACTTAAGTTTGATGATTAATATATAATTGAAGTTGTTGTTCCCTTGCATTTTCTGAAGTAGCTCAGTAGTGTTCGCTGGTGGCTAAGGGCCCGGCCTCTGGTGGATTGAACTGCTTTCTTGTGTTAAACATTTCTGATTCTCACAAAGTTTGATTGGTTTGATAATTTTCCTGTTTCTATGAGTTTACCTTATTCGCTGTTTACCACTTCCCTGTATTGTAGGGTATGTTCTTTATATATTTTACAGCACTGTCATTTGATTCAATTTATATTTATTACAGAGTAAATTATTTAGATATCGAATCGTATCAATTTAATCAGCTGTAAGAGTTTGGTTGTCGCTATTGAATTCTCAAATTGATATCATTTCTATTTTGAATCCTTTATAGAGATTGAGTATAGTTTAGATTGAATCAGCCAAGAAGAGATGAGTTATTGCTACTGTGCTCTCGGCTGATGTTGTTGTTACTTGAATTTCTTGTGTAAGATTTGATTTCAGTAGAGGATTGAGTTTTGAAGCTTAGATGTCATATTTCCTTTAATAATTGCAATTTGAGTTTATTAGATGCATCCATTTACTCTTGTATCAAAGATCTATACTACAATTTAAGAAACATTACTCTCTGAATTTATAGCATGCACATATTGTGTACACTCTTGAAATAAGAGGACTTTCCGGGTTGATGATTAATGTGGGGTAATTAGGAGTTTTAAAAGACACCTTTTATCAGCCAACATTCACCTACCTGAAAAGTGGACAGGCTATGTATATCGAAGAGTGTGTCCGCTGCTGCTAGATCATGGAATATGAAGTAAAAGAATCTGATCTTTCTTCTTCTTTGTCTTGGTTGTATGAATAGAGGATGAGATTGGAAACTTTATTGATATGGCTGTTGAATTGAGTCCTACGAAAAATTGTTCAAATCACGTAGTCTTCATTCTTTCCCACTCGATGGCATAATTCTTATCTATGTGAATAAATGTGTCAATGTCGAACATAGAAAAGAAATTGTTGGATTACTGGCCATTAATGAATGCCATTAACGAACCCAAGAATACTCACCATTGATGTCAATGAGAGTCAAGATGCCTATCTACATCTTACTAGGTATGAATAGATGTGTCATAGTCGAGTCACCTAGAAGATCCGACAAACATGGGACATTGATGTATTCCCACTATTTATTGGCAAGAGAGATTGACATTAAGGCATGCAAGCCTCAATGTATTTGAAAGATCTCTAGTCTTTATCCCTGATGATATGTTAGAGTCGATGGGTCAAAACTTGTTAGAAGGGAGGCCTTAATGAATCCTCCATCATCTAACGCGAGTATGAAATAATAATTTAAATAACTATAGATAGAAAATTTGCAGTGAAGTAAGGTTTATTTGATAGAAAGGAAAATGAAAATGCGGTGACTCAACTTTGTAAGGGAGTTCAATGAATTTATTTTAGGGTTAAGGGTGAGTGAAAATGTGGCAAAAAAATATGAAGATTGAAAAGGGAAATGAGTTTTTGGTAGTAGGGAGATGGAAAGTTATGGATTGACTGCAGACTTAAAATGTGTAGAAATGGTAAATTTGGTATCTGTTTAGTAGCAATGGTGTAGTGTATTTTATTTTTACATTGAATGATCAAGATATTCTGAAATAAAGTTGGTCTTTAAAAAGGTACTCATGCATATAGTTTCATTTTCCTTCATCGTCCTGGAACTTGCAAAAACTTAGCAATTTTTTTGCAATAAAATGTAAGACTATTAAAAGAAAGAGGTGATTAGTCTCAATTCATTTCATATATACACAAAAATCTCAGAAATAATACTAATAAAATAAATTCAAGGACGAAAAATTAAATTCACCTCAAGGACGAAACACAATGAAGAAGTCACCAACAAAACAATAACAAGTGATCCATGGTACAAATTCAAGGAATGCATAAAGGAAATCACACCACACTTGCATAAATGAAATCACACTTGCAGAACTGAAATCACACTTGTAGAATTGAAATCACACCACACTTGTATGAATGAAATCACACTTGCTGATTCAGTTGAAATCACACTCACACATGCTGAAATAAAATCACACTTTGTTGAAAGGAAAAGCACACTTTCATAATATGAAAATAGACTTGGTGAAAATAAATGAAATCGTAACTATAATATGTTACTAATATGCGAAAATGTGTGCAAATTCTGGTTGATGGGGGCCCTCCATTCCTCAGCGAGCACACTGAACAACTATCACATCTTGGAGATCAAAGTGGCAGTATGTATTTCATAAAATGAAGTTAAAATAATTTTGTCTTCTCACTTTACAAATCACAGCTTGGATGGAACTTGGAAACTCCAACTAACAACTAGCTACTAAAACAACACTAACTTGCATCTAACAACCCTTTGTATGAAGGGTGCACTCCTATTTATACAAGACTTGAGGATAACTATACAATAAACATATATCCTTAGATCTCTCCTAAATCCACATTTATCTCTTGTGGTTACAACCAATCTCCTAAAAATGTAAGATACAAATCCTCTCAAAAATCCTCTCATCCATGATTCTTCTCCTTTGAATGCACATAGTTAATGATCCACATATTCTACAATAATTCCACAAATCCTCATAAGTTGGAATTTGAAATTCGAATTTGGGGTTGGGTGGCCAAGTAGGACCCTTCTAGAATCTCCAAGAAGGGCTACAATATCACAAAACTCATAAAACTTTTAGATATATATGAAAATATGTTAAATTCCTAATATTTAATCACACATTCACTTGAAATACTTAAAATCAATGACTTGGAAAATAATAATAAGAAACCCATGTGATTATGAAAATGTTTACTTAATGTAAGGTTATGGGGTTATAGAGTTATGGAATGAGGATGAAATGATGGAAATGTGGGTAAAAGTGGATGACATTTTGGAGGCCCAACACATGGCAAGATGATGCTCAAGGAGATTAGCGAAAAGAGGTTACAAGAAGGATACTTGTGGAGATAAGACACAAAGATGTTATCATGAGAGGGTAAAGGAATTCTAGAATATGATGGAGAAATAGAAACTGAAGTTGAATTAGAAGCTTCCAGCACTCATTCAGAGCCTTTGGAGGGTTAAGATGAATCACATCATAGATCAATCATCAAGAGTTGAAGACATGGCAGTGGATAAAGGAACTTCGCATAAATACATTGCCAGATAGTGTCATGTCACAATCGACAAACTATGGTCATTCAAAATGTCAACACAAGAGTGTTGTTAGGTCCCATGTATTTTTACCATATTATTTATGGAAAGCAATTATGTAATGTAAAAAATAAGAAAATTTAAAATGTGTGGAAGCCAAAGGCTCACACATGGGACGTGAAGAGTCGTTAGAAAGTCCTAGAGTCATGTAGAATCTCAATAGTCAGATAGGATATCAAAAAGTTACGTGGGATCTCAAGATTCATGAGGGAAGGTCAAGAGTCACGTGAGAGGTGGAGAGTCACCTCATTTGTTATAAATACACCCTCGTAGCTCAAGAAAACAACTTTTCACCTTGGCTTCTCTAGCTTGGCATAGGATAAAAGATCATTCTTAGGAGGAGAAAAAGGTGACTTAAAGTTCCACTATTGGGGCTAGTGTTGCATCGTTGTAATCATTTAGAAAAAGGTGACTTAAAGTTCCAATATTCAGGCTAGTGTTGCATCGTTGTAATCATTTATCTTGGGACTTTCACTTAAGATATGAATCTCTTATAGTCATCGCACTTTCATGCATATGTAGAGAATGATTGTAGGACTATTATTTCATTGTTTGTAGTGTATGTTTATGTTTACACATACTAATAAAAATGAACTCTTTCGTTAGCTTTGGTATGCATATTGTTAAATGTGCATTTTTACTTGTTCTATGAGCATTGTTATCTTGTAAACTTATTTGTAAGTTAACTAATTAATCTTTCCATGTTATTGTGTGTCTCTTTTAGGATATTACTATTAATTTTGTTCTAGAGGCTCATTCTCTCTTTCCCTTCAATGAAAGTACCTTTTATACATTACAATTGTATGCCTCATAGTGTCAACTTACTTGCTTATTTCAAATACTATTTGCATAATCTCTTATGTTGATAATTTCATCAAAGGAAAATCCCTAAGAATAATGTTGTCTGGTCTTATTATCTGAATGGGGATCCTACTCCAAATGGTGTATGGTCTAGTTGGGACTTCATACTGGGGATACCACCTTTATTGGCAAATTTTGAACACCATTAACAAGTTCATTATGAAACTTTCTAAGCATATAAAAATGCAATGAAAATAATTATAGAATTTAAGTTCTTATCTTTTAATTCATGGAAACTAGCTAGAGGCCGTTAGTGTTCCACCCAACCACAGACCACACTATTCATTCTCTTTCAACAACACATCACCCCCGAGCTTGGGCTTTGACTCCATGGGTGTAAGATCACCCAAAATATGGTACATGCTTAGTAAAAAAAACCAAAAACTAATGTACCAAGCTCATAAGCCTCCCACCAATAGTCCTATGGATTCCATGAGTTGTGAAACCCTCATAAGCATTCCAGGTACCCTTCTAGGTCTCACAAAACTAAGGTACCAAGCCCGAAAAATCCTACCAATAGTCATGTGGATTCTAAGAGTTCCACTTCCTTCATAGGCCTTCTAGGTGCCCCCTTCTAGGCCTTGACTAACCATGGTACCAAACCCACTAGCCTCCAAGCAGTAGTCTTATGGCTTCCAATAGTTCAACTACCTTCATAGGCTTTCTAGGTCTCACAAAGATAGATGGTGTTTATTCAATGAACCTATAACATATCACGTGCATCCATGTGTTGGAAATAATACTGAGAGGGGGGGTGAATCAGTATTATCAAGTCAAATATTTTTTATTTCATAATCAGATTTGCATACGCTACTTTAGTTAGTGAAAACGACGTATATATGCAACTGAAGTTAAGGAAACTCGCGTATAACTTGCAGACTTATGATTTAATTTATTATTCAGATGTTGATCATTAATCTGTGTGTCAGAACCATATAAACAGTAACCAGGAATAGTAAAACATAACAGACAGTCACACACAAGAACACAAGATATAAGGTGGAAACCCAATGTGGGTGAAAACCCACTGCTGCAATTCGTCTCTATCTTCTTTCAATTAGAAACTTCTTTTTACAATGTTTTTGTACTGGTGCAGTCTTATACCAATACGCAAGCTTGTACCTGCAAAAGGCTACAACCTTCTCTCATTTTCCAGCTTCTCCTGGAAGGGAGCTACAACCCCCTTAGCTCTTGTACTAGCTGATGTACTAGTACGTAGGTGCTGACCTATAGAAGGCTACAACCTTCCATTTTCTTCTAGGGACCACGTTTCATAAATTTTTAGATTGGATCCATCAATAAAAATAATCAAACATCAAATACATTTGCATCAATCAATCTCCTTTACTCCAATCAAAACTGAATCAAACAATTACTTCTCTTAAAGCTATAACCAAAATACAATAATAGTAACCAGAAACCAATCTTGAACCCAGAACATTGCAGCAATAAACAGAAGTAGCTAAAACATATTTCATCAGATGTACGCTACTTCAATATGTAGAACCTGCATGCATAAGCTGATGTAGTAAGGCCAACCTGCGTATACGCTATTTTGAATTACCGAACAAGCGTGTATACATGCCTTTGCTTCGCTGAACCTGTGTACAGATCTATAAAATATAATCTTACCCTTTTGAGTTATTTAGACATTAGTAATACCCAGATCATCAGATTCATAGATCAAATCATGCGCCAAATATAACAGATCAAATCATAGGAAGATACTTCTCTTCAAGCCTTAAGATCTTGACCCATCAATGGAACTTATCCTTCTTCTAGCGCTCAGGTTCCTCATTGGTTCAGATCCAGCTATGCACCATAACCCAATTCTAGATCTTGCTCTTCATAAGATATTCATTGCTTGAGTGAATGAATTTGCCTAATGATCTTCTTCCCCTTTTATAGAATTAGGCCTTTCTTAATACCATGGTCCAAAACCATAGAGAATCAATACCATGGACCCAAAACCTGGGTTCAACACTTCGGACAAGATACCATGGTCCAAAAACCATAGGTCCAAATACCAAGGACTAAATACCATGGACCAAAAATAATTTTTCCCACATGTACGCGCTTTTCCTTGCATGAAAGTGCGTGCATACGTATACGCGTCTTTTGATCATCAAACCCGCATGTATACGTGACTTGGTTAAGATGAACCTGCATATATCTCTTTTTCCTTCATTTTGAGAGCCTGAACTGTGATCTTTCATTTGAGTGAGTTGCCATTAAGGACAACACCTGTGTCATAGCACCAAACCTGTGTCATAATGCCAAAAATCTCCCCCATTGGACTTGATGGCGACCCTAAGTCACTCATAGTCATTCTCCCCCTTTGTCATCACGGGCAAAGGGTTATGCTCCCCCAGAGTACATGTTGAAATCTCTGCTCTGTTGTGTTGTCCATGTTCCCCTGACTGTAGGCAAGGTCTGCAGGAAAATGTTCTACAAGAAGAAACATGACTTTATACATCATAAATGACCTTCCTATCACCAAAGACTCATACATACATCCATCTCCCAACCAAGTGGGGATATACCAATATTGACTCATCCACCCAACCAAGTGGGGATACACTAAAAATTTACACATGATAAAACAAGAACATTACATCATCCATCCCAGGCATAGTGGGGAAACCAACATAGGCCGTTACATGACCTTGATAATAAAAGAAATACATGACATAGAGACTAAATATCTAAGACAAGACTATGATAGTCACCAGCAAGCAGCATCTGTCAATCATCATTCAGACTGGCACCCATAATCTCCCTTTGTACTTGTTCCACCTGAAACAAAAACAGCTATGAAATTGAACCAAGATCTTCTAAGATAATGCCATCAATGCATTATTAGAATTATATGCTCCCCCTAAACCTGTGCCAGATGGTCTCTGTCCGACCCATATCAGACTCTTTTCATCCTGAGTTTGGCCCCACTGTTTGTCTTCACCATACGCGACTATATCCACAGAAATATGTGTATGTATGTCGATATGCTTCATCAAACTTGTGTACAACCACTTTTCTCTGAAACAGATAATTTCAACAGCAAGATGATGCATCAACTACTCCCATCTTCTATCTGAGGTATTCAAATGTCTCCCTGGGTAGTGATTTGGTGAATATATCAGCAACCTGTTCCTTGGAGGGAACATACCCCAATTTGACCTTTTGTTCAAGAACTTGTGTATGTGCTTGGTCTTCGAATGCATGACTGGATTCTTTGAAATACTGATTGCACTTGTATTATCACAAAAAATGGAGATAGGTGGAGTACAAGTGATTTGAATATCTTGCAATGTTTGCATCATCCAAAGGAGTTGTGTGCAGCAAGATGCAGCAGCCACATATTCTGCTTCAGCTGTAGATAATGCAATTGATCTTTGTTTTTTGTTGAACCAAGATACTAATCTGGAACCCGTAAAGAATGCACCACCACTAGTGCTTTTTTTGTCATCCACACTTCCTGCCCAATCTGCATCTGTATATGCATGAAGTGTGAGATCTGTGTCTCTAGGATACCATAAGCCATAATTTTGCATTCCTTGAAGATATTTGAAGATCCTCTTAACTGCCTAAAGGTGTGCTTCCTTTGGATTTGCCTGGAATCTTCCAACTATTCCCACTGCATGAATGATGTCTAGTCGGGTACCTGTCAGATGGAGCAGACTTCCAATCATGGATCTATAGGTTGGTTGATGCACTGCTGTTGATTCATCATTTGCGCTGAGGCTGCCTCCTATTACCATAGGGGTACATACTGGTTTCGAATCCTCCATCCCATATTTCTTCAAGATCTGCTTGAGATACTTGGTCTGTGATAGAAATATATTGTCTTTGTTTTTTTGAACTTGTAAACCAAGAAAATATGTGAGCTCACCAAGTAAAGACATTTCAAATTCTTTTTGCATCACCGACGCAAAGTTTTGACTCATGGTTTCTTCATTGCTACCAAAGATGATATCATCAACATACACAACAATTATTAGAAATTTATCATTATCAATTTTTATATATAGATTGCTATTTGTTGATCCTTTTGAAAAACCTTGTTGATGGAGGTATTTGTCCAACCGAAAATACCAAGCCCTTGGAGCCTGTTTAAGGCCATAGAGAGCCTTTTTGAGTCTGCATACAAGTTTTGGATCATTTCCAAGTATGAATCCATCTGGTTGCTCAATGTACACTTCTTCTTCTAAGTCTCCATTTAGAAAAGTAGATTTCACATCCATTTGATATACCTTGAACTCTTGAAAGCTAGAAAGAGCAAGGAACATTCTTATGGCATCAAGTCTAGCAACTGGTGCAAAAGTTTCTTCAAAGTCTATGCCATCTTGTTGAGCATACCCTTTACAAACAAGTCTGGCCTTATTTCTAATAACATCTCCATTCTCATTTAGCATTTTTTTGAATATCCATTTTGTCCCTATGACATTCTTATCATTTGGTCTAGGAACCAACTCCCAAGTGTTATTCTTTTCAATCTGCTCAAGTTTTTCATTCATGGCCTTGACCCAGCATTCATATTTGCATGCTTCACTTACATTTCATGGTTCAGTAGAGGAGAGCAATGCTAGATAGCTTGAAGCTTCTGAAATAGTTCTTCTTGTTTGTACACTTGCCTCTTTCTGCCCCAAAATTTGAGTCTTTGGATGATTCTTCTGGACATACCTGGATGGAGTCTTTTCTTCTACCCTTATCTATTCTTCTGGTGCCTCATAGGTTTCTTCTTCATCATAAGTCTGATTTGATGTTGAAGGATAGTCCTCATCATCTTCGAAAACTTCAGATTACCTGCCATGGATTGTTTCCTTCTCCATCAACCACTACATCAATACTTTCAACAATTTTTCCAAGTCTTTTATTGTAACACTTATATCCTTTGCTTTGGGGAGAGTAACCAAGGAGAATGCCTTCATCTGCTCTAGGTTCAAACTTGCCAAGGTTTTCATCAGTTCTTTTGATGTAACATTTGCTTCCAAAAATTTTGAATTATTTTACCGTAGGAGTCTTACCATACCAAAGTTCATGAGGAGTTTGAGTGTTGTTCACCCAGAAATTTGTCTTGTTGAGAATAGTAATGGCAGCAAATTCAGCTTCACCCCAGAAGGTTGCAGGAGTTCTAGACTCATCAAGCATAGCACGAGCCATTTGTTGAACCGTTATGTTCATCCTTTCTACTACTCCATTTTGCTGAGCAGTCCTTGCAGTTGATAATTCCCTTCTTATTCCATATTCTTCACAAAAATCAAAAAATTCATCCGAGGTAAATTCCCCTCCTCGATCAGACCTGAGGCATTTGATTTTGCGATCTGATTCGTTTTCAACCAAGGCTTTGAATGCTTTGAAATTTTTGAAAGCTTCATCTTTATGCTTCAGAAACCCTATCCAGCACATCCTGGAAAAGTCGTCAATGAAAAATATGAATTATTCTTCTCCTCGAGGTGACCTTTTCCTGGATGGACCACATACATCATTATGGACAAGTTCAAGTGGCTTACTAGCTAATCCTTCATTCTCAAGGAAATTAGTTCTGGTTTGCTTACCAAACTGACATGATTTGCATATTGTATTGTTTGGAATTCTGATGTCAGGGAGATCACGAACTGCTTGATATTTGCATGCTTTCCTTATCTGAGAGAAGCTTAGATGCCCCAATCTTCTGTGCCATAGCCAGTATTCATCATTCTTGCTTAGATAGCATTGTTGTTGTCCTCCCTTGAGTATATATAAATTATTTGGAGTTCTTATGCCTTTGATCATTGTTTCTCCTCTATCAAGTTCACGAACAATACATCCATTTGATCGAAATATTAACTCATTTCCTTGATCACACATTTGACTGACACTCAATAGATTATGCTTTAACCCATCAGCATACATAACATTTCTAGCTTTGACCTTTTCTTTCAAAAGAATAGAACCTTTACCTTTTATGAGAGCAGGGGTGTCATTTCCAAATGAGACCTTCCTTTCCTTTTCTAAGGCAATATATGACTGAAGTTTTTCTTTATCATCTGTCATATGTTTCGAGCATCCACTGTCGATGTACCATTGATTTTCCTGTCCTTCCACATAGAAGGCTATACCACATCTTTCTGGTTGCGGTTCTTTCTTTCTCCATGTTTTGGGACTCAATGAAGCTTGCTCCTTCTGAGTTGTTTGCCGAAACCTACTCCTGCATTGAGAATCTTCATGACTGAAGTTGTTAAAAATAGAACATTATATTTCATTTTCAAGAGTAGAAAAGTTATTGTAGGTTCTTTTCATGATTCTAGTCACACTCCTTTGATTTCGTGCTTCTCTGGTCATGATGGTCTTGCAGGAAACACATTGGGCTACTTTGTGTCCAAAGTTATGAAAAGGGAAACATTGGCCATTGAAGAAATTCCTGTGATTATCAAACCTACCATCCAGGTGATTCATTCTTGAGGAAAATTGAGAATGATTTACCTACGGTTGGTTGTAGCTTCTGTTCATCCTTGAAGTAGATTGACCCTGATTTACCTGGTGATCTGCTTTATGCCTTTGCTGTCGATTGTCAACCTGTTCACTTCTCCTTGCTGCATCAAGATAACTTTTGGAGGTGGATGGCTTCTGTGCTTGAGATGCTTCTTCAGAATATCCAAGACTTGTCTTGATTAGAGGAGAATGCTGCACTTTGATAATCTCATCTAAAGTTTCAGATCCTTTAGCAAATCTAAGATTAAGAGCTTTTGTTTTCTCAATATCTTTTCTAAGTCCCACAATTTCACATTCTAACTTTTCATTGTGTTTTTCCCTTTCAGCAAGTTGGAATGTCAGAGTATCTATGATCATACTCTTTTCTTATAAACAGATTTTAAGTTTAGAAATTGCTTCATAGAGATCATCTTCATCTATGACATCCAAGAAATCATCATCTTCAAAAGCCATCAAAAGTCTATAATTATTACATTGCTCATCTTCATCACTAATTGAAAATCCATCACTGTCTTCATGTGTATAATAGCTCTTCTTACTTACATTATGTTTTCTGTTCCATCTAACTGGTTCCTTACCTTTGTCAAGCTTATCTTTATGAGGACACTTGGCTATATAGTGACCGACTCTTCCACAAGCAAAGCATTTGAAAGGTATCTTACCTCTGAATCTTCCAGAACCCCATTGAAGGTTCTTGACAAAGTTTGATTCTTCCTCTCCTTCTAACATATATCCTGACTCATTGTAATATCCTTTTCTTGAAGCTTTGAATGCGGATTCTCTCCTGTCCGATGGTCCCCCTTTTCTCATTTCGAAAGCAGTTAGGATTCCGTGTAGCTGTGACATGGTAATGCTCTGTAGATCCTGATTCCACGATATCCCAAACTTCTGTACCAAGAGATTGAAGATAGGTTGTGATTCTTACTTTCCAATAAATGAAGTTTCTCCCATCAAAGATTGGTGGCCTCATAGATGCCTCCTTTTTGTAGTTTCTCAAGATGATAGATCTTCCTTCAAGCGATCAAGCTTCTTCTAAAGAACCTGGCTCTGATACCAATTGTTGGAAATAATTCTGAGAGGGGGGGGTGAATCAATATTATCAAGTCAATTATTTTTTATTTCATAATCAGATTTGCATACACTACTTCAGTTAGTGAAAACGGCGTATATACGCAACTGCAGTTAAGGAAAGTCACGTATAACTTGCAGACTTATAATTTAATTTATTATTCAGATGTTGATCATTAATTTGTGTGTCAGAACCATATAAATAGTAACCAGGAATAGTAAAATAGAACAGACAGTCACACACAAGAACACAAGATATAAGATGGAAACCCAAATGGGTGAAAACCACCTACTGCAATTCATCTCTATCTTCTTTCAATTAGAAACTTCTTTTTACAATATTTTTGTACTGGTGTAGTCATATACCAGTACACAGGCTTCTACCTACAGAAGGCTACAACCTTCTCTCGTTTTCTAGCTTCTCCTGGAAGGGAGCTACAACCCCCTTAGCTCTTGTACTAGCTGATGTACTAGTATGCAGGTGCTGACCTACAGAAGGCTACAACCTTCTCTTTTCTTCCAGGGACCACGTTTCATAAATTTTTAGACTGGATCCATCAATAATAATAATCAAACATCAAATACATCTGCATCAATCAATCTCCTTTACTCCAATCAAAACTGAATCAAATAATTACTTCTCTGAAAGCTGTAACCAGAATACAGTAACAATAACCAGAAACAAATCCTGAACCCAGAACACTATAGAAATAAACAGAAGTAGCTAAAACATATTTCATGAGACGTACGCTACTTCAATATGTAGAAGCTACATGCATACGCTGATGTAGTAAGGCCAACCTGCGTATACGCTATTTTGAATTACCGAACCAGCGTGTATACACACCTTTGCTTCACTAAACCTGCGTACAAATCTATAAAAGATAATTTTACCCTTTTGAGTTATTCAGACATTAGTAATACCAAGATCATCAAATTTATAGATCAAGTCATGTGCCAAATATAACAGATCAAATCACACAAAGATAATTCTCTTCAAGCCTTAAGATCTTGACCCATCAATACAACTTATCCTTCTTCTAGCACTCAGGTTCGTCATTGGTTTAGATCCAGATATGCAACATAACCCAATTCTAGATCTTGCTCTTCATAAGATATTCAATGCTTGAGTGAATGCATTTGCCTAATGATCTCCTTCCCCTTTTATAGTCTTAGGCCTTTCTTAATACCATGGTCCAAAACCATAGAGAATCAATACCATGGACCCAATACCTGGGCTCAACACTTTGGACGAGATACCATGGTCCAAATACCAAGGACTAAATACCATGGACCAAAAATAAGTTTTCCCACATGTACATGCTTTTCCTTGCATGAAAATGCATGCATACGCATACGCGTATTTTGATCGTCGAACCCGCGTGTATACGTGACTTGGTTAAGAGGAACCTGCGTATATCTCTTTTTCCTTCATTCTGAGAACCTAAACTATGATCTGTCATTTGAGTGAGTTTCCATCAAGGATAACACCTGTGTCATAGCGCCAAACTTGTGTCATAATGCCAACACCATGGCATACTAAACAATACCATTAATTTGAATACATATTGGGAAATACCTCTAAAAATAACATTATTTAACCCCATACCAATATGAACCCAATACACCTTCCCAATTTAAAAAAACCCTACTTTCACTAGATATTATAGGTATCCATGTTTTAAACCCCTTTGCATTTTTTCATTAACTTTGAGCTCCACTTTTTATACCTGCCAATATAAAATCCCTTTAACACCTATTATATGGTCAATATATTATGTCATTTTTTCTTCATTATATATCCCCTAATATGAATGCATGTTGTATGGTATTTCTCCCCCAGTGAATCGTCCATGAACACAACCAAGGTACGAAGCCCAAAAGTTTCCAACCAATAATCCTATGGCTTACACGAGTTCCACTACTTTCATGACTCTTCCAAGCACCCTTACAAGCTTCCATTTCCACCATGGTCTCCATGTTTCCATGATTATCTCTCCAGGATAATGAACAATAAACATTTCATACTCCTATCACAACGTAGGCATTCACTGCATAATTTTTCTCCTATGTCATGCCCGAACATGCCTCTTTTTTATGCATGCTTCTTTTTCACCGCTTGGCATTCACCCAAGCCCTTAATATAATTTAGTTATATGCATGTCTCACTAGAAATAAGTCCTAAGGAACTATCCTTGTCTCGATGACTTATTTAATGTGTCTTAGCTCAGCAGTCTAGTTCTGCATGTACATGTTATTTACATTTCATGGGTTGAATAGGGGTGTCACATTCCCCTCCCCCTTATTTAGGAAATTTTCCCTTATTGTAATACATACACAAACAAACAATCAACTTATTTAAAAATATGAGGATATTCTTCCCTCCTCATGTCCACATGCTCCCATGTATCATATTTAGGATTAAAATGGGTCCATTGCAACTTTACTAAGGAGATGGCTTGATTACAAAGCACCTTAAATTTCTTGTCCAAAATATGCACTGGTTGGACCTGAAATTTTCCCTTGGGATCCATATAAATCTTGTTCTAATCAATTACATGTTTCACATTAGGAGCATACTTTCTAAGCAATGAAACATGAAAAGAATTATATATGTGCATGGATTCTAGTAATGAAATCTTATATGCAATTGGACCAATCCTCTCTAGGATTTTAAATGGTACACAATATATCGCTATTAACTTTGTACATCGCCCAATTTTAGGGGACTTTTACTTTCCTTCACCCTCAAGAAGACATGGTCGCAAATTTTTAAATCCTTGTTCAACCTATTCTTATTTGCATAATTTTTTTATCTATCCTAATCAACATTCAAAATCTGTTTAATTTTGCCACTTTCTTTTCAATTTCCATGAGGAAATTTGCACTAACAATGGCCCTGTCGACAAGACTGACCCAACTCATTGGTGTATTGCACTTCCCACCATACAAGGCTTCAAATGGAATTATCTTCAAATATGAATGATACCCATCACTATAAGAAAACTCCACTAGTTTCAAATATTCTTACCATTTCAATGATTT
Source organism: Pinus tabuliformis (assembly GCA_031772625.1). Classification (NCBI taxonomy): domain Eukaryota; kingdom Viridiplantae; phylum Streptophyta; class Pinopsida; order Pinales; family Pinaceae; genus Pinus; species Pinus tabuliformis. The sequence goes on along the minus strand of CM062812.1, from coordinate 858,376,790 downwards.
TTCCATCACATACATCCTTAGCATGTCCTCAATGAGTCGATTAACTCTTTCCATTTGACCATCTGACTCTAGATGGTATATTGTAATAAAAGTCAAATTAGTCCCAAATCCCTTAAACAAGCTTGTCCAAAAATTGGATGTAACTTGAGATCTGTGTTTGAAATAATTACCTTGGGCACACCATATAGCCTAACAATTTCTCTCATGTAAATCTCAGAAACATTAGATGCCTTATGTGTTCACTTCATTGGAATGAAGTGGGAAGCCTTGGTGATTTTTTTTACCATGGCCGTGACAGAATCATGTTATTCACTCTTCTCAGTAGATTTGTTAGATAAAATTTCCCATTTCCACGTAGGAATGGACATTACTTGGAGCAACCCCACTGGATTCCTATGCTCAACTTTAACCTTTTTCATTCCAAGCACTTGAATATATAATCAACCACTTCTTCCTTCATATCTAGCCAAAAGTATTGTTTCCTGACTACTGAGATTGTCTTTTGATACCCTAGGTGCCATCATAAGATACTCTATGCATCTCATTCAACACTAAATTTTCTAACCCTCGGGAATTAAACACATAAATTATGCCTTTATACAAAATAAATACATCTTCTTTCATCTCATAATCCTTGTATTTGGGTTGCATTTCATCTTGATGCAAGCTGCTTTTTATTTACATGTATTTCTTATTTGAATTTCCATCTCCAACATTCTAATTTTAAAATCAAATTTTCATGTTCTTATGGTTGTAGCATGCATTTCATGCACCCTCCTACTAAGTGCATAAGCCACCATATTTTCCTTTCCCTGTATGTGCTCAATTTCAAAATCATAATCAACCAAAAATTCCAACCACTTGATTTTCCTAGAATTTAAATGTGGTTGTTCAAACAAATGGTCTAACCCATTATGGTTAGTTCTAAACATAAAACCTCCTTCTTATGAGGTAATGTCTCCACATATTTAAGGAATTTATAATGTTTTCCAATTCCAAATCATGAGAAGCATCATTCCTTTCATGTTCCATGAGCTTCCTGGATTCATAGCATATCATGTGCATTTTTTGAATGACTCCTCCCAGACCTTCTTTACAGGCATCTGTGCACACAAGAAAGTCTTGTTCTAGGTCAGCTATATTCAATATAGGTGCACCTATAAATAATATATTTAACTGTTGAAAGGCCTCTTCACATTTATGAGATTGGTCAATTTTTTCACCTTTCTTTGAAAGAAATTAATAGGACAAGCTATCATAAAAAACAAGTCATAATGTAGCTATGGATTGAAGTAGAGAGCCTTCACTCTTACAATAAACAAACATTTGAATATGCTTGTTCTTAATCTCTCATGATCTGTCATTCCTTGCTACCCGTGAGACTCCATAGTCCCAATGGGTTTGCCTGTAATTCCCACATTTTAATAGTGCCTTCAACTTCTTATCTATTATACTTCACATTATTGTCTCCATTTCGATTTATATATAAGAATTGCATATGTGATTTGGGTGTATGGGAATTGAGGTGATACAAGAATGATTTTGATTAAAAAATTACTTGTGTTTAAAACCTTTTTGCCATAGGTTTTACTTCATTTCCAATCATTTATAATATAAATTTACTAATGAAAAGTGGGTGGAGCTCATAAGGAAATTAAATCTAAATAATTTCCTTAAAATATAGAACAATAATCATATAATATACAAAGCATAAGAGCCCCTCCACGACTATAGGTTATTATCCACGAGGTCAAGAAATTTATAACTAAAGAATGTCTCTATTATGTAACTAGAGTTAGATTAACAATAACATTTAAAAATATTTCTAAATGGAATATAAAACTTGGAAATAAAATTAAAATCAAAACAAAATGAAATTAAAAAAATTTAAGAATAAAAGGAGAGATTATAAGAAAATGAAGAATAAGAAGAAGAAAAATGAAGAACCAAAACATGTTCTACAATATACATGAATAATAATTACCACCAACAAGTGGTTATGAAAAATAGTTCTTCAAAAATTAACCATTCATATGTATGCTTCAATCATCCCCTTTGATGATTTTAAATTGAAATTTGAAGACCAAATTTTCTCAAAATTTCAAAGTGATCCAGCCCACAACTATTGAAATTTGGCATTCCTGCCTTTTACTTCATGTTCCTTATCTGATTTCAACATTGAATCATGAATCTAAAATATTTAGTATTGACTAAATGACAACAAAACCAATGTTTGATTAATTGTTGGTGTTCATGATATTTATTTTTCACTTTACCTCATTTATCCTCTAATTTTAGTAGATCATCAATCCTTCTTTGCATAATTAGGCAATTGTGTTCTCTATAGGATCAGGCTAATTGTAGAGGAGATAAAAAAAAACATTAGGAGATAGAATAGCTTCCTCCCCATAAAGAAGAAAAAGTGGTGAATTTTCTAATGCCCTTATAGGTTTCCATATTAGCCCATAATGCATTGGGAAGGGACTTGTGCCCATTCTTCATATGTTCATGAATGGTGTTTTTGAGGATATGGATTAAATTATTGTTGGTTGATTCTTCTAAACCATTACCATAAAGATTATAATTGAAAGAATATTTAATAGTAATACTAAGCTTTACTAAAGCATATCTAGTTGATTTTAATGACTAGAAATAAGTTTCATTTAAAAAAAAAAGTGATCTTGGAATATCAAACCTAGTAATAATATAGCTTTTAGGGTAGATCACCTAATCTTCATTAAATTTCTTCAATGGAATAGCCTTAGTCTATCTAGTGAAGTATTTCATATAGCCAACATATATTTATGGACCTATGAATAATTGGGAGCAATCTACCTAGTTATATTTAAGCCCCAATGCTCAAATGGACCTTCAACCATAAATGGCTATAATAGAAAAGCAAGATCCCTCCCTCTCCCTATAAATGTTTGGAATATTTTAAACATCCTAGCATGCGCATGTGAATTCTTCCATAGATTAGACCAATAATAACCAATATATAAAACATTATAAGTAGTGGTGTCCCCACCAAAATGTCATATTAGCCCATCATGAAGTTTAACAACATCATGAAGTTTAACGAAAACGTTTTCTACATCTACTTTCTCCTAACATCATCACAATTTTTTCTATTTTCTTCTTGGTTTCAAGGTATTGTGGTTGAATTCCATTAGTGAGAAAATATCTTATTTCATAATACCATGACTTCATAGGTGAAAGGACATAGCAATCACAAAGTTTGAGACCATGAGTTGTAATCCTTATCTTGATAATGTGTTATCATGATCCACGCATGAGTTTGTAACAAGATATATAATATCTAGAAGGTTAATTGATGTATTATAAACTCAAATTTTGTGATCATTGTAGAACTTGAGAATGGTTTAATTCCTTTTATGTTAACCTTTTTGTCTTGTCTCACTCATGTCCAATTATATTGAGGAGACCAATTTCTATCCTGGAATTCCTAAATGTTGATTGAATGCTAATTCAAATATAATTGATAATACTTTGAAATTTGAAGCATAATATTTGATATTACCCCTTATCAGGCGGAAAGTGAGAAGTTTTTCAATTATTCATTTTTGGAAAGGATGCAAGCGGGGGAAATGGATTCTTTAGGTGGTGGTTTTTCTGGTTGGCCACTAACCATATCCATGGAAAATTGTGGTTTATGGTGTTACACTAACCATATTTCTTTGAATAATGTGATGGTTTCTAGATGATTACTAACCCATCTTCCTTTTATAACATGGTGGTTTTTTATGACCAATAACCAATATTGATTTAATAATGTAGTGGTTTCTAGATGAACACTAACAACTTTACATCATGAATTAACTTTCCACCTAAAAGTTGTAGGAATGTTTATTTTATCATTGTGATTCCCTTTCTTTAGGTGTCGAGAGTACCGTCTTTGATTCTTATCCTTTTTTTATGTGTCTTTACCTTTGTTTTGACTAGCTTATAAGATTGATGTATTTTTCTCACTTGTTGATTCCATATCTAGGAGTTTATCCATCCATAATGACTTAATTTGTTAAATTAGTTTTGCTTTCAACATCATTTTGGAAAGTGATTTGTTATAGCATACCCTGACCCTCTATTGACTCATTCATACCTCTCATGAGGCCCAATCCTATGCTACTTACCCATGGTAACCTGTATACTAAATATTTCCCTTATTTTGGGAATTATGGCATGTGCATGATATTATTGAATGAATATGCACAAATGCATTTAATTTAAGGCTCATATGCGATTAACAAGAGTATACTAATTATGTGCAGTGAGAAAAAATCATACACAAGATTTTAATACTTATGTTTTAATTGTGTTACTAGTTATAGGCCTTCTATGTGTTGAAAATAGCAATAGGAAGTGCTAAGAATAGAATTTCTAAAAATAGCAATGCTATAAATAGTAGTTCAGCCAATGTTGATCTTAGCAACAATGGATGGAAAAATGGAAGTGCTAAAAATATCATTCTATAAATAGAATTTCGGGATACCTTCCTATTTTAGTCAGTCCCTATACTAAAATAGTGAAGTAAAATTCAAATTTGATCTTAGCAGCAGTTTGAAAATTAATTAATTAATTCATCTTGAGTTAATTAGTTAATGAAAATCAAACTTGAAGTCTATGTGGCGACATGTAATAGTTTCTCCATTAATTGAGGAATTTATCCATCAGTTAAAGAGATAAGGATGAGTTTTAAATTGAGTTGTAATTAGTTGGCTCAATTAACTGAGTCAAGTCCGGTTAGATTGATTTAAACAGTTTGTTTAAATTAATGTAAGTTCAGTTAGTTAATGCTTGCATGCATGTAACTACTGCACTTCAGATAATTGAGTATTCTCTCATAAATAACTCATGCATGTCAGTTCAGATAGAGACCCAGTTGAGATCAGATGGAGGGGCAGTGTACTATCAATTGCTAGAATATTCCATTGTGAATATTCCTTGCATGCAGAAGGAATTCTTTCCTTGTTGATTGCGCAGTTACTTCTTCAGGTTTTGTGAGTGTGATGAGGCCAATTCACACATGTGTCATCATTGGACCCCAAGGAAAATTTCACAAGGAAATAGGAGGCTTGGAGGGCTTGAGGAGGACATATATAGTATCTATTCAGTTTGTGAGCTATATTGTTTGATTGCAGAGAGAGCAGGATAGCTTGAGAGATGATTCTTTTTGTAACTTGAACAAGATTTCCACTTGTATGATAATACAGAGTTGGGTTTTTAGGCTGAGGCTTTCCTCATGATATTTCTTCTGTGTTATGTGTGATTGATTTCTTATTCTTAGTTATATGTGTTCTCTTGATCTTGTTCAATTCGATTAAGCTTCCGCAAAGTGTTGTAGAAGTAGATCTTGTATTGTGTTTTATTATATTACATAATCTGTTGATCTACAGTGGGAATTTCTACATGGTATCAGAGGAAAGGTGATCAAGGTGAAGAAAAGTATACAAGAAGGAGAAGTTCAAAGTTTGGTTCCTAAATATAGAAATCGAGTTCTTATGACATCTCTATTTCACCTATGGCATTTGGTGGTTTAAGACTCGAGTATGCCCTTAATGGCAGCTTGAATTATATAGCCTGGAAGGATCACATGGAGGCGGTATTAGAGGATAATGGTCTAAATGACTTCATTGATCAAGAAGTCCCCAAGCCAACTGATGCTACTCAACTAGCAGAATGGAAGAAATGTGTGGCTAGAGCAAGGAGAATCCTCCTGGAGGAAGTTTGAGACCACATTGTCTCAAGCCTCCATGGGAAGGAGACACCATTTTCAATGTGGAAATTATTGAAAGATTTATATCAAAACAGCAACGATCAGAGGAAGCTGGCACTAAAAGACAAGCTTCGTAAGATCAAGTGTGAAAAGGGTGACACGATCTCTACATATCTGAACAAGCTCACCACCTGCAAGGATGAGCTTGGAAGTGTAGGGATCATGACTACTGATGATGACATGGTGAGTCTTGCACTCTTCGGTCTTCCTAAGAGCTGGCATAGCTACCAAGACTCGGTTAATGGAAGAGAAAAACTGCTAGATTGGGAACGACTTTGGTCGGATTTGATGCAAGAGGAAATAAGAAGAAGCACCAGAGATGGATCCTCATCAAAGAAAGATGATGAGGAAAACCTAGCCTTAGTGAGTAAGGCGAGGAAAGGGAAAGGGAAGGCATCCCATCCCAAATCTGGTTCTTCCCATGGTGGGAAGAAGATTGACAAATCGAAAGTGCGATGCTTTCATTGCCATGAAGTGGGCCATTATGCTACGAATTGTCCATAGAAGAAATCCAAGAAGGGTACGTCAAATGGATCTAATGGTGAGGCACTGGCTTCATAGTTTGTGCTAGATTTCTCAGTTATCGCATGCATGGTTTCATCCATGGTGGGATGTGTGTGGTACCTGGATAGTGGAGCTTCATTCCACATGTCAGGTGACAAGAATCTTTTCAATACCTTGGAGGAGAAGGATCTCCAGATGCGGATCAAGATGGGTGATGATGGAAAGTACCGTGTTTCAGGTGAAGGTACGGTTGTGTTTCAGAGGGAGCATGGAGCTCCCTTCACCCTGACTGATGTAAAGTATGTACCAGGTCTGAAGAAGAATCTGGTGTCTGTCGCTATGCTAGAAGATAAAGGTTATGATGTAGTCTTTAGTCAAGGAAATGTATTCCTGAGGCATATCGGTACTGGACAGATAAAGCGAATAAGGATTCGAGTCAAGAATCTATACAAGATGGAGGTAGACGACTGTGCTGCTTTGAGTTCTGTTATTGGGAAATCTAGTGTCTATGCAGAGCTACCAGTCCCACTAAGTTTGGTAGCTACCTTAGAAACAAACAAACTAAAACTACTTTCATTTTCCTTTATGAGAAATAGATAAGAGGGGAATAAAGGATACCAACCTTTGTCTTGCGCTTGGTTCCTTGCGTGATTTCTCTCCCTTCTGATAGATCTTTGCCACTCACTTCCTCGTCTACCTAGCTTCAAAGAGCACCTGTAGAATCAAAGCAGCATAACACTATCCAAGAACATAGATCTATTATCATAAACAACATAGGACCAGATATATATTGACCACACAAATGCATATATCATCAATCATACAAGAATGTGGAGGAAAACTTGAATAGCTTTATTAATAATCAAGAATAGCAAAGAGGATTACAACCAATTGTTCTGACCCAACATCATCCTCTCAGCAAGAAAGCTCTTCTTCACCTCATGAAAAGCTTAGATCACCCAACACTATGATGTTGCACCAAGAAACCAGCAACACTTCCTTACAAGATACAAAAATTCCAGCCTCTAGATCTCTGGGATGAGGGATCCATATATAGATGTTTGCAAGGGGGGTGAGTCAGCTTTTGAGATTTGATTAGTGTCCTCTCTCTGATAGTTCTTGATTCCACTTGGAGATTGATGATCTCTTACTCATCCCTGGGCAAACGCAGAGAGGCAAGTGTCACAAGAGAAGTTTCTAGAAGATTCCATGATCCTCCACCTTGCAGATTGACCCTGCCATTTGTCCACTCTCGCCCATCGTACCCCATAGAAGGGCTTTTCAAGATGCATCGCACCTCCTGTGTGTATTTAAGTGGGATGCAGCGCACTTTGACCATGGAGCAGGTGAGATGGTCCAGTTTTGACCAGTTCTGAGTAGTTTTTCATGGAGAACTTCTGGGGGAAGATGTAATCAGTTGACCTCATTCTTTTAGAGGTTGGAACAACACTTTTATGGACTTAAGAGCCCTTGGTTTATGGACATTTATGATTGGGGTTGCAGTGCCCAAAAATTTCTATAACAGTTGCCCCCTAAAGCGTGAGGTCGTTAATCTTTTTTGATGTCGGGTGAAATGTTTTATCATGAGGATCTGAAGTTTTTTCAAGCTGGAAGATGACCTGTAATAAGATACAATACAATACATTATCTACATAATATTTTCATGATCTAGCTGAGGCGAGCATTCCCATGCTCAGCTTTATAAATTCATTTTCATGTACATAAGACAGACAATTGTCTGAGTGTAGACTGATGATTCTGGTAGAGCCATCATCCCTTAGGTTGGATGATTATCTGTGTAGTAATGATGTACATTTGATGTCTTTATTTTCCTGAATATATATCGCATCCCGGATGGATGAAACTAGATCCGGGGTCCTTAATCTCGTTCGATCTTCACTCAAAGTACAAGTCGATCCATGTGAGAGATGTTCTGGAGTCGAACATGGAAAGACATCGCCTGATTACCAGCCAATGATGTAAGTTATTAACAAGCGCGAGAGGAATCACCGATAATGATGATGACCCTCAAGGTACTTCAGTACAATTCACGTGGTGTGAATAAGGGACTTGGCGTCGAACACCACGCAAAATCTTTCGGTCGAAGGCCATTGGTGTAAACCTGTCGCCGGAAGTGAGAAACTTGCCATTGGGGCATGCAAGCTTCAAAGTACTGAAAGGGTTGTTCCTAGATCAACTTCTTGGATAATGAGCTGATGTCGACAAGAAGCGATCCGTCATAGGATGGCCTTAGTGAATCCCACATCAATGACACGGAACGGAGCAAATGATTTTAATGGAGGTGAACATGATCTGGTGATATACGGTTCAGGGTGGCGGTGATGAAAGAATGGAGCGTAAATGTATTGCAGTGGGTGAGACACAGGTGAATTCTCTGAGCGACTTCTCTTGAATATATCAGCGACACTGACATGATGGATCGGTAGCATTAACCCCAAATATGGATGGTGTGATGGAACCATGGTGATGTGACCAGTGAATGGGACAACCCAACCCGACTCGGATGCGGAGTGAAAGTGTTATGTTCAAGAGCGACTTGCTACCAATAAAATTTCTTCAAGTTTTCTTCCCAATTTTTCCCCAGTCATTGCTGACCAGTACCTCTTTATTTTTGTCAAGCTTGAGGAGGATAACATATGCTTGTTCTATAATTTTCCCTTCGGACAAACCCATCGCTATGTTTTAACGAGCCTAGCGATAGTGAAACTCATTCTTGTCTGTATGGACAAGTTTGTTGCTATTCGGTTTTAATGAGTTTAACGACAAGGATAACTCGGTCCTTTTCAATTTTAGAGAGTCTTAAAAAGGTAAATAAAACTCCAATAATCCTTTTTCATCATATAATCCCTTGAGTCTGAAAAAGTATAAAATAATACAAAAGGGATGAATTTTCGGTACTTTTAACGAGTCGAACAAAACAAGTGCTCGATCTTTTTGTGTAATGATCCCTCAAGTCCAAAAAGATTAAAATCTAGAGGAGGGATAACACTTCCTGTCCCTTTAACGAGCTAGAGAGGCCAATCGCTCGGCAATCTTTTCATATTTTACGAGTCAGTTGAAAAGAGCTTAAAGGAGACTCGTTTTTTGAGGAACGAGTGATAAGTTCGAGTAGCAACTGATTCCAGGTAAGGTTTAGAATTTTCCAATCATGGCAGTGTCACCAAGATGGCTAACAGGATCACTGTTCGCAGTTGTTCCTCAAAAGGGGTAAACAATCAAATGCAGGTGAATGATCGGCCAAAACAAAGTGGAGGTGATGATGAGAACACGACCAAGGCTTCAAATGCTGATGATAATACATTCACGATGGTTATTTATCGGAAATTGGTTCATTTTTTAATGAGCTTGAACTCTGGGGGAACATTTGCTCATTTCTTATGCTTATTTTTTAATGAGCTTGAATTCTGCATTAAAACTGCTCGATATTATGGTCATTTATTGTCTTGATTTTACCATTGACAACTTTGTTCTTTCAGAGGTTGTACTGCCTGCTCAATTGCTTCATCAAACTAGTTAGAAACGAACAATATATGTTTGAAAAATGAGTTAAAACACTAATATTTTACTTGAATTATGTGAAAAGTAATTTAAAAGTGCTTTTTACCTCTCATTTTACCATTTCATTTGAACTTTGGTTTGTTGGAGATTTGGAGGTGCTTTCCCCCTTGATTTTCACTAGCTGCTTCCATGAGATTCTGTGGACGATTCGCGGCACCATCTAGACCAGGTAGGAGCTAAACCTGAGCTCTTTAATTTCATCCTTTCCTTTTTGCATTCTGAGCATGTTTTCTGGTTTTTCTGAACCTCTGGGGTTTGAAAAACTCACCCTGGCTCCATCGCACCTCTTCTACATCGAAAGGTGCGATGCATGCTAGCTTGGCCATTGGCCAGTCAGCATACATCCCACCTAGAACACTGCTGGGGGTGCGATGGGCGCAAAGAGGGCCATTTATGCACAGTTTTTCATGGAAATTTTTGCCTATTTTTCACCAAATCGGGATCTTGACTCTTCTCTTGTTTGTTTTAGAGATTCATTAGAGAAAAATGCCTGTTACATGGCAAGAACGTGAGTGTGAAGAAGAGGACGTGCTTGCTTTACATGATCCGGTTACGGTAAATGCACTGCGGAACTGTGGCCTGTTTAAGTTTTTTCGCATCTCTTGCATGAGGCAACAAATCAACCTGTTGCAATATTTTCTTGATGCATGGGATCCTACCATCCAGGTGTTCTAGATTAGGGGCAAGTCCATCCCCTTGACTATCATGGACATCTATTTTTTGACAAGCTTATCAAGGCAGGGTGCCCCTATCTCATTATCAGGTTCGGCCTGTGGGGGTGAATCTGTGAGAGATTACATTCGCAGGTATTGCAGAGAGGGATCTCAACCGAGTAAGGAAGCAAGATCATTATTCGAGATGTCACTGATAGGTCCCTGAGGACCATTCTGTCTACTTTTTCTAGACTGTCTGGTAGTGCGGCTCTTCATGTAGCCAACAGGTCTTATATGCAGTACTCCTTAGAATGCCTTGAACCAAAGGTGTTCAAATGGTGTGATGCAGTACTCTCTGTGATGAAAGAACAACTAACCAAGGTGAAAAATGGAAGATTGAAGAACTTTGGATATGGTTCTATCTTGACAGCTTTCTCCTTGGAAAAGATCTCGCTGATGTAGCCGCAGTATGTTTCACTTGGTTTACCTCTACCGACTGAGCCATGGATGCAGAGATGGGTCGAACTTATGGCCAGACATGCTGGTCAGTCCCATATTTCCTTTTCTGATACCTTTCTCGAGTGGTTCAACCGTTAGGAGATGGTTTTTTCTGAGTATCCATATGCTGGTATGGATTTCCGGGGTGATCCGGATTTGGTACTGCTTGTTGGCGAGCAGTGGGGTGTCATCGGTAAATTCTCTAACCATATCTCTATTTATCGTTTCTCTTTATAATGTTCTTGTCCTTTCTTCTATCAGGACTAATCAAAACTCATGTGCTCATGCAGATGTTGGACCAGTTCGACCAGTAGTACGCTTGAGAGTGCCAGCTACCACTCCAGCAGGAGAGGGTGCGGGAAGGGCTATCCTTCGTGACCTTGATGTGGTCGAGACTCTTTCAGCATTGCAGGATCAGGTCAAAGGCCTTACTCTTGGTATTCCAGATGTGAGGACCGACGAGCTGCCCTGAGGTTGCAGCAACATACTACCGGCGTGCCGAGTCGGTGGACTAGGCTTTTACGCATGATTGCATAGGCGGTGACTTGTTATCACCAGCATAATTAGACTAGGGTGCCCCCTAGCATTTTGAGTTTTGGGTCATTTGACCAATTTTGTTTTGGTTACAGAACATTATGTGTAAACCATAAACAGTTATATATATATTTTTGATTTTCGGAGTTTTATTTTGGTTAAGTTATATGATCCTGATGCAAATACTGATGAAATGCTTCTTTTTATAAATGTTGCAAATGTATATCTAACACATAATTTGCCAATGACTCTGTTAATGTGTTTAAGTTTCTGGCAATATGCTGATATTGAATAAAATCAAATTGTCTTTCCAAAATCTTGACCCTTAGGAACATGCGATAGATAGCTGGATTTTGGACGGAGTAGATACCAGTGAGTTTTAGTATGATGAGCTATGAGTCTAGCCTGATGACAAGTCGGCTTATGCCATGTGTGATGGCATCAGAGAGAATTTCTATCAACGTGCTATATTCAGCGATGTTATTTGTTGACCGACTAATACATACCCCTCTGAAACTTACTAACTCGCCGCTTGGATAAAAAATGGCCCAGGCTGTAGAAGATAGATTCCGCGAACCACGACTCACTCCGTCGGCATATCCAACAAAAGATTCCAATAGGTTCGACATCTGCGACAAATGTAAAAAGTGGATTACTTGACCAAAACAATTACTCTTAGCAAAAACAAAAATGTAACAAAAGCATATGGGTTACCACACTGAATCATGCGTAGTAACGCTTAAGGTACAACCTTTTACGGGATTGCGCCAGTGGAATCCCGTCATAATCCATTAACTCGTAGGCTCCTTTTTCTAACACTCACTTAATAATATAGGGGCCCATCCATAAAGACTTTAACTTACCTTCTCCCAATTTATCGGATTCCTAGTCATAAAGTAAGACCAAGTCACCTTCTGAGAAGACACGGGGTTTGACATTCTTGTCGAACTGCGCCTTGACCCATTTCTTATGGGCTTCGTTAGCCAAAGCGGCATCACGACGGGTTTCATCCAATTGGATTAGTTCCAAGAAACGAGCCTCCTCTTCTGAAGTTCCGGGGAGAAGGTTGATTGTGCGTTTGAGGGACGAGATTCCACACTGAACTGGTAAAATTGCTTCTAGGCCATACACCAGTTGAAAAGGTGTAAACCTGGTTGCATTTCTTATCGATGTTTGGTACACCCACAAGGCTGAGTACAGGATCAGGTGCCAACTCCTTTTGTGGACTCCAATCATCCTTTGCAGCATCTGCTTCAAGACTTTTTTGATTGCTTCAACTTGTCCATTGGCCTGCGGGGAATATGGAGTAGAGATATCGTGGGAAAACCCTAATTTGGCAGCCAATTCGACCATCATGTGATTGTGAAAATGTGATCCATGATCTGTGACTGTAGCCTGTGGAACGCCGAATCTGGCGACTACATGATTGAAAAAGAAAAGGGCAGCTGTTTCACCAGTGCTATCTAATGTAGGAATCGCCTCGGCCCATTTGGTAAAATAGTGTACTGTGACTATGATATACCCATGCCCCCCGGTCGAGGTGGGGTTACATGTCATGAAATCAATGCCCCATTTTGCGAATGGACCAACAGCAACTATCGGTTGCAGAGGTGTGGGTGGTTTTCTGGCTTTGCTATCGAAAATTTGACATGCATGGCAACTTCTGACTGCGGTTATGCAATCTTTGAACATTGTTGGCCAGAAGTATCCTGCTCGTAAAAAATTTTGTGTTGTAGCGTAACCAGATAGATGCCCCCCACACGCGCTTGAATGTCAATCATTCAGGACTTTTTTGGCCTCCTCGTGGGTGAGGCACCTCCTTAGAACTGTATCGACACCACGACGGTAAAGTGTATCACCGATGATCATGTAGTCTTTTGATTGATATCGAATACATTTTTGTTTCGAGTGAGAGGTATTAGGCCTATATTTTTGGGTTTGGAGATAGATGATTATATCTCCACACCATGGATTGCTTGAAGATATCAGAAACAAAGATTCATCCATGATGGTTTCTTCGGATGTTTCATCATTGGACGACGATGGGAGATCACATAGTAATTCCACGAAAACTAGGGATTTCTTTGATTTGGATTTTACGAATTCCAGATCAAAATCTTGGAGAATTGCTATCCATTTTGAATATTTTCCCCCCAGCAACTGTCGTGACAATATATAAGTCATGGGGTTGCAATCTGTCAAAATGGTAGTTTTTCGAAAGAGGACATAGTGTCGAAATCTCTGTATCGCTTGAACAGCTGTGAGAGCCAGATTTTCAACATAGGAATATTTGCTTTCTGTATCATTTAAGTTCCTACTTAAATAATATATAGGATGTTCAATTCCGTTGTCTTCTTGAACTAAAACCATTGCGATGGTTGTATCTGCTGTAGCTAGATACAGGTTAAAGTATTTTTGATAATCAGGAGCGTACATTAATGATGCTTTCATTAGGGATTCTTTTAAAGCATGAAAGGAAGCTTGCGCGACCTGATCCCAGACGAAGGGTACTTCCTTTTTCAATAGACGTGTATAACCTTTAGCAATTTCGGCATAATTTGGAATGAACCTCCTAAGAAAGTTTGCTTTCCCTTGGAGTTTCTGAATCTAAAGCAAATTTGAAGGTGGAGGAAAATTTATGATTGCCTGAACCTTACATGGGTCGAGACGAATCCCGTCCTTTGAGACTACAAAGCCAAGCAAACAACCAAAACTGACATAGAACACACATTTGTGTGGATTGAGTCGTATCTTGTAGTGTCGGAAACGTAGAAATATCGCTCTCAAATGCTGCGGATGATCGGTCCGCTTTCACGAATGAGTCAGAAGGTCGTCGAGATATGGTTGAACGATGTTTTTGATGTCATGGAAGGCATAATTCATTGCCCTCTGAAATGTTTCCCCTGCGTTCTTTAAACCAAAGGGTAATTTGCGATATGAAAATGTGCCCCATGGACAAATAAATGCAGTCTTTGACTGGTCCTGTGGGCGGATATTTATTTGATTATACCCGGAGAATCCATCCATAAATGAAAAGATTTCACATCCGGCGCATTCATCAATTATCTGGTCAATAAAGGGTGTAGGGTAGTTGTCTTTTGGACAAGCGTGGTTTACATCCCTATAATCGAAACACACTCTAATTGTTCCTTTTTTTTTCATTACAGGAACAATGTTTGATACCCAATCGGTTAGAGGAACCAGGTAAATAAAACCAGCATGGAGAAGTTTCTCAACTTCTGCCTTGATAGCAGCGGCTTTCTTGGGGTGCACTTGCCGTAGCCGTTGCCGTACTGGTTTGACATCTGGATACATCTTGATTTCGTGTTCAACTATACTCGAATCAATGCCTGGCATTTCATCGTATGACCAAGCAAAGACATCTCTGAATTCGCGAAAAAGAGCATTATATATTTCCAGTTCTGAAGGAGAACAACATTTGCCAACATAAATATTCTCTACAACATCCGTTTTGGTTGAGATATTTATGGTGATAGTCTCTTCAATATTGGACAAGTTTCGCTCGGAATCCACCGTGTTTACAATATTTGATAGGAAATCAAAAACTGAAGTATTATGAAGGTCATCAGGAGTATCTTCTTGGCAATCCGGAAGATGGGAACGATGGTGGTAATCTTCCCATGGTGCCCCTTCAATTATCATTGACTGAATAACTCCTTCGTCGGTGTAATGCACTTGTGACCAAGGATCTAAAGGGGTGCCATATTCCTTAGACCTATCTATCCAAACGCTTGATGAGCATTGATTCAGGTCTGCCTCCCATGCCGAAAACATTGATTGCTACAATATTTCTATTGGGTTTGGAGGCAATACCTGCAGATGATCCATGTTAATATCGTTTTTTGAGATCTTTTGAATCAAAGATATCATATTGCAAGTTCCTACCATTGCTACTTCCGCCAGATTTATTGGAGGCGGGAGGGAAAAAGTTCCCATTAATATAGGGTCTTTTAGTAGGCCTACTCCGATATTTTGAAGCAAATGGGGGCTTCCATGGATCATTGGAATGCTTCCTGTAACTTGGGAACTATTGGGGAGAAATTTTTGTTGGTCGACGATTGTAATTCCTCCTTGAAAAGGAAATGCAATCTTCCTAAAGTAGGTCGACACAACCGCAGCCATAGCATATATCCATGGTCTTCCCAGTAGGATGTTGTAATCGAGATTTCCGTCGATTACTTCGACATCTATTTCTATTGTTTTCCCCCCTAGTTCAACTTGCAAGTTACATAGAATACCATATGGGGTATATGTTCATCCGTCAAATGCTTTTAGTGTCGTCGAAGACTGTGACAAGGTTGGAGATCCTAAAGTTTTCCAGCAACTCGTCGACATAATACATGTAGATGCCCCCTCATCAATAATTGTTCTATGAACAGTTTTGTTGAGGGCTTTCACTTGAATGAGGAAAGCTAGTTGAGCTAGTAACTGAGGATCATATCCTTTGTGATTAAAGGACACAAGATTAGAATCCTTTGGGTCTATCCCACCTATAGCTGATAATAAAGCCTACTTTTGGGATGGGAAATTTTTTAGTACCTCAAGTGTCGACATAGCAGATGACGATTGGGCCAGATCTTCCACTATGTTATAATGTTGTGTTGCTCTGGCACGAGGATTAAAGGTCGACTTGTGTACTAATCCCTTTGGCGGTTTTATTGTTAGCTTTGGAATGATGGGCGGTGCAACTTCTGTCGAAGTTGTTGTCGAACTACTAGGTTGATCTTTATCCTTGTTGTTCGACAGCTGTAGATTCCCGTAATCTTTATTCCTTGTCGATATCAAAGCATCATTTTGCTGTTTCGAAACCGACAACATCAGCACTTGGGATGGGGAAGCATTCTCACTAGCAACCAGATTTATCCCTGGATTTTGAAACGGATTAGTCAATACTGCTGAGGTTTTTGAATTCTTGAAGAATTTTCTAAGCTCAGCTTTATATGGACAATCTCTTTTCCAATGATCCTCATCACATAAGCATGGACTTTTAGGTTTCCTACCTCCATGAGGGTTTGCAGAAGAATTTTCAGGTGATGATTCCTCCTCTTTCTTCTTCTTCCCTTTGTTTTTCTTCTTGCCTCCTGGTTGCTTGGTTTCTTTGCCTTTATCAGTCAAGACGACATTTACTTCCGAGGCGAGAATTTCCTCTTTTGCATTTTGACTGGAAATCTTACGGGCCTTTTTAGATGTAGCCTTTGTCGATTTCGTGTCTATCGTACCAATCACGCCATCGCCAGCGTGAGAGTCATTGTTTGATTTAGGAGGAGGGATGGAAAATTCCGGTCTGGGAGCGTCATGGATTTTATCATAGAGCATGCCAGACTGAGTATAAATCAAGTCTAAATATTGCGCACGGGCAATAACTTGCTCTTCAGTGACGACTCGTCCTTTTGCCACATCTTCCGTAATGGAAGGTAATAATGACTTAATAAACCATTTAGCTAAAAGCTGATCAGGGACATACGTTTTTACCATTCTACGATGACGCCGTCACTCATGAATATTATCGGATATGTGAGTGGCCGTTGTTTGCTTGAAATTGGTAAGAAGTTCTGTTCCCATTTCGTACCTTATCGGTAATTGAAAATGGGTTAAAAAGGTTGTTGCTAGGGCACTAAAGTTGTCAAACGAAGCTCTGGGTAACTCGATATACCACTTTGCTGCCAGACCAGTTAACATCCTCCGAAAAAGGCGAAGCCTAATAGAATCATTGTTTAGGGTGTTTGATGAACACCACAGATGAAATGTCATCACATGATTCGACGGGTCTTCACCCGGATTTCCATTAAATTTAGGAATATCTAACGGAAGTTTATGCGGAATCGCTGGCCACCAAGGGGCGTAAGCAATTGGATCGTTCGTTAGCCGATTTAGATCTGGTAACTCTAAAGTTGCCACGAAGGGTAACTGTTGATTCAGGTTTGGCGAAGCATACCCAGGATAAGACAGAATTGCCTGAGCAGTTGGTCTTTGCATACCAGCATAATGCATTTGATGCTGGTAACTTTGGTAAGGTTGATGGGCATAACCATTGTAGAATGGTTGATTTTGACCGTTTTGAATATACGGCTGCCCATTATTTGCAAAGATTTGTTGCTTAGATCCTTGGTATACTTGTTGGAATTGCGGTTGTTGGTATTGCACCACCCATGGTTGTGAAGCCATGTGATGTTGTCCAATACTAACCGTTTGACCAAGATGAGGGGTAATTGTACCCGTCTGGGCCTGTGTCATTCCATTAGTTGGCGATTGTGGTTGAGTCGCAGGGACAAGAGGCTATTGCATTACAACCTGAGAAACCTAAGGTTGGCATACAACAGGTAACACTTGTACTTGTGACACCGTCACAATAGCCGGCGTAGTTGGTATACTTGACATAGGTAGACATTGTTGCATCAAATATACAACTCTTGGTTGTTGAGGCAGTATTGGCACCCAACCGCTAGATGTAATTCCAGCATAACCTAAATTTTGTTGTGAACTCTCGTATGGTTGTCCTCCCGGAGGAGACAATGAAAGGTTATATTGGCCCCCATACGACGGTAATCTGGTACTCAAAGGAATTGTTGGTCCTTGAGAACCAGACTGCCCAAATTGACACCCTGAAGGATCAATTTGCTGAGACTCAACATAAGAGTTCCCGGATACTATTCTGGATGGACAAACAGGAACGGACCATACTGTCGAAATAGCCCCTGTGTGGGCCCCTTCTAGCGATTGAGAGCTAGTTGGGACAAATGGTATGCCGATGAACATTGTTGGAGTGATAGCAGGAAGTTCTGCCGTCACTGTGTCGGATGGCACAGTCCTAGATGTCGATGGTTGTTCAGACATTTCTAGTCTATCCAAAAGATTGCCTAGCGATTCTACAGGAGCTTCCGATGATGGTGGACTAATTTCTGATGAAGAAGGATATAGAGTGATCCCGACTCCAAATCACGATGGAGTAGTAGATGGAGGATCCTCCACAATCTCTTCTATAGCAATCAGACCAGGTGGAAGAGGTAGACCATCAGGTCCGTAAAATATTTCTGGTGCCGAAGAAGGTATAGAATCTGCAGCGATAGATGTTTGGGGAATAACACCTTCCGAATCAGCTGTAGATGGAGCTGGTTTAGTAATACAAGTGTTTACCTTCACACTAGGATCAGTTCTACTGTCCTTTGGTGGCTGCTGAACTTCTTCTGTAAAGGCAGGGATACCAGAAATGTTTGGAGTAACCGGAGTCCCCGAAGGTGTCGGAACACTTGTTTGAACCAGTTAAACGAGTTCGCTTTGTTCGTAACAGTTTCAATTCTGGAGACAAAGACGGTTGACTCATAAGCCTCCGTGAATGACAGGGTTTCAATTGACATTCTTCCACGATTGTGGATTACTCGATCAACTAAAAATAAAGGGGAAATATGTTTCCGGATTAAATGAATTTTAGACGCTTTGACACAACTTGTTTTTTCAATTTTTAAGAGTCGAGAAAAAACAAAAGATGACTCTAGTCGCCTTCGATTTTTAATGAGCATGAAGTGACAAGTGCTTAGATGGACCTTTTCCTTTAAGGGGTCTGAAAAGGAACGAAAGAGATTGCTCTAGAAATCTAGACAGAGGGATTACCAAACCAATCGCAAAACTGCAGAATACTTTTTATGGTACGACAGTTAATCTTCCCGAATGTTGTGTTCAGTGCATTGCGATCGATAGGGCGGCAGACACGGCTTCCTATGGATAAAGGATAAAGCCTATTGTGGTCTCCCAATATATACTCGATGGTATGTGGGAGCACAAGTTCGTACTAGCACTTATCATCTCAAAGTGGAGGAATCACCCAACCAATAATGAGAACAATAGTTACCAGGCTTTACGACGCCGGAATACGTCTCTAGCCTAGACTTCTAAATGTTGTGCATTAGGTTCCAAAGCGTTTTTAGATTCATTAAATTTATTTTACAGTTGATCTTGCTTAAGGAATTTGCCTTTCAAGTTCACCACGTGATGTAGATGTACAATTCCTAAAATGCAGTCTAAGACGATAAACAATCGTTTAATCTTCTTTTTGCAATGAAAATCCTATCTACTAAGGAAAGAGAGATGATGTTCTTTCAACATAGAGCAGGGAGCACACACTATATGCACTGTCCTAAATCAAACCAACAAACAATCTAAATGCAAATGCACATGCATGTATTTGTTTTTAGCCTTCTTAATGTGTGAATGATAAAAATAAAGCTAAGTGCAAATCTAAATTATTTTTCAAAGCGACATTACTAGCAAGTTTCTTTTCAAGACAAAATGAGGACAATGACGACACTTTGCGATTTGGAATTGAAAACTTGTTTTCAACACTTGAAAAACTACTAATTCAAATCAAATACAAGAGTAACAGTGTAATTGACTATCAAGAACAATCGGATTCTCTTCTATGACTGAAAATGACACTTGCGACACTTTCAAATCAAGAAACGACAGTTCAATTACGCTACTTCTTTGTAAAAGAGAACTGAAAATGGCTCAAAATACATAAAACATTTACAGTCCTTTGCACAATGGAGGTGGAATAATTGCAAGGAAGGGGATTTCAACAGAGGTATACTGACTACAGGCAGCAAAACTCCTGAATAGAGCTGAAAAGAGTGAACACAGAAACCAAAATCTAAGAGCAGAAAAGGCCTTGTCTGATCAGCGCACCTGTAACACAGGTAAAAAGAGATGCAGCACACCTACTACACTCGGGAAGTGCGATGCATCCAAAATCCAAAGAAGAGATAGTGCGTTGGACCAGGGACGAGACTTTAGCTGGGTTCCGGGTCACAGTTTGCAGCTCAGTTCAGGGATTTAGGCCGAGCAAGTGGTAATCAGTAAATCAATCACAGGGGTAGATCTAAGGAGGTTACTAGAGCCACCACAAGGGAAATTAGAGAGCTTGTAAATCGATTTTTCAGTTCATAAACAAAACCCAGAGATAGACTGAAGAAGCATTGATCTACTTTGCACTTGCATAGCAAATGCAGTTCGAAGGCTAGTTGGCTTGACTTCAGGCTCCGTCTGTAAGTTTATAAAGCAAACAAATGTAGACAAACAAATAATCTATTCACTCCCCAGCGGAGTCGCCATTTTGTTATCAGGAAATCTAGTGTCTATGCAGAGCTGCTAGTCCCACTAAGGCTAGTAGCTACCTTAGAAACAAACAAACTAAAACTACTTTCGTTTTCCTTTATGAGAAATAGAGAAGAGGGGAATAAAGGAGACCAACCTCTGTCTTGCACTTCGTTCCTTGCTTGATTCCTCTCCCTTCTGATAGATCTTTGCCACTCGCTTCCTCGTCTACCCAGCTTCAAAGAGCACCTATAGAATTAAAGTAGCATAACACTATCCAAGAACATAGATCTATTATCATAAACAACATAGGACCAGATATATATTGACCACACAAATGCATATATCATCAATCATACAAGAATGTGGAGGAAAACTTGAATAACTTTATTAATAATCAAGAATAGCAAAGAGGATTACAACCAATTGTTCTGACCCAGCATCATCCTCTCAGCAAGAAAGCCCTTCTTCACCTCATGAAAAGCTTAGATCACCCAACACTATGATGTTGCACCAAGAAACTAGCAGCACTTCCTTACAAGATACAAAAATTCCAGCCTCTAGATCTCTGGGATGAGGGATCCATATATAGATGTTTGCAAGGAGGGTGAGTCAGCTTTTGAGATTTGATTAGTGTCCTCTCTCTGATAGTTCTTGATTCCACTTGGAGATTGATGATCTCTTACTCATCCCTGGGCGAATGCAGAGAGGCAAGTGTCACAGGAGAAGTTTCTAGAAGATTCCATGATCCTCCACCTTGCAGATTGACCCTGCCATTTGTCCACTCTCGCCCATCACACCCCATAGAAGGGCTTTTCAAGATTCATCGCACCTCCTGTGTGTATTTAGGTGCGATGCAATGCACTTTGACCATGGAGCAGGTGAGATAGTCCAGTTTTGACCAGTTTTGAGCAGTTTTTCATGGAGAACTTCTGGGGGAAGATGTAATCAGTTGACCTTGTTCTTTTAGAGGTTGGAACAACACTTTTAGGGACTTAAGAGCCCTTGGTTTATGGACATTTATGATTGGGGTTGCAGTGCACAAAAATGTCTATAACAAGTTCCAAAACACAGATAGTGTACAGCCAAGATGTTGGTGAGTTATGGCATAGAAGACTGGGCCACTTGCACCATGGAGCCCTGAAGATCATGTAGCATATTTCTACCGGATTACCCAAGGGAAAACTTGAGTAGATGACTACATGAAAAGGTTATACCTTGGGTAAGTATGTGAAATCTTCCTTTCTGGATCAAGATAGTAGAGTTGGAGCAATCCTAGAGCGAGTTCACTCATATGTTTGTGGGCCCTTCTCTACAGCCTCCACTGCTAAACAAAGGTACTATGTTATTTTTATTGATGATTTTTCTCGTAGATGCTGGATCTACTTTATGCAAAAGAAGGATCAAACCTTCTTGAGGTTTAGTGAGTTTAAAGCCTTGGAAGAGAAAGAATCTGGAAAGAAAATAAAAGCCTTGTGTAGTGACAATGGTGGGGAGTATGTCTCCCAGTAGTTTAAAGACTTCTGTGCTACAAAAGGTATTAAACGGGAACTGACAGCACCCCATAACCCAAAGTAGAATGGGGTGGCCAAAAGGAAGAGCAGATCAATTGTGGGAGCAGCTCGAGCGATGTTGCATGACCAAAGCCTACCACTGCATTTGTGGGCTGAGGCATGCAATATAGCAGTATACTTGCAGAACAGAAGCCCACACCGTATACTGGGGATGAAGACACCTATGGAGGCCTATTACGAGAAGCGACCTGATGTAAGTCACTTCTAAATATTTGGATCATCATTTTACTATCATGTGACCAAAGATTCCAGGAAGAAGCTAGACCCAACAACTGAGTTGGGAATACTTGTGGGGTACACGGATACACCCCACAACTATCAGGTGTACCTTCCTTCCACTCAGACGACTTTGGTACTCAGAGATCTGAAGTTTGACGAGCAGAAAGCCATGCGCTTATCACCTGAGAGGGAGCTCAAGTTGAATGTAGATGAGGAACTTTTAGTTCCTAAGGAGGAGGAGCCTCAGATTGATGCGGAGCAACTGCATGCAGAGGATCCGGGAGTGGAGACATCCGCTCATGTTGATACTTCCAGAGATGGGTAGAAACGCTCAAAGGAAGCTGATAGGTTGATGCTGGATGTGCGGGAGAATGTGGGACAACCATCTTCTTAGTGCAAATAGAGGAGGTCACCCAAGCGGTACACTGGGTACATGGCCCTAGTTGGGGAGTGTGTAGATACCAAACCTTCTTCATTCGAGGAGGTAGTGCAGCAACCAGTCTGGGTTGATGCAATGGTAGAGGAGTATGACTCTATCATTCAGAACAGTTTGTGGGATGTTGTCCCAAGGACTCAGGGCAATTCAGTGGTGAGTTCCAGATGGCTTTACAAGGTAAAGCAAGCAGCTGATAGCAGTGTTGAGAAACATAAGGCAAGGTTTGTTGCCTGGGGTTTCTCATAGGTTGAGGGGATCGACTACAATGAGACCTTTGCTCCAGTAGCAAGGTACTCATCGATTAGATCAATGTTGGCACTATCATCTCAAATGGGGTGGAAGATCCACCAGATGGATGTGAAGACAACATTCCTAAATGGGAAGATTGAGTAGGAGGTGTACATTGAGTAGCCAAAAGGTTTTGAAACCATTGATCATGAGTCGCATGTGTGCAGACTCAAGAGGGCTCTATATGGGTTGAAGCAAGCACCCCATGCTTGGTACACCAGGATAAACAACTATTTCACCAGTTTGGGCTTCGCCAAGAGTGAAGCAGATGTGAACCTTTACCACATCATGGTAGAAGGTAAACCATTGATCATTGTTATTTATGTCGATGATCTGATTTTGACAAGTGATGATCAGCTGATACAGTCTTGCAAAGAGGACCTTGCAAGAGAGTTCGAGATGAAGGACATGGGCCTTATGCACTACTTTCTAAGCATGGAGGTGTCGCAGCAAGATGGGGAAGTATTTGTTTCTCAAGGAAAGTATGCCAATGAGATACTCAGGTGCTTTCACATTGAGAAGTGCAAGCCCATGCAGACTCCTCTAGCTGGGAGCTAGACGAAGGAGGATGCTACTTCAGGTGAGGTAGTAGCTTCTACTATTTATCGGTCACTGGTGGGTTCACTTATGTATCTGGTGAACACAAGACCCAACTTATGCTTTGCAATGAACCAATTGAGTCAAGATATGGTTCAACCTACCAAGTTGTTTTGGAAGGCAGCGAAGCATGTGCTGAGATACCTCAGAGGCATATCTTAGTTCAGATTATGGTACAAATGGATAGAGGGAGTGAAGCTTCAGGGATTCATAGATGCGGATTGGGTAGGGAGTCCATTAGACCAGAAGAGCACTTCTGGAGGAATCTTCAATCTTGGTTCAGTTGTAGTTTCCTGGTACAACAGGAAATAGAGATCAGTTACACTTAGCTCAGCGGAGGTTGAATACATGGCTGCTAGTCAGGCTGCATGTGAGGCCATTTGGATGCAGAAGATTCTAATGGGATTGTTTGGTCAGATGATGGATCCTACAGTGATCTACTGTCATAATCAAAGTTGTATCAAACTCCCGGAGAATCCAGTTTTTCATGACAAGTCCAAGCACATTGATATCCGGTATCACCATCTTCGAGACTATGTGGTCAAGAGGATCATGTTGTTGTTGTATGTTTCAACCGAGGAACAGGATGTAGATATTTTGACTAAGGCATTGTCAAAATGCAAGTTCGAGTTCCACAGAGACAGGATTGGGGTTACTGATAATCCATTTCTTGTTGAGAGGGAGTGTCCAAAATAGCAACAAGAAATGCTAAAAATAGAATTGCTAAAAATAGCACTACTGTAAATAGAAGTTCAGCTAGTGTTGATCTTAGCAACAATGGATGTAAAAACGGAAGTGCTAAAAATAACATTCTATAAATAGAATTTCAGGATACCTTCCTATTTTAGTCAGTCCCTATACTAAAATAGTGAAGTAAAATTTGAATTTGATCTTAGTAGCAGTTTGTAAATTAATTAATTAATTCATCTTGAGTTAATTAGTTAAGGAAAATCAAACTTGAAGTCTATGTGGGGACATGCAACAGTTTATCCATTAATTGAGGAATTTATGCATTAGTTAAAGAGATAAGGATGAGTTCTAAATTGAGTTGTAATTGGTTGGCTCAGTTAACTGAGTCAAGTCCAGTCAGATTGATTTAAGCAATTTGTTTAAATTAATGTAAGCTCAGTTAGTTAATTCTTGTATGCATGTAACTACTGCACTTCAGATAATTGAGTATTCTCTCATAAATAACTCATGCATGTCAGTTCAAACAGAGACCCAGTTGAGATCAGATGGAGGGGAAGTGTACTATCAGTTGCTAGAATATTCCATTGTGAATTTTCCTTGCATGCAGAAGGAATTCTTTCCTTGAGGATTGCATAGTTACTTCTTCAAGTTTTGTGAGTGTCATGAGGCCAATTCACACATGTGACATCATTGGACCCCAAGGAAAATTGTGCAAGGAAATAGGAGGCTTGGAGGGCTTGAGGAGGACATATACAATGTCTATTCAGTGTGTGAGTTGTATTATTTTATTGCAGAGAGAGCAAGATAGCTTGAGCGTTGATTCTTTTTGTAACTTGAATAAGATTTCCACTTGTATGATAATATAGAGTTGGGGTTTTAGGCTGAGGCTTTCCCCATGATATTTCTTTAGTGTTATGTGTGATCGATTTCTTATTCTCAGTTATATGTGTTCTCTTGATATTTCTCAATTCGATTAAGCTTTTGCAAAGTGTTGTAGAAGTAGATATTGTATTGTGTTTTAGTATATTACATAATCTGTTGATCTACAGTGGGAATTTCTACACGATGTTCCACCCAACCATAGACTACATTGTTTATCTTCTTTCAATAGTGGGTCACCCTTGAGATAGGGCTTTGACTCCATGAGAACTAGCTTGCTAAAAATCTAATACAAGCTTAGTACCAACAATCACTAGCCAAGGTACCAAGCACGACAACCTACAACTAGATGCATTGTGGGTTCTAGGAGTTTCTTTGTCC
The DNA here is from genome assembly GCA_031772625.1 of Pinus tabuliformis. Classification (NCBI taxonomy): domain Eukaryota; kingdom Viridiplantae; phylum Streptophyta; class Pinopsida; order Pinales; family Pinaceae; genus Pinus; species Pinus tabuliformis. The sequence continues at coordinate 858,351,056 of CM062812.1, read as the reverse complement.
TGATAGGCCTTCGAAGTGGCCTTACAAGCCTCATACAACCAAGGTAATAAGCTTTATAGCCTCCAACAAGAAAGTCTAAAGGCTTCCAGGAGTTCCACTGCCTGCAAAGGCCTTGTGAGTACACTTCTATGTCTCACGTAGCTAAGGTACCAAACCTAACAACCTACACCCAATAGTCCCATGGCTTCTAGGAGTTCCACTTCCCTCATATTCCTCTTAGTTACCCTTCCAGGCTTCACATAGCCAAGGTACCAATCCATGCAACCTCCAACCAATAGTCATATGGCTTTCTTTTCTTCCTTGTCACCATGCTTGCATAGCATCTATATAGAATCATGAATAGCAATAATTACATAATCCTATCATAGTGAAATAATTTTGCATAAGCCCCTCCTATTTCAATATATATACTTCCCAAAACATGCCTCTTGTGTATGCATGATTCTCGCCACTTGACATTCACCCAAGACCTTAATTGAATTTTCTTATATGCATTAGAGCTTTTTATGATCAAATAATCATAAGTACCTCTTTTACCCATCCATTGAGTCTCATCACCCTATTACTGTTTCATATTTTCATCTACAAGCATTATATTTAATTAATATACATGTGTTACATAATTACATTACTAGGCCTACTAGCCTCAAGATATAAAACATGTGTACATAGGAATACCAACCCCAAAATAGAATACATTCACACACACAGAACAACAACCCCCATAACACATATACATGCATGCATATTGGCACTACAAACATCAAAAGTTATCCTCAACTCACCATCCTAGTTCCACATTTACATGTTATTTACATCCCAATGGTCGAATAGGGGTGTTACATTCCCATCATCCTTATTTGGGCATTGTCCTTAGTGCAATACACACCCAAAAAAAATCAAATTATTAAAAAATATGAGGGTATTCCTCCCTCTTCACATCTTCGTTCTCCCATGTAGCATCTTTAGGATTGAAATGGGTCCATTTCACCTTTACCAAGGTGATTGCTCGATTCTAGAACACCTTGACCTTCTTGTCCAAATATACACTAGTTGGACCTGAAACTCTTCCTCGTGCTACACCTAAATCATGTTTCAATCAATCAAATTGTTAGAATCATAAACATACCTTTTAAGAAATGAAACATGAAAATCATTATGTACGTGCATGGATGTTGGAAATGAAATCCTATATGAAACCAAACCAATCCTCTCTAGGATTTCAAATGCTCCACAATATCTCACTATTAACTTTTCACAACTATCCAATTTCAAGGAACTTTTCCTTGCCTTCACCCTCCAAAATTCATGGTCACTAATTTCAAATTCCCTATTTAACTTGTTCCTATCTGTCCTAAGCAACGTTCAAGTTCCGTTTTATTTTTTTCCAATTGTTCTTCCATTTCCCTAAGCAAATTTGGACCAATAATGGTCTTGTTAACTTGGATGCCGCAATTCAATGGTGTGTTGCACTTCTTGCCATACACTTCAAAAAACACCATCTTCAGATATTCTTACTACCTACTGTGATAAGAAAACTCCACCAAGTGTAAGCATTCTTCCCATTTCGATGGTTTTTCCATCACATACATCCTCAGAATGTCCTCAAATTCCTGATTAACTCTTTCCATTTGACCATCTAACTTAGAATTTCATTCTATAATAAAATTAAAATTAGTCCCAAATCTCTTAAATAAGCCTATCTAAAAATTGGATGTAAACTTGGGATCTCTATGTAAAATAACTTCCTCGAGCACACCATGTAACGTGGAAAATTTCCTTCATGTAAATCTTAGTAACATTGGATTTGTCGTGAAGCAGGAATCCTTAGGGACTTTTTCCACCATGACCATGATGGAATCATGTTGCTTCATTGTTCTAGCTAGATTTGTAATAAAATCCATGGATACAATTTTTCATTTTCCCCCAGAAATGGGTATTGGTTGTAGCAACCCTACTGGGTTGCTATGCTTAGCTTTAATCTTTTGGAATTCCAAGCACATGTTTATATAATTAGCCAATTATTTCTTCATACTTAGCCAAAAGTATTGTTTCTTGACTTTTGAGATTGTATTTTTATACCTTGGATGTCCAACATAAGGTACTCCATGCATCCCATTCAACAATAAGCTTTTCATTCCCTAGGAATCTGACAAATATATTATTCCTCAATACAAAATAAACTCATCTTCTTTTATCACATAATCCTTGTATTGGGGTGCATTTTCCCTTGTTTTAGGTTTCTTTTATTTCCATGTATTGTTGATATGAATTTCTAGCATTTAAAATTATGATTCGTAAATGAAATTTGCATGTTCTTATGGTTATAACATGCATTTCATGAACTCTCCTATTGAGTGTATCATCCACTCTATTTTCCTTCCCATTTATGTGCTTAATCCAAAAATTCCAGCCATTTGATTTTTTTGGCATTTAAATGTGGTTTTACAACAAAATTATTTCCACACTATGGTTTGTTCTTCACTCAAACCTCTTTCCTATGAGGTAATTCCTCCACATCTTCAAGGCATGTATTATGCCTGCTAGTGCCAAATCATGAGTGGAATAATTCATTTCATTCTCCTTAAGTTTCTTGCATTCATAACATATCACATGTCCATTCTGCATGAGAACTCCTACAATTCCTTTACATGCATATGTTCACACAAGAAAGTATTCATTTGGGTTAGCTATCTTTAGTATAGGTGCACTTGCCAACAATCTCTTCAATTGGTGAAAGGTGTCTTTACATTTATGAGGCTAATCAAATTTCACACCTTTCTTTTGCAAGGAAGTAATAGGATGGGATATCCTAAAAATCCCTCTGTTAAATCTCTTGTAATAACCTACTAGACCCATGAAAGGCCATATCTTCATCATATTTTTGGATGCATGCCACTCCTCAGTTGCTTTTTGTATGGGCCTAGGTTACCGTTATCCTTTCTTCTAAAATAATATGACCCACATAATGAATCTTTCTTTGGTAAAATGAACACTTACTCAAATTGGCATAAAGTTGGTGCTCTCTAAGCACCTATAGCACCATCCTTAGATGTTTTTCATGCTCTTCCTCAAATTTAGAATATATGAGGGTATCATCAAAAAACACAATAACAAAATTGTCCAAATAATTCTTGAAAATTCCATTCATGAAGCACATAAAAACACCTAGAGCATCAGATAAATCAAATGGAACCACTACAAAATTGTAATGCCCATATCGAGTTCAAAAAATTGTCCTAATAATGTCCTCCACCTTAATCCACAGTTTTTGATATGCGGACCTCAAATCAATTTTAGAAATTACTTTAGGTCCCCTAAGTTGGTCAAACAAATCATCTATCCTGGGAAATGGATACTTATTCTTAACTGTGATTTTATATAGTTGATGAAAGCCAATGCAAAGTCTCAGTGTTCCATCCTCCCTTTTAATTAATAAAACTGGGGCACCCCAAAGGGATACACTTGGGCATATGTATCCTTTCCTTAAGAGATCTTCTAGCTACATTTGTAACTCCTTTAGTTCTAGTGTGCTCATCTTGTATGGATTTTCAAACATTGGTGCAGCTCCAGGTACCAAATCAATATAGAATTCAATATCTCTTTTTAGTGGTAACCTTGGAATCTTCAAAAATGCTTCTTCAAACTCTTGAAGTAGTAGGTGGTCCCCCAAACTTTGTTCTTGATCCTCAGCCATCTCCTCCACATGGGCTACATAAATTTGACACCTTTTTTTGAAATTATTTTTTAGTTGCATAACTGATATCTCCCTAATATAAATTAGCCTTGGTATCCCTTGCACTTGCATTTGTTTCACTTCTTCATCTAGACAAGTGAACTTTTTGTTGTAATATTCTAATATTTCATGATGCTTTTCTAGCCAATCCATGCCAACTAGACAATCATATGATCCTAAGGATATTATGTTCAAATATCTATTTGTTTCTAGTTCTACTATGGTTGGTTTTCTTTAATTTAAACTTTTCAACTAGCTTAGGATCAAGATAACTATGACTAGCTCTATAATCAATTAAAATAACAATGGGTTGATTATTTAACTTACCTTCCACTTCAACCATGTGTGCCTGGTGTTCATATTGTTCATTGTCTAATGTTGCATAGATCCCAAGCATGTTTCTACCCATGTCCTCCACCATGTTAACTCTTTGGATCTAATGTATGATCTTCATTTTTCCTTCTTTATGTGGGTAATTTTTGTATTGGTGTTGTCCTCCACAACCCTAACAACTAATAGGTTGGTATTTTGGTCTCAAATTTAAGAAATAAACCTTTTTAGTTCACCATGGGCATGTTGTGTTTTTTGAGTTTCCTAAGAATCATTCTAGAAGGTTGAAGGATTAAACCCATTCTTCCTTTTCTCCACCTAGCGCATATTTTCTTGTCATCCCAAGCCTTCAGAAATCTAGCTTATTTTTTCCTTGACCATAAGGTACTCTTCCTTCATTTTTTGTTTAACAAATTTAATCTTGTCATCACAGAATGGTGGAAATCCACTCACATATATTTGTATCTTAATCTTTTCATCTCTAATAATGTCCACATACCTCAGTAACTCAACGAAGTTTCTACCATATTCTTCCATCTTTTATGTTCGCAAATTTGAGTTCAAAGAACTCTTGTATTTTTCATTCATAATAATGTTTATATAAGTGCTTCCATTGGAAATAACTTTTTGAATTTCTTCCATGAAATCATCTTTACATCCATCTATTTAACCTCCTTGAGCTACTTCCATAATAGGTTTTCTCTCCCCTTCAAGTGATAAATGGAAATTCATGCCTCATTAGGGGAATTTTGAGTTCTAAATTGGGCCTCCTAAGGAAATTATAAAATAATAGTGGAAATAATAAATTAAGATTAGATTACATCATCAAATTTTAGAGGGAATAAAGAAAAATTTATTTTTTTCAACTCGTATTTTCAACTTATCTCCTTATGGGTTTACCCAAATTTCGAATGATAACACTAATTGGATGCAAGATTTGATTCACCATCCAAGAAGTACCCATGTTGCATACTTTCGATGGACCGTACTGCATGAAAAATGAGAAATACATGAAAAACATGATTGCAATAACATATTTTCATGTATTTCTCATTTTTCATGTAGCAGGGTCCATCAAAAGTATGCAACATGGGTACTCCTTGGATGAAGAATTAAATTTTGCATCCAACGAGTAATCCCGCTCGAAATTTGAGTAAAACCTTAACGAGATATGTTGAAAATACGAGTTGAGAAAGTAGTTTTTTTATTTTATGATTTTTTAATCTTTTTACTTTTTTACTCCAAAAATGGTGAATCATCCTCCATGGTGGACATCAACATCTTGAATCCTATTGGTTCTTATAAATTTTATTTTGGTTGTACCTTTTTATTAGGAGGCCCATTTTAGACCTCAAAATTCCCCTAATGTAAGTTGTAGGAATAATCATGTAGTTGAAGATACTTTCTCATTTCCAACATCCATGATTTAGACTCTTCCCCCTTCTTATGCTCACCATTAAAGGTGGGTGGCTTGATCTTTCTAAGGTCTCCTTGCAAATTATCCAGGTTTGGTTTCCTTCTTGGTCGCCTTAGTGACTTGCTTAAACTATTTTCTAACCCTAAGGAAGCATGAGATCTCTTAGTGGGTTTTCTTACTATAGAATGATGGTGTTCAACAACAGTCATGGAGTTCCTGGAACCATTGAAATCCTTTGTTATGCAACCAACTCACAAATAGATAGATCAACAACTTAAAAATTATCCTCTTCAAGGGGGAAACCTCCTTTAAATTAAATAAATGAACAATTCTGTTGGGTCCCTATAATACTAGTGATTACCCCATTACTATTGTAGTTATACCCCTTATTTATATTGTTGTGCCCCTATTACCCCCATATTTTTATTTTTGTGCCCCATAGAATCCCTCTATTGTTATTTTTGTGGCTTTATATTATTATTGTTAGGTCGGCTGGATTATATTGTGACTCCTTAGACTCCTATATATAGAAAGGAGGTTTTGTCATTTGTATCATCCAAGAATTGTTCATTTATGTAATGTAAAGGAGGTTGCCCCTCGAAGAGGCTGAATTCTAAGGCGTTGATCTATCTTTTCTATCTTTTCTTGAGCTGGTTTCATAACATTTGGTATCAGAGCTTTGGATTCTAGGGTTTCGCTGCTCCAAACAGGTCATCGTGGAATTTTCACTATAACTTTTTTTCTGTGACGTTTCAGAAGTCACAAAAAAAACCCATTTGAGAAGAAATCGCGTTGAACCTTGGGTCCGAATTTCAGAGCTTTTCACGCGATATTTACGGAGATATGATCTGAGGAAGTTGGTCTTTTTGCAGACTCCTGAATTACATTCAAAACAGGTGACCTGGGGAAAATCGTCATAACTTTCTCTCTGGGAATCAGATTGAAATTTCGTAAGAAGGTAAAAAAAGAGGACGGATTGTAGTTTCTTGTATACCCTTTTCAGAACCAAATATCGAAAATTGTGCATGTGGCACTTCATACAAGTTCGCTCTTCTAGAAAGGTCTATAATCAAGTCATCTTGGGAGATTGTGCATAACTCTTTCTTGGAGAATCCAATTTGGATCAGACTTGTGGCATTGGAAAGAGGACACAGAGAGCTACTACAGGTCACAAATTCAGAACTAGATGATTGGAAAGTACAGAGATACATCAGAGGCAATATCAAGCTCCTACAAAGTGAAAAAAGGTGTGTAGATTTTTTTAAATTTTTGCTTAAGCTTGGTTTGAAAATTTATTTTGAAGGAATTCAAAGGGCATAGTAGAGCATTATTATCGGTAACTGATGCCCCGAGGAAAGAAAATGCAAACACCTAGTAAGGAACCTGAAAGCTCTAGCATGACTCATGAAGAAGAGGAAGAAATGCTACATGATATATCAAAATTACAAGAACAAGTGCAACAAATGTCACGCTCACAAAAGTTAACAGAAGCTAAGATAAATGGCGTGGAAGCTAAGATGAATGGCATGGAAGCTAAGATGGACAATTTGAAGACAAATTTGAACACAAATATGAAGACAGGCATGGCATATTTGAAGACAGATTTGACAAATTTTCTACAAGAAATACTTACTAATGGTGAAAAGGTAGTAAAGGAAACTCATGATGAGAACAAAAGAAATGTTAATCATGATTCCATAGATGCTAATGTTGGATCGAAGAATCACCATATTCCAAAAATCGATATGAGGAAGTTTGATGGCAAGGATCCCGCCACATGGATATTACAGATGGAGCAATTCTTCGATCTCAATAATGTGCAAAACACACAAAAGGTACGTACTATGGCAACTGTATATTTGGAACCAAATCAGTTTGTATGGTATCAATGGCTTTGTTCTCGTAAACAATTTATCACTTGGGCAATTTTTACGGAAGAATTGATAGCACATTATGAGGATACAAAAAGCAACACTTTTTTTAGCCAATTGATAAGTCTCAAACAAAAGGGTTCAATAATGGAGCACATTGAGGAGTTCCAAAAATTGAACATAAGGGTAAAAGATATTCCAGAGGAGCATAGGATTGATGTGTTCATAGGGTCTTTAAAGGATAATATCCAACATGATGTTCGCCTTTGGGAACCTGATTCATTAGAGAAGGCATTCAGGTTAGCAAGAAAAATGGAAAGCAAAATTATGGCAACTAGGAAGCATACCATTCACAACTATAAAGACGGAAGTGTTGTTGCCCCTAGTCTTCCACAACCTACAAGGTTGACACCACAACAATTGGAAGAAAAAAGAGCAAAAGGGCTTTGTTACAATTGTGATAGCAAATACACAAAAGGTCATAAGTGTGCTGAGAAGAAATTATTCTACATAGATTGTGAAGAGGAAGAAGAAAAGGAGCAAGAAAGGTCAAAAGAAGAGGATATACTCCAGGAACAAAGCCTAGATGAAGAACAAATAAATCCGACCATATCTTGTAATGCATTGGCGGGAATTACCACTCCTCAAACCATCAAGATAGAAGGACAAATCAAGAAGAAAAAGGTAATAGTGTTGATTGATTCAGGAAGCACCCACAATTTTATTCATTGTAGGGTAGCAAAAGAATTGAATTGCTTCCTATATCCAGCACCAGAGTGTCAAGTGATGATTGCAAATGGAGGAACAATAAATTGCTCTGGAAAGTGCCATAATATCAAGCTATCCATGGGAGAATATGTATTGACTAGCCCAATGCTTTCCATTCCAATGGGAGGTGCTGATGTTGTACTAGGAGTCCAATGGCTACAATCCTTGGGTACAATAGCTTTTAATTTTCAAGAACTTTTCATCAAATTTTCTACGGAAGGAAAGGAAGTTGAATTAAGGGGTATTGCAGGGAAACCAGGAAAGATAATCAGCTCTAATGGCATGACAAAGCTTCTAAAAAAGGAGCAAAGAGGTGTAATTGCACAATTATGTTCGCTAGATGTTTCCACATTGGAATCATCTATTTCTCCAGATCTCCAAAAAGTCCTGGACAATCATTCCAAGGTATTTGAGACTCCCAAAGGTCTCCCACCTATGCGTGATCATGATCATGCTATTCATCTGATTCCAGGAAGTGTTCCTCCAAACATCAGGCCGTACAGATATCCCTATGTCCAAAAAAGTGAAATTGAACGTATGGTTGCAGAAATGCTAGAGGCTGGTATAATTCAACCGAGTCAAAGTTCTTTCTCAGCTCCAGTAGTATTGGTGCACAAGAAGGATGGATCATGGCGCATGTGTCCAGATTATAGGGAGCTCAACAAGCTCACTATTAAAGATAAGTTCCCCATTCCTGTCATTGATGAATTACTGGATGAATTGCATGGATCAATTTACTTCACCAAGTTGGATCTTCGTTCGGATATCATCAAATCAGAATGAAGATTGAAGACATTCCGAAAACGGCATTTAGAACTCATGAGGGTCATTATGAATTTTTGGTCATGCCTTTTGGCCTTACCAATGCACCTTCAACATTTCAAGGTTTGATGAATTCAATTTTCAAACCATTCCTTAGAAAATTTGTGTTAGTATTTTTTGATGATATACTAATCTACAGCAAGTCTTGGAAGGATCATGTTGAACATGTTGACAGGGTGCTACAACTATTGGAGGAGAAACAATTATATGCAAAAAGATCCAAATGTTTCTTTGGAGTCCAGGAGGTGGAATATTTGGGTCATATTGTATCTCATGAAGGAGTTAAGGTAGACCCTAGCAAAATTAAAGCCATTAAGGAATGGAAAATCCCCACATCCATAAAGCATCTGCGAGGATTTCTTGGGTTGACAGGGTATTATCGCAAGTTTGTTAAGAATTATGGGAGAATAGCAGCACCTCTAACAACATTATTGAAGAAAGATTCATTTTCATGGACTCCGGAAGCAACAAAGGCCTTTGAACATCTTAAAGAGGCAATGTGCCAAGCACCGGTCTTAGCTACACCGGACTTCACAAAAACCTTTATTGTGGAATGTGATGCTTCAGGAAATGGAATTGGTGCTGTTCTAATGCAAGATGAAAGACCCATTGCTTTTGAAAGTCGTCCAATCAAGGGAAAGTTTTTAAGCAAAGCTATTTATGAGAAGGAAATGTTGGCAATACTCCATGCACTTAAGAAATGGCGACCCTACCTAATGGGAAGACACTTCAAGGTAAAAACGGATCATGATAGCCTTAAATACTTTTTAGAACAAAGATTATCCTCTGAAGAGCAACAAAAGTGGGTCACAAAGATGTTGGGTTATGACTTTGAAATCATCTACAAAAAAGGGAAGCAAAATGTGGTGGCAGATGCACTCTCAAGAAAGGATGAGGATGTGGAAGCATTGTTGTGTGCCATTTCTATTATCCAACCAGATTGGATAAACGAAGCAAGGGAGGAATGGAAGAATGACGAAGAAGTGTGGGCACTTATTCGAAAGCTACAACAAGATTCCAGTACTTCTGATACATTTAGCTGGAAAAATGATTCGTTATGGTACAAAGATCGCTTATACCTCTGTAAGAATTCCCAGCTAAAACAAAAGATTCTTATGGAATTGCACACTTCTCCCTTAGGAGGGCACTCAGGATTTTTAAAAACTTACCACAGGGTTAAGAAGGAATTTTTTTGGGATGGCCTTAAATCAGATATTCAAAAGTTTGTGGCGGAATGTTTGGTTTGCCAACAAAATAAAGTTGAAACAATTAAGACACCGGGTCTATTACAACCTTTATCCATTCCAAGCCAACGTTGGGAGGAGGTTTCAATGGATTTTATCACAGGTTTACCCAAGTCTGAGGGAAAGAGTGTCATCATGGTGGTAGTTGACAGACTTACCAAGTATGCACACTTTTGTGCATTATCACATCCATTTAAAGCCAGTACAGTTTCTACTGCATTTATGGAAACAGTTCAAAAGCTACATGGAAACCCAAAGATTATTGTAAGTGACAGAGATCCCATTTTCACTGGAAATTTTTGGACAGAATTATTTTCTTGTCTTGGTACTCAGTTAGCTCATAGCTCATCTTATCATCCTCAATCTGATGGGAAAACTGAGATAGTAAACAAATGTTTGGAAGGATATCTTCGTTGCTTTGTATCTGATAAACAGACACAATGGGTCAAATGGTTGCCTCTGGCTGAATGGTGGTATAACACTTCCTTCCATACAGCAACAAAAATGACCCCATTTATGGCACTTTATGGGTATCAACCACCATCCATCACATCATATTTAAGAGAAAATTCTAAGGTTCAGGCAGTGGAACATCACATCGAACATCAACAACAAGTCCTCCAACTCTTAAAGGATAACCTCGTGTTGGCACAAAATAGAATGAAACAACAGGCAGATCAACATCGCAGTGAAAGAAGTTTTGATGTAGGTGATTGGGTATTCCTACGGCTACAACCATATAAGCAAATGTCCCTAAAGCAAGCTAAGAAGGATAATAAATTATCACCAAAGTATTATGGTCCGTACAAGGTGTTGCAAAAGATTGGTACTATGGCATACAAATTGGAGCTTCCTGCAGCTTCTCGATTGCACCCAGTTTTCCATGTTTCATGTTTAAAGAAGGTTATAGGTGACAAGCTCCCAATTCAAACAATATTGCCAGAACTTGACGAGGAAGGAAAAATTATATTGGAACCGGAAGCAGTCACAGAAACAAGAACTCGACAGCTACGAAATCGATCAATTTCAGAGTATCTTATCAAGTGGAAGAACTTATCCGCTGAAGATTCCACATGGGAGGATGAGAATTTTATGCAGAAGTATCCAGAACTACTCAAGCGTTGAGGACAACACTTTTTTGAAGGAGAGGGGCATGTTGGGTCCCTATAATACTAGTGATTACCCCATTACTATTGTAGTTATACCCCTTATTTATATTGTTGTGCCCCTATTACCCCCATATTGTTATTTCTGTGCCCCATAGAATCCCTCTATTGTTATTTTTGTGGCTTTATATTATTATTGTTAGGTCGGCTGGATTATATTGTGACTCCTTAGACTCCTATATATAGAAAGGAGGTTTTGTCATTTGTATCATCCAAGAATTGTTCATTTATGTAATGTAAAGGAGGTTGCCCCCTCGAAGAGGCTGAATTCTAAGGCGTTGATCTATCTTTTCTATCTTTTCTTGAGCTGGTTTCATAACAAATTCTTGGATTATTCAAATCAAAAAACCTCCTTTCTATATATAGGAGTCTAATGGGTCACAATATAATCAAAGCTGACATAAAAATAATAATGTAAGGGCACAACAATAACAATAGTCGGCTTCTGTGGGGCACAATAATAACAATATGGGGACTACATGGGCACAAAAATAACAATAAGGGGGATACACTACAATAGCAATGAGGGAATACACTTGTGTTATAGGGACCTAACATGCCCCTCTCCTTCAAAAAAGTGTTATCCTCAATGCTTGAGTAGTTCTGGATGCTGCAATATAAAATTCTCATACTCCCATGTGGAATCTTCAGTGGGTTAGTTCTTCCACTTGATGAGATACTTTGAAGTTGATCGATTTTGTAGCTGTCGAGTTCTTGTTTTCGTGACTTCTTCATGTTCCAATATGATTTTTCCTTCCTCGTCAAGATCTACCGCATACAAATTGGAGCTTCCTGCATCTTCGTGAGTGCACCCTATTTTCCATGTTTCATGATTAAAGAAGGTTATAGGTGACAAGCTCTGATCCCAAATGTTATGCAACCAACTCATAAATAGATAGATCAACGCATTAAAAATTATCCTCTTCGAGGGGTAACCTCCTTTACATTACATAAATGAACAATTATTGGATGATTCAAATGACAAAACCTCCTTTATATATATATATCTATATATATATATATATATATATATATATATATATATATATATATATATATATATATATATATATATATATATATATATATATATATATATATATATATATATATATATATATATATATATCTATATCTATATCTATATCTATATCTATATCTATATCTATATCTATATCTATATATATATATCTATATCTATATCTATATCTATATATATATATCTATATCTATATCTATATCTATATATATATATATATATATATATATATATATATATATATATATAGGAGTCTAAGGGGTCACAATATAATCAGAGCTGACATAACAATAATAATATAAGGGCACAACAATAACAATAGGGGTGATACACTAACAATAACAATGAGGGAATACACTAGAGTTATAGGGACCTAACACCCTTACCCCTAATTCTTGAGTCATGTTCATCTTCTTGTTGAGATTCAGACCCCTAGTCCATTCTCCTCTATAATTTGTTTAGGTTTTGCAAAATTTGGAAATTAATTTGTTGATATTCTCTTATAAGTTTCTCATTATCAATTTTATAGCTGAGCACCTCCATTTTGTGGATCCTTATTATTTCTACCAGGTCTCTATCCTCTAACCTATCTTCTCCATGCACATTTGATTATGCTTCAACATTCCCCATACTCAAATTCATGACTCTATCCTCTTATTCATGGTTGTAGGATCCCTCAGTATCCGCCACACTCCTGGTCCTTATGATAGCCCTACCTTAGTAGCCACCTATTATTTTCTTTTGAAATTCTCAGGAAATTTCCTACCTTAATACAAAATTATGGCTTGGTAATATTCTCCTCCTTGATATATTTATGTTCACTATTTCAATGCTCAAATGTCAACTCTAGTTGTTGCGTTATGCTTTGCTAAAATCAATGTATTATTTGTACCTTGGTTTAAATATTCCAATTAGTTATAATTCTTCACATCAACTTCCTTAGACCATTAAATTTACCCATAATTGTATCTTGTAACTATGGTTAGACGTACAAAATCCATGTGTGCACTTTTTATTTTCCCTCAGATAAAACCATTGTCTTCCTGAAATTTTTGGGTTTTCCCTAGTTCTCATTGCTCTTCAATTGAATATTTTCACCTCACTTGACATGTGTCATCCATGCTACCTTTCCTTTTCCATTTGTCAAAGCCATTTTTATTTTTCGGTGTAAATTTCAAAAAATTGCCTCTTAGTGACATCACTGACTGGGATCTCGACCTTAAGTTCCCCGAACTTTTTTTTTATTCACCCTAAAATGCCCGAGATATAAAGTAATGAGATATTATTGGGTTCTCTTCAATGTCATGTCATTGCAACATCTTGGCATTGATATATCGAAATTGGTATCCTTCGAATTCCTCTTACTTGGTTGAAAACTCCTGAGATCCAAAGGCCCAAGATTTAGTGGGGTCCTCTCTCATGCAATGTCATCTTGGAATTGATAACATCAACATCTTGGCATCAAACTTCCTTGGATTCATTTTATTTAGAAAACACCTGATATTTGAAGGCCCGAGATCTAGTGGGGTCTGCTCCTATGCCACATCATCTTGACACCTTAGCATTAGGCCTTTTTCCACTCAAACAACATTTTCACAACAACGAGGTATGAGATCCAATATATGCTACATTATGATGATGTCATCATGACATCATGTAGATGTGGATTCCCACATAAATTTTCCATGAAAGTGGCCATTCTAATATCTCTTATCCTTATTCCTATGTTGTTACACCCTCCTCCCACATCTACGCAAGTAACTAGCCAATCGGGGTAAACATGTGAGGAAAAGTTACTATGATATGATTCAACCTCCTAAGTCACCTTAAGGAAGTGGAACCGATGGAAACACACCATACAGACCTTCCACATTAGCAACAAGACTCCCCAGAACCATCCCAACCTTTCAAGTAACCATACCTTGGGTCTCACTAAGTTTTTATACCATTAAACCCCCAAATGCTCCTTTGATATGGGCATGCATGCATCGAGGAGACGTTGGATGCTCCCACAGCATCGGTATGCATGCGTCTAGGGACTTTTCTGCCCAGTGTTGTCCTACGTCTCTGGGATTTGAACCACTTTTCCGGTCCACAACCCAGGTCACTTCCCAAAAATCAATGGCACTTTTAGAAATGAATTTACACAACATAACAATAATGCATTTTCAAAAACATCAACAAGGATTAGACTGGACCCCTACTATCCATGACATACATTTCGTCAAACATGTCACGAATATGTAATCTACGGGTTTAAATAATAGATTTGAGCATAGGGGTCTCATACTTATTTGAGAATCGATAAGAAGCAGTGTTCCCTTATGCCATTAGCTGCAATTTCATCTATTAGGGCATATATACATTGTTTATTCATGTAAAAATAAAAACATGATGAGAGCCACACTTCATCACAGTTGTAAAACATGCTCATAACCAACATCTAACCAACATAATAACAATGATAATACAACCATCAGGATCACATAATAACAAGTACACTTACCCATCATTTACAAGAGGAAAGTGCTCTTATTAACATATGAAAAACGCAGCCAAGTCTAGGACTTTCACATACCACCCAACCGTAGATATGGCTCAGCCAAATATCTCTTCAGCCAATCACTCTGTGCCATATTCCAAGCATGAATGTGGGATCTCATAAAACACATCAGCCAAAACCATTAAGGCTTCCAGAGGCCAAACCACCTCAACCCATCAAATAGTGATTCCACCTCACGGTTGAACATCAAAAACCATCACCAGATTGGTCTACACACAAGCCTTCTAGGGCTCCAGAGCATTTGTTCCAACCAAGGCTTCCAGGACTAGTAACTCAACCCACAACTTCCTCCTGGCTTCCAATGTGTTTGTCCAATCAAGGCTTCTAGGACTAGTAACTCAATGCACCAAGGGCTTCCAGAGAGTTTTCCCAACCAAGGCTCCCAGGACTAGTGTTTCTGGGAAAATTAGTGTCTTGTCGAATGACTAACCCTCTAGGTTTGGCAGCTACCCTAGAAACAAAAGTTTAAAGCAATTCAATGATTTTTCCTATGTGTAACAGATAAGAGAAAGATAGTGGAACCAACCTGGAACTTCCGCTTAAGCCCTTGCTTGATCTCTCTCTCCTTCGGCAGATCGTGCAACTCCTCCCCGTACTTAACACGCTCGGAGAGTACCTACACAAGTACAAAAACAAAGAACCATCAAAGAATCATGATCTATTACAACATAAACTTTACATAATTAGATATATAATGAACAAAATGATAGTATTTACAATTGCACAATCATATGGGAGAAAACTTGAAGAGCTTTATTAATAGAAAGGAGAATTACAACCCAGTTGTTTGATCCAGCGCCATCCTCCCAGCTTCAATCCTTCTTCACCTCATGAAATGGCAAGATCACACCAACAAGAATACAATGATCTCTCCTCAATTACAAACTATAAGCACTTACTTGCAATTCACAACATTCCAGCCTTCTGATCTCTTGTATGTGAGATCCTTTTATAGATTTTTGCAAGGGTGTGAGTCATCCATGGGGTTTGATTAGTGTCATTCCACTTGTTACAATTGGTTCCACAAGAGAGGGGAATTGGAGATGGTTTCCTAATTCCCTTGGTCATCCTTGGGCGAATTCAGAGAGGCAAGTGGCACAAGAGAAGTTTCTAGAAGATTCCATGAGCAACCAACTAACAAACTATCCCGGAAATTGGTCTATCCTCGCCCATCACACCCTATAGAAGGCCTAAACAGTATGCATTGCACCTTGACAGTGTACCAGTCAGTATGCATCACAGTTTATCAGTGGAGCAGTTAATATGGTCCAATTTAGGCTCTTTCTGGATGATTTCTGAAGTGGAGCTTTTGGGGAATGATGCACTCAGATGACTAAGTTCCTTTAGGGTATGAAACAACTCTTTTAGGGGTTGATGAGCCCTATTTCATTGACATATAATTTCGAGGTTGATGTGCCCAAATATGTCTATAATAGTTTCCCCCTAAAGCATGAGGTTGTAAATATTCATGTTGGGTGAAATACTTTGTCATGAGGATTCGAAGTTTCAAACTAGAAGGTGACCTGCATAAGTTACAATAGGATACATCATCATAATATGATTTTCATGATCTAGCTGAGGGAGGCATTCCCATGCTCAGCTTTATAAATTTCATTTCATGTACATAGATCAGATAGTCGTCTGCAGATACAGACTGGTGATTCTATAGATATAGAGCCATTATCCATGATTAGGATGACTATCTGTGTAGAGCCTTTGTAAATTTGACGTTTTTATATCCCTGAATATATCGCAGCCTGGATGGATGAAACTAGATCCGGGGTCTTCAAACTCATTCAATCTTTGCTCGATGTACAATTCAAACAATGTGAAGAGATGTTCTGAAGTCAAACATGGAAAGACATCACCTGATTACCAGCCAATGATGTGATCTATTAACATACGTGAGAGGGATCACTGATAATAATAATGATCCTCAAGGTACTACAGTACAATTCACGTGGTGTGAATACATGATCCGATGTTGAACACCATGCAAAATCTTTCGGTCGAAGGCCATTGATGTCAACCTATTGCTATAAGTGAGAAACTTGCCATTGATGTATGCAAGCTTCAAAGCACTAAAAGGGTTGTTTCTAAGTCAACTTCTTGGATAATGAGCTGATGTCAACAAGAAGCCACTCGTCGTAGGAGGGCCTTGATGTATCCCACATCTACGACATGAAACGAAGCAAATGATTTCTGGAGATGAAAATGAACTAATGACACAAGGTTCGGGAATGGCAGTAATGAAAATATGAAGGTTGGAGGTATTACAATGTATGAGACATTAACTGGATGATTTCTCAACTGAATGAATTCTCTTGAACATGTCAGTGCCACTGAGATGAATTGGTAGCATTAACCCCAAAAGATGGATGGTATGAAAGACCAATGGTATGACGACCGGTGAATGGAATAACCCAACCCAACTCAATGATGGAGATGAAGTGAAAGTGTCATATTCAAGAGCGACTTGCTACCATAAACTCTTCAAGATTTTTCCCCTTTTTCCCTAGTCATTGTTGACTAGTACCTCTTTATTTTTGTCAAGCTTGAGGAGGATAACATATGCTTGTTCTATAATTTTCCCTTCAGTCTCATCTAGATGGGAAAGCTTGTTGCTATTATTTTAACGAGTTTAAAGACAAGGATAACTCAGTCCTTTTCATGTTTATAGAGTTTCAAAAGGGACGAAAAGAAAACTCTATAAGTTCTTTTTCGTAAAGTAATCCCTGAGGTCCAAAAAAGGATAAAATAATACAAGAGGGATGTCGTTTCCAATACTTTAACGAGCTGGAAGAGACAAGCGTCGAATATCTTTTCATGTTTAAAGAGTCTGAAAAGAGTTTAAAGAGGACTCTACTTTGAGGAACAAGTGGTGTCTAGGGTAGCAATTGGTTCCGGTGATGTTGGAACTTCTCAAAAGATGTTGATTTATGTGAAGAGGTTGGCTAATAGGACCTCTCATTGCAACTGTTCCTCAAAAAGGGTAAAACAACCAAGTGAAAGTGTATGATCAGCCAAAGGGATGGTGGTGATGGGATGAACACAACCAAGGCTCAAAAGGCTGATAGAATGGCAATCACAAGGGTTAAAAATTGAAAATGGGTTCATTTTTAGACAAGCTTGAACCATAGGGAACTATGCTTGGATTCAGTTTCATGTTTACACAAGCTTGAAACGAAAAATTATGCTTGAGTTGGTTTACATGCCCTCAGCTTGATGAAAGGGAGAGTCTCCTGTAACTAGATGGAAGTCACTGCAATGAAGCAGGACAGTTATCCAACACCTCTTTGGCTTCGTCTAGATAGACAAAGGTGAATGGTGTGATAGACCAATCATATTACCTATAGGGAAACTTATATTTAAGGTGCATGCCCTCCAAGCTTCATTACATTCACCTATGTAGACTACTCATGGCTATCAGGTGGATGGAATGAAGGTTCTTCTATGAGATCAAGTGAAAGACTCGATTGGAATTTTACAAGATCTAATTGAGACTGGACTTGGAACTTTTCTCCAGGGGTCCTTGTTTCATTTTTTAATGAGCTTGACACAAGACAAGGAATTCTTCTCAGATTCCTTGTTTCATTTTTTAACGAGCTTGACACAAGACAAGGAACTATGCTCATTAGCCTATTTCATTTTTTTTTTCAACGAGGTTGACGCAGTAAAAGAACTGTCCTCATAGACCTTTATTTCATTTTTTAACGAGGTTGACACAAGACAACTAACTATCCTCGGACTCCTTGTTTCTTTTTTAAACGAGGTTGACACAAGACAATGAACTATCCTCGGAGACCCTTGGTTTCATTTTTTAACGAGGTTGACACAAGACAACGAACTATCCTCGGAGACCCTTGGTTTCATTTTTTAACGAGGTTGACACAAGACAACGAACTATCCTTGGAGACTCTTGGTTTCATTTTTTAACGAGGTTGACACAAGACAATGAACTATCCTCAGATTCCTTGGTTTCATTTTTTAACTAGGTTGACACAAGATAAAGAACTATCCTCAAAGGCCCTTGTTTCATTTTTTAACGAGGTTGACACAAGACTAGGAACTATCCTCAGAGGTCCTTGGTTTCATTTTTTAACGAGGTTGACACAAGACAAAGAACTATCCTCAGACTCCTTGTTTCATTTTTTAACGAGGTTGACAAAAGACTAGGAACTATCCTTGGACTCCTTGGGTTCATTTTTTAATGAGGTTGACACAAGACTAGGAACTATCCTCAAAGACCCTTGGTTTCATTTTTTTAATGAGTTTGACACAAGACAATGAAGTATCCTCGGGGGAGCTATTTCATTTTTTTAACGAGGTTGACACAGGACAAGGAACTCTCCTCGTAGGACTGTTTCATTTTTTAACGAGGTTGACATAGTAAAAGAACTATCCTCATAGACCCTTGATCACAACCCATAAGAGGTCATGAAGGAGTGATCCGGTTCCAATGCCCCCAGTACATGATGTACAACATCACTGAATTTATCATCAATTGATGTAGGTATGGAATAGGTTGCCACATAATTAACCTGTGGCGGGGATGATACCATTGGTACATAAGGACCATTTAAGGAAGATGGTTGACTAGGATCCATATTTGGACCGGGAAATGAAAGCTGGTCAATGGTGACAATTTTGCCTTCATGCGGGAAACAAATCACTCGAAAGAGTGTTGAAACAATAGCTCCCATATCATAAACATAGTCATGCCCAAGAAGTAAATTGTAATCTAAAGGGCCTGGGACCACCATCACATTTAGATAAATGGTTTTCCCTCCCAAAGTAATAGGTAACTGAGGAAGGATCCCTAACAGTCGACTGGTTCCTCTGTTAAAACCCAACAGATTCTGTGTAATAGGCACAAGCGGTGGCGAACCAAGTGCTTGCCAAGCAGTTGAGGAAAGGATACTCACTGATGCACCTTCATCTATAATAGTGCCAGATACAATCATTTTACAAAATTGTACTATGATCTGGAAAGGCACATAAGAAGGAAAGTGGAATCCTGCCAGTTGATTCCAATCAAAGGAAGTGACTAGACTACTTAGAGGGGGTACCGTAGAAATGGGAGAATTAACCCCTTGAGTTACGAGAACTGGAGGATTTTCCTCCTGTCTTGATGGAACAAGCGGATTGCCCCCAAGCTTGTTAGAATCCAAAGTAACAAAAAGAACTTGAGCGGTATCATTTTCACTCTCTTCGGAAAGGGTACAATTTGCTAAAGGTGAAATCAAGTCAACTTTTGCCTCGACCTGTTGATTTGGGTCGGGTATAGACTCATTGGATTCACTTTCAGAGAGAGTGGTTTTGACCGACGGTTGATTTTGGTTAGTCGGTTCATCAACTAGTGAAGGATTTAGGGAGAGTTTCTTGTAACCAGATGGAAGTCGCTGCGGTGAAGCAGGACGGTTATCCAACACTTTCTTGGCTTCATCCAGATAGGGACAAAGGTAAATGGGGTGATTCCCTTTACATAACCTACATGGAAACTTAACTTTTCCTTTCTTTCCATGAACTTTACTATCACTAGTTGATGGTGTGTCACCAACATGATCTCCATAGGTTGATGACACAGAATGATGTGAATGTGAAGACCATTCTTCTAAGATCTGAGGAATATCAAGACAATTTCGAAGAAGATGGTCTCCCACACAAATTTTGCATGGATATTTGACTTTGTGAGGCTTAACGGACGGATTTTCATCAAATGTTGCATTCAAAGCAATGGTTGCTTGGTTTCCCCCTTGCTGAATTGGCTTCTTCTTCTTCTTCTTCTTCCCTTTCTTCTTCTTCTTAGCCACCTAGTTACTAGTACCAATACTTTCACCAAGCGAAGAGGAAGAGGGGGAGGGAGAAACAAACGAGGAAGAAGGCAAAGGGTCAACTTTAGGATCAACTGGAGGTTGATTTTGTCCAATTGGAGGTGTACTCGATTGCGGAGAAATCACGATATTTTGAACCAAGGGGGTTGAAAACAACCATACTAACAAGCCAATGGTAAATACTGGAAGGGACAATGTAGCCATATAAGGAGCACCAATATTTTCGAAAGAAGGAAAAAGACTAGGATTCCCATCAAAAGGGATTCCTTGATCGGTGGACTCTGGATTTGTCACCATATGTTTCAACCTAAGATCAACTAAGGAATAGGGATGTTATTCGCGGTCAATTAATTTTAATGACACTTTGACACAACTTTGCTTTTTCAGTTTTAAAGTGTCAAGAAAAAGCTAAAGATGACTCTAGTCGCCTTCGATTTTTAATGAGCTTGAAAGGACAAGTGCTCAGATGGACCTTTTCTTTAAGGAGTTGAAAAGGAACGAAAGTGACTACTCTGGAGAATCTAGACAAAAAGGTTTACCAAATCAATCGTAAAACTACAATATACACCTTGGTGATAAATTAAAGAGAAATTACCAAGGACTTTATGTACGGCAGTCAATCTTCCCGAATGTTGTGTTTAGTGCATTATGATCGATAAGGTGGCAGACTCAGTTTCCTATGGATAAAGGATTTAAACCTAGTGGGATCTCCCAATATATACGTGACGGTACGGGGAGCACAAGTCCATGCTAGCACTTGTCGTATCAAAGAGGAGGAGTCACCCAACCTTCAATGAAAACGATAGCCACTAGGTTTAATGACACCAGAACATGTCTCTAGCCTAGACCTCGAAATGTGTTGTGTTAGATTCCAAAGCGTTGTTAAGTTCATTGAGGTTAATTTTAAGTTGATCTTCTTTAAAATTTGCCTTTGAAGGTTCACCATGTGATGTATGTTCACAATTCCTAAAATGAAATTATTATGATAAACAAACTTTTGATTTAGTTTGAACGATGAAAACCTTAGCTACTAAAGGATAGAGTAATCAGATCTTTGACAAAGATCAAAGAGCACATCTAATGCAATTTCCCTAGCTATTCCTATCAAGCATTCACAAAATTTAATATGAATAATGCAAAGTGCATGTATTTCTTTTCAATTTCTGTTAATGTGAATGATACAGAAAGGAAAACTAATGCACAAACGATCAAAAATCTCTTTTCATAAAAGCGACAATTTGCGACAATTTCTCTTAAACGAAAAGGAAGACTTTACGACAACTTCGATTTTAAAGAGATGAAGAATTATGACACTTTAAATGAAAAGACAAATCATATGAACATATAAACCAATTTATCTTTAATGAATGAAGATTTTACGACAATTCAGAATTCGAAAGAGGAACGACTTTATGACACTTCTTTCGACAAAGACCAATAGACAAGAAAAACAACTTTCGACTAAATATTGCAAATGATAAAGTAATACATAAGAAACATTTAACAATCCTAGTCTAAGTGAGGCTGAATTAAGTGATGCAAGTAAGCTTCAATGAAGAGACATTGTTCATATTCAGCAAAACAACCAAACAAAACTGAAAACAAGTCAAAAACCCTCAAGTCCTAGATGGGAAAATGAGTTCAGTCAATCATCGCACCTAGGCTTCACAGAAATTGAGATGCATCGCACTTTCTACACTCGGGAGGTGGGATGCATACTGGAACACAGTGGAAGACAGTGCGATGGTCTAGGGAGCGCAACTGAAAAGGTTTTTGGCTCAAATGTGGAGCATTTTTCAATGAAAGCAAGTTTGGTTTTGATGAACAATAATGAGCAAAGTATGATGGAATGTCTTGAGAGGTTACTGAGCCACCAAAAGGGCATCTAGATGTGCTTGTAAGTCAAATTTTTAATTCATAAACTAAACCAGAGATCGACTGAGGTAGCATTCATCTACTATGCAATTGCAAATCAATAGCAGTTCGAAAGCTACCTGGTTAGCTTCAGAATCTATCTATAGTTTATCAAATTGAACATAAAATAAACCATAACAACAAACAAACATATGTTTAGTTCCCCAGTGGAGTCACCAATTTGTTTCTGGGAAAATTAGTGTCTTGTTGAACGACTAACCCTCTAGATTTGGCAGCTACCCTAGAAACAACAGTTTAAAGCAATTCAATGATTTTTCCTATGTGTAACAGATAAGAGAAAGATAGTGGAACCAACCTGGAACTTCTGCTTAATCCCTTGCTTGATCTCTCTCTCCTTTGGCAGATCCTGTAACTCCTCCCCATACTTAACATGCTCGGAGAGTACCTACACAAGTACAACAACAAAGAACCATCAAAGCATCATGATCTATTACAACATAAACATTACAGAATCAGATATATAATGAAAAAAATGATAGCATTTACAATTGCACAATCATATGGGAGAAAACTTGAAGAGCTTTATTAATAGAAAGGAGAATTACAACCTAGTTGTTTGATCCAGTGCCATCCTCCCAGCTTCAATCCTTCATCACCTCATGAAATGGCAAGATCACACCAACAAGAATACAATGTTCTCTCCTCAATTACAAACTATTAGCACTTACTTGCAATTCACAACATTCCAGCCTTCTGATCTCTTGGATGTGAGATCCTTTTATAGAGTTTTGCAATGGTGTGAGTCATCCATAGGGTTTGATTAGTGTCATTCCACTTGTTACAATTGGTTCCACAAGAGAGGGGAATTGGAGATGGTTTCCTAATTCCCTTGGTCATCCTTGGGCGAATTCAGAGAGGCAAGTGGCATAGGAGAAGTTTCTAGAAGATTACATGAGCAACCAACTAACAAAAAATCCCAGAAATTGCTCTATCCTCGCCCATCACACCCTATAGAAGGACTAAACAGTATGCATCGCACCTTGATAGTGTACCAGTCAGCGTGCATCATAGTTTATCAGTGGAGCAGTCAGTATGGTCCAATTTAGGCTCTTTCTGGATGATTTATGAAGTGGAGCTTTTGGGGAATGATGCACTTAGATGACTAAGTTCCTTTAGGGTATGAAACAACTCTTTTAGGGGTTGATGAGCCCTAGTTCATTGACATATAATTTTGGGGTTGATGTGCCCAAATATGTCTATAACAACTAATAAGTCAACCCAAGCTATTATAGGACTTCTAGAGTGTTTTTCCAACCAGGGCTTCCAAGAACTAGTAACTCAACCCAAGCTAAAGGAAACATGAGAACCAATAAAAAAATAAAGAAATGAACCCACAACACCATGGCTCTCTAGGAAATGAAAAGGTTAGGAAAATACACTATAAATCTAGGAAATTCTCCATGCCAATGATAAATCATGACCAATAAACCACATGCATATGCCATGCATGCCAAAACTAGTGAGGAAAACATACATGTAACTCAGTAACTACAAGAAAAGTCACTATAGTTGTTGATCCTAATGTCCTCTTCTGCTTTCCTACTCTCCCTTTGCCTTCTTGCTCCAAATCTCCATGTATCCCACACTCTCCAAGAGTGCTCCAAGAAAACTCTAAGTATCCAAAAGTATGAGAGTGAGATAATATAATAAGAGCTCCGAAATTGAACTGACAGAAAGCTACACTGATCAAGCTTGCCCAGTGATCCTCATAAGCCTTTTTATTAATGAGGTCTCTACTTTCTTCATTTTCCATTATTTTACTTCATTTTTCTCCCCACGTGCAACCTATGACCTTTCACCTCCCTTTTCTCCTAATTTCCATTATTTTCATAAATAAAATTCCAATTAATGCCACTTTTCCTTTCCAAAGCCTTTGCCAATTTCCTTAGCCATAATAAACCAAAATGAACACCCACTAGGATTTTTTTCCCACCATTCAGCTTGGAATACGTGTCCCATGACTATGATCTTATACATTTTACATGGATTGTTAACCCAGTGTTACATATGTGGCTCCACCACATCATCTCAGTGCCTCACCCTCAGGTTTCCTTACCTTGCCACCTCAATTAGAAATGTCGAGGTTTGAGGTTCAATATATGTCATATTATGATGACATCATAATGACATCATGCTAACATGGGATGCCACATAAGTTATCCATGTAAGTATCCATGTTAACACCACTTGTTCCTTTATGTTGACATGGCTCCCCTACGGTTACCTACCTATCATGCTTACTCATCTTTATATCATGTACCTGTTATACCAACTTGAACAAACAATTGTTAACGTTGACCTCTTAGTGGTAGTTTCAAGCTTGGTGTAGGGGGATGAAATTAATCTCTATCATTGATCCAAGCTAGGCGATTTGGCGTGGATCCCAATCACAACCCCCCATTAAATATAAACTAGAAGACAGACTCCACAATCTATCTTGACTGTCAATTTTTAGTGGTCGACCATTGATCTAAAATAGTCCATAGGGTGCAACTTTCCACCCCCCCCCCCCCCCCACTAAATGTTGACCATGAGGGTGGGCCTATAATCAAATTCAACAATTAGATCTTGCATTGTTTAGGTTTCATCCAGTTAACTGCTTATCGTTTAACCCAACTTTCCTAGGAGAAAAGGTGAAACAACCCTCTAGGTGTGCATGCCAATCAAAGCACTTTCATCCCAATGGGAAGTGGCCCTAAATTGCCTTGAGTAGGGGGTGAAACCACCAAATTATACCACCAGTATTGTGTCTTTCCTATTATAATTTAACCTCAAGGTGGGTCCCACGACTAATCTTAGCCATCAAATTTGGTGCTATTGTAAATCAACGATTATTGCCTCTTTAGATTACACTTTAATCCATTTTCACTAAATTATGTAAAATTTTCATGGGAACTTTTAGGAATTTTGAGATTTTTCCAAATTTTCCTCAAATTGTTCCATGGTTGGGCTTGTCCTTGGCTGTTGTTGGCAACTTTTAATGTCTTCTACAACAAGTATTTGAATTTTCTCAAATTTCATCATAAATTTCCCTAATTCGACTTGGAGAATTCTGATAAACATATGGCAAGCATCCAATCGTGAGTGTTTTATCAAAAACTTCATCTACAACATCTATAAAGCATACATGTGGCTGTCCCATACAAGGTCATTGTTGCAAACTGGAATCTGATAACACCTGTAGCATACGTTGGCCCTCTTTTGGCTCATTCTTGCCTCTCATGAGGTCCAATACTATGTTGGTTACCCCTAGTTATTAGTATATTAGAAAATTTCCATTATTCTAACAATTATGGAATGCACATGCTAATATGAAATGCATATGTAAAAGTCCATTTAATTTAAGACTCCTATGAAATTAACAATAATATACAAATTATTTGTGGTAAAAAAACAATCATACACAAGGTTATAATACTTAACTTTTAATTGTGTAAATGGTTGTAAGCCTTTGGTGTTTCACCTAGTCATAAAACATGTTTTTAATCTTCTTTTAATTAGAGGTTAGCCCCGAGTTGGGGATTTGACTCCACGGAAATCAACTCACTCAAATATGGTACAAGCTTAGTAGCAACAATCACTGGCCAATGTACCAAGACTGACAACCTCCAACTAGCATTCTTGTGGCTTCCATGTGTTCCACCACCCACACAGGCTTTCCATTTTTTTCTCCCTCCAGTTGTACTCCCATCTATTCTTGCACTCTCTAACAATGCCCCTCTGTTCTACTTCCAACCCCACATTTTGGTCCCTTATTTCAACAAACTCAATTTTGACGGGGCCTCAAAAGGAAATCCTCAACCTACTAGTTATGAGGGAGTCTTTCGGGACACAACTATTCAAATTATCCACATATATTCTGCCTACATTGGCCATAATACCAACAATGTGGCAGAAATATTGATGCTTAAGCAAGGTCTTCAAATTTCCATCAGTAAGGGCTTTCAAAAAATCACCATTGAGGAAGATTCAAAAACCATAATCAAATTTTAAATTGCAAAATTCAATGTGGAACTGGTCCTTTTAAAATAATCAATAGTTGAGGATTGGAAACCTGTGCTTCAGATATAGGAAGTCTTTTGACTTGGATTCCAACCCCTCTCATCTTTCATGTTCGATGAAATGCTAACAAGCTAGTCGATCTTCTGGCCAACTATGGACTCACACTTTAAGACACTTGGATAAACAGTGGTTGGGACCATAGCATCCCATACTTTCTCCACACTATATGGCAAAACCATGTTATTGCATACCTCCCGCCACACAACCTCGTAGAAGGCCGTGATATCAACTCAGCCATCAATGCTAAATAACTCTCCATTAATCAAATGTGATGCTACTATTAGTAACAATGCCAATAGTGGAAATGCCATCCACAAATATTCCACTGATGAAATTGTTGATAGGGATCATGTTGTCAATGCATATGCAGTTCACAAATCAACAACGTACATGTCAGTGAATTCGACAACAAAATTCACATTTCTAGAGAAGGGTGGAACTATTGGTGTGAATCCCCTCCCAAATGATGTCACAACTCACCCCCCTGCATGTATCCTATCATCCGCAATAAATTATAGTAATTCATCATACATGGTGAAACCTTGTGGTGGACCTATAAGTGGAATCCCTCCCCCTTCTATTGGTGTCACAGGGAGGGGGGGTCTGCAATTTAATATGGTCATCATCCACATCAAATCCTTGTCATTCATCAATGTGAATGAGGTCAAGTGTTTGAAACAGGAAGTAGCGGCCAAATGCTACAGGAAAGTATGTGCAAATGGTTGTGGCGAATTGCTTTGAAATGGATCACTCCTATCAAGCTCTTCTTCCCACCTACACTGCTAGTTAGGCCACATGATGGGACATATTATCATTAACAACCATCAAGTTCAATAGGGTCATGGCTGTATTATGACATATTTCTCTCTCATGATGCCTCAGGGTTGCACTTTTAGTCTTTCAGATGCTTTAGTTCGAAACAATTTCTACATTCTTGAAATTTTGCAACTCAATCTCCGGTCTAGTTTCTTGCTAGGTAGAGTAGAGACTGGCCATTTTGGACTATGCAACCTTTAACCTTATTAATTTGAAGTGTCTTATTTAAAAAAAAATGTTTACACTCATTTATGAACACTACAACATGCCTTTTAACTTTTTATTATATTGTAATGGAGTTGGCATGTAAATGTTTGTAAAGAAACATTTATAAAATTAAATTGGACCTAGAGTATGCCCTAAAAATATTTATGATTGGCTAAGGGCTTGTCTTCCTTTGATTTATGGAAACAGATTAATGACCCAAGACCGAGAGGCATCTTGTAGGTGTGAAAGTCTGCCCCCTTACAGACCACGAGCAGGTAATTACAAGTGGCATGGTTTTTCTTAAATAGCATTATGAGTCAACTTGCATTAGCCGAAAGTAGCCTTGGTTTTACAACTGAGTTATGATAGGTTATCCTATAGTTTGAAAAAAATTATATTTAAAAAATATTTATAAAATATTTTGATTGTGAAATGAGTTATGGTTTTTGGGCATGTGGTATTGATAAACCATAATATTGGTCCATGGTATTGAAACAAAGCCTACCTACAAGTAGTGATATTCATGGTAAAGTGGAAGTGAATATTCATGGTTAAAAATCTTGTTATATTGTAAGCATTAAGCTTTTATGTGCTTATTAATTAAATCTATATATGGTTATAGAAATTTATATGGTAGAATGAATCCTAATTTATAACTACTATTCATATGTTATATATTTTAACGTGATATATATATTATGATTTTTTTAATCTAAAAAATATTTTGTAATTTTATTAATAAATATAAAATTACAATATAACAAATTAAATATTATTACTTTTATTACTTTTAAATTTTTATTATATTTTAATTAACCCTACATGTAAATGTTTACAAACATTTACACTACTACAACTTCACTCCATATTAAATTATACAATGTAAAAAACCTCTTAACACAGTAACTAAAAATACAAAAAACCAAAAAAAACTAGAATAACATAACTCATAACTTATATCATTCAAAAAATAAACCAAAAAGCTAAAAAAAAAATTCCCCTCCTAAATTTTGAGTTTCATCAAATCTATCTAGATAAAGAATATCATAAGTTTCTAAACCGCATTATATTAAATATATATATATGAATGAAAGATATAATGTATAATAAAATTGTAAATTTTATTTGTTTAAAATATATTTTTAAAATATACTAATAAATTTGATAATTTAAAAACCTAAAATATATAAATAAATTTAATGTCTTTACTACATTTACCAAACCTGCCTCTAAAACTTAGATTATTGATTTGCTCAAATTTAATAATAAAAATATATAACTTTGATCATTTAAAAATATTAATAAATTATTTATTTTTAACGCAAATAAATAACATGATAAATACCTATGTCATCATAAATGCGAGAAGCCCACCAACAGCAAATACAAATCACTAAAAACCATATGTTTTGTCAATGCCTAAGTAACTATTGGACTAAAAAATTATAACGTATAGTACGCAACAAATTAATATGCCAGAGGCTATCTTCAATGTCACAGCAAAATCGCAAATACTCTATAAAGGAATGACTACAATGAGAATCCATAGAGCAAATGTGTATCAAGACACAACTCACATAACCCGTGAGAGTCCATTGAGCGAATGTGTATTACTTCATGCAGCAACATTGATCTCACAATGTCACTAGCACTGTGTAAAGAGTAAATGGAGTAAAGGCAAGTTTGGCAAATATCGATCACCATGTTATAAGTTAAGAATTAAATTATTGATTTTTCATTGTGTATAATGTCAAACTTATATTTCGGTACAATTAATTGTTTGTGAGTTGATTTAATAAAACTTAATAAGAAGTTGAAGTTGAATATTAGAGGGATGTAAACATAAAATAATATTTTTCTGCAATTTGTAAATAAAATTTTAATTAAATTGTGATATTTTATTATTTAAAATATATTTTAGAATATATATAAATGAATTTAATATATTGAAAAATTTATAAACTTTCTTATTAATTAAACAATTTAAATTTAAATTTTTAAAAATTTCTCATAAAATTTAATTAAAATTATAAAAAAATACTTTATTTATTAATTAAATTACACAAATATTAAATACCATATAATAAATCAGTTACTAATTTAATACTTTTCAATTTTTTTAGATAAAAATAATATATTATTTAATAAATAAAATACTAATTAACTTAATATCTCTTCCTTGATATTTTGTGAAACAATAATAGAATAATAAAATATCTCTAAGCACTCCCACTTTGTACAAGGCCGCTTAAAATGGTCAACGAAATGAAATGACGGGAATGAAATATCTCATGTTAAAGGCAGCAGTGCATACACTTTGACAAAATGCTTGTCAAGTCAAAATGCAGTGCATACACTTGACAATCACGTAACTTCGGAGCTAAACTTTAGTGCAGAATCACTCCAAGTCCGAATTTGGAGAGAGAACTTTAAAGGGAAGAAGATGGACCTGCCCTCATTATGGTAAAAGTTGATGTGAAATTATCGTCGCGTCGGGTTCAGAATATTGAGATATTCCATAAACTGTAATTATCAAAAGACTTCCCATAAATGAATTTTAAATATGACTTTATTATATAATTTAACTTAGATAGTAACATGCACTGTATACTAACAGTAATTTTTCAATTTTTCTTTTAAGGTTTTCTGTTGTATTGGAGGAGGGTATAGATTTCAATTTAGAGGGAGAAGGGTGTTTATATCTCTGTAGCGTAGTGAATATGGTTTCATGTATTATGTATTATAAAAGGAAAGATGATTTAAATGATTTAAAAGCATATTAGTATTATTTTTTTCCAGTTTGAAATTTAAATTAGATTATTATTTTTATTTAATTTGAGTGAAATTTAGTAAGAGGGTATATCTTCAAATCTAAAATGGTTTAGAATATTTGTATTAGGACAAGGGATTCTCATACACCAAATTCGTGTCTAAGTTTGTCAGCACGTTAAAATTAGATTATTATTTTGTACAACTCGATGTCTGAATTGGAGTGCTAATTGTCTACAATTTGAATGAGTCTTTAGTAAGAGGTCACAAGTTCAAATCCAAAGAAGAGTAGTGTATGTACACATTTGTAAATTTTAATCATAATACGTACTATTTGAATGGTAATTTTTGAAATGCTAATTCTTATTATTGAAACATTTCAAATAGTCTCACTGTCCTTTTCTGAAGTATATTTTTAGTGAAATTTGTATGAAAAACACTAAATATTTGTTGGAATTGGAAGTTTAATCAGTGTAGTCTACACAATCCAAGTGACCAAGGGGATTTTCAAGGCATTTAATCCATTTATGCATTCAAAAATGCAATGTAAACAATGAAAATTTAGATAAATAGATCCATAGATCTATCTTAACCATGTATAGGAGATGTTTGCACATCAAGAGATTTTATCCCTATAGATTGCTTGGTAAATCTGTGGTTAAAATAGATTTATTGTGCCAAGAGACCTCTATAGCCTAGTATGGGAGAGATATTTATCCTAAAAGAGATCAAGTAATTGATAGTAAAAAAAAATTATTTTCTTTCTACTTTCTTATAAGGGAGAAAAATTCCTTCACTACTCAATATAAACTTTACATTTATCATCTAAAATAATATTGAGATTACAACATACTATTTAGAAGGAGATGCAATACTCCTTCCATGCTCAACATAGAGTTGACCTCTATCATTTAAAACATAAAGAATAATAATTAAAAAAATATTTCAATATGAGGCATAAATAAAATATTTCAATTTTTATATTAAGTAATATAATTTTTTATCAATTATATATAAAGATATAAAAAAAATTAGAAATAAAGAAACCTTTTATACTTTTACTTTCCAATCTGGGTCAAATGTCTAATTCATTCATATTTCAATGCACTTCTTGAATAAAATATTTAAATATCCATGTTCACTAATATTTCAATATCAACTTGACACATACAAAGAGAGGAAGAAAAGTGTATATATACATATACTTTCTACTTCCAAAAAGAGGGAAAATTTCTCTTTAAAAATGTGCTAATATCAAAAAAAATATTCTAATATGGATAATGTGGACCATAAATAAAACATTTGAATTAAGTAATTAAAAATAAAAATAAAAGTCTTATTAATTTTATTGTTGTGCTATTCTAAATCAAGAAGATGTGGAATTTTCTTTTTACTCAAAAAGGAGTCCAAACATGCTGCAAACCAACATAAATCCATATTAAGCTTGGATCTTTCGAGGATGCAAGATTTTTTTCAACTTTTGTATTCTAAAAAAATTTTGCATCACACAAGATTTGGTTTCTTCGTGCTTATGAATCTGGCATAAAATGAATCTAGAATAATATCATCTGTGATGTGTGATTCCATTTGTGCTCAACATGGTGTTGACAAGTGTCCCTATTAAAATAAAAATAAAATATTAAAATAATGTATAGTATAATAAAAAATAAAAAAGAATATGCATGTTTAGTTAGCTTTAATTACAAGCATTATAAGACACAAATAATTCCAACCTCACTATGCTTGCTTGATTTGTTGTTTATATTACAACCCAATGTGGTAAAAATATTCCACTAACACTTACTCATAATTTATTATCAACTTTCAAAAAAGATAAAATAATTAGAAGTAAAAAACGGTGTAAGATGTCAAAACTTAATACTTTCCAAAAATATTTAAATAAACTATTTGAACATCTATGAAAGGTATAAGATCTCAAAACCTTATACTTTTAAAAAATATTTAAATAAATTATTTGAACATCTATGGTAACTAATTTATATCCATATTAACTTCATATATATTTATATATGGAGAGTAATATATATGGAGAGAAAATGTTAAAAGGAAATATTTTATTTTTGTAAATGATAAAATATTTGATGTCCAAAGAAAAAAGTAATTGAAAGTTAAAAATAAAAATAAAAAATATAAAGTGTATGGAGTAAAAAAAAAGTTCCACTTTGAGACTCTCATTACCCATGTTATTTTGTATCTAGAGAATCATGGAGGAAGATTGACTAAATCCGAAAGCAATTTATAACCTGTATCCTCAAGATTAAAGGATTGACTAAATCCTAAAGCAATTTATAACCTGTATCCTCAAGATTAAAGGAAATACTCCCTACCTTACCCAATCTCAAAAATCAAAATTATCCTTTTGTCTCGACTAGTGCTAAGAAAAATATGAATATTGTTCTAATTCTCATGATCTTCAAAGTGAAACTAG
Source organism: Pinus tabuliformis (assembly GCA_031772625.1). Taxonomy (NCBI): domain Eukaryota; kingdom Viridiplantae; phylum Streptophyta; class Pinopsida; order Pinales; family Pinaceae; genus Pinus; species Pinus tabuliformis. Next base: position 858,318,028 of record CM062812.1, on the reverse strand, counting down.
GCATTGGTCAATCCCCAAAACACATTGGGATGAAAGAGTTTGTCACCTTTGCAATTCTAAGAGGGTTGAAGATGAAAAACACATTATGTCGCATTTCCTAGCCCTTACTCACATCCATTCTAATTTTCAAAATCTTTGCCACATTACCAACTTTCTTGACTTGTTAAGTCAACAAAACTAATCTATGAATGCTTCTCTCTCTTCTTTTCAATCATATAAGTAAAATGTTAAAAAATATCAAAAACAGGGAGATGCTTAACTCATTTAATTATTAATATTAAATTAATATGTGATAGCCTCAACGGTTAGTTGCTAGTTGTTGTTGATTACATGTTCAATTCTCTTGGATTCCCTTGGGGCTAGGTCTCATAATTAGAGTCGATGCTTTACCCAGTTTACCATCCACTAAAGGTGGGGAATTATTATGGGGTTTCCATGCATTCATTCCAAGTAAAGTAATAATAATAAGAAGTGACATTTAAAATGTCTCAATAGAAATGTTATGAAAATATTTTAATGTCCAACTATGTATATATACATATTGTTTTTTAAAAAATGATATATATATATATATATATATATATAGATATAAAGCAATTTGTAAAAAAAAGGTTTTATGGTTAAAATATTTAAAGTAGTCTTTTTAAGTATATTTTTTTTTGTTAATTTTAGGTGAAATCCAACAAATATATTTTAGAATTACAAATTTATATATTATGTATAGCATTCAAAGATACAATTTCAACAATGAATATATATATGAACGCATTTTTTATTTTTATTTTTATATTTTACATTCTAAAAAAATAAAATATTTATACTAGAAAAAATTTGATCTTTCTCCATTCATGCTACATCCATGTTTAAAATAGATATATACTCATTTAATTTAAATATTAATATTAAAAAAAAATCCTAAAAAATATGGAAAAGTTAATGTATAGATATCACAATTCTTATTTTAATTTAAATATCAAATTTAAAAATATCTTAAACGCAGTAAGAAAGTTCATTTAAAAAATGTTTTTATTATTATTTTAGTTATATTTTTTTGAAATATATTATAAAAATAATTTAATTTAAATATTAATATTTAAAAACGAAATGGAAAAATTATTATATAATTTCATTTAAATATTATATATTATATTGTTTTAAATATTTAGGTAGCTTATAATAGGATATATAACTTTTTCTTATACCATTAGTTTATATTTTATTATTTTAATTTTATTTATAAAAAATAATATTGTGTCGTATGATATCCACTAAAATTAGATCAGTGACTTTAAATATATAAACTTTTCTTATTAAATATATATATATATATATATTTTTTAAAATTTAAAATAAAAAAATTAAAACACAGTATATGTGAAATTGAATAGCCGAGGAAACGCCCATCTTCAGAATTTGATCACTAGGTTCTTAACCATTCTTATAAATTTCATTACTGGGTTCCGTTGGGGCGACAAGAATAAGTGCTTTCACCGTTGGAACACATTATCAAGTATTCCTTTTAACATAACAAGTCTATGACTGGACTCTTTTTATCATAACAATTCTATGACTCGACCAACATGTTATGCCCCGCTTCTCTCATTTGTCTCTCCACTTCCGCTTCGTGATGAGACTATTGGAATCTCTTTATGTTACATGGGTTGACACCGTCTGGGTTGTATTAATCCTCTTCTCACTCTCATATTCCTTCTCCGTTTTAGAAAAGATGTCAGAATACAAATTACAAATTGTGTATTTTTTTTTTAACTAGTATTTATTTGTTAAATTTATTTATATATTTAAAAATATAATTTATATAATAAATTTATAATAAAAACTAAAATTATTTAATTAAAAAAAATATAATTAAAATTACTATTTTTTTTTAATCAAAAACCTACAAAATTATAAATAAAGAATTCAAAATTTTCAATCTCCTTTACATAAATATAATTCCAGGATTCAAACAGATATTCAAAATTTTCAATCTCCTTTACATAAATATAATTCCAGGATTCAAACAGATATTCTACACTATAATATATTTATAGGATTCCCAAACCGATAATCTATCACTTCAATGTTTCATACAAATTGCTGATTATGGTCACGTGTTCAACTTCAAAGCCATGTCTATATAAATATTTTAGATATAATTTTTACATCATAATTTAGAGCCGTAGAAGGTAACGTTATTTTTCTTTTTCCTTTTCTTTTAAAGGTCATCATCATTTTGTAAGTAGTTGGAATTAAAGGAATTTAACTTATTTATTATAAGTAATTTATTTTAATTATTTATTTAACAAAATAGAAAAGATCAAATTTTTTGTCATGATTTTTTTTAAAGTGTAAAATTTGAATAAAATGTTTACATCTCAATACATTTGATCGTATATATATATATATATATATATATATATATATATACCACTTGTCATTGTTTATATTACATTTTTAAATATATAAAATGGAATACAATTTAGTTGGGCATAAAATAGTGAGATTGTTTAAAATAATTTTATAATATCTCTATCAATTGCATCCATGGAAAAGATTATTTTTATTATGTTTAATGAAATGGTTGAAAACAAAAACCCTTATGATTTAGTTGGTTATTGCACACAAAAGATAAGTATTGGTTAATTTTATTGAAAAGATTTAAAAGGTTCATATGCCCAAGAAAAGATAAGTTAAGTTAGCTTTATTATTTGGAGGAAGAATGCATAAAAATCTTGTGCATAAGTTAGCTTTACTATTTTCTTGAAAAGAATGCTTGTGAACCCTACACACAAAAATATTTAAGAATTCATGACATTCTCCATGAAAAAGAAATGCATGTGAACTTTGCTTATGAAAAGACAAAGAAACTAAGTTATTTCATTAAAATATTGCAGGAGATATTTGCATGATGCCTATGCATTAGATTCCTAAATAGAAACATTAGACTCTTAAAGAGCATATGTGTTTATGTGCATAAGAATAATATCTATTATATTTGATTTTTGGAAATGAATATGTGAAATTACATGCACGGGAAAAAATAAATTAGTGTTAGTTATTGAGAAGGAAATATGCATTTGCATGCATAAAAATAATAATTAAATGTAATAGATTTTCCTGAAAATGAAGTTGCATGCATGGAAAGAAATAGCTATTAAGTTGGATTCTTGAAAATAAAATATATATATTTGCATTCAGTAAAAGAATAATTTTGTGAAAAAAAATATAAGTTGCATGCAAGAAAACTAGCTACTATGCATTTGAATTTCTTGGAAAAAAGTATATGCTGCATGTGAAAAAAACTAACTACTACACACTTGAATTCTTGAAAAGTAACTTATGATTGTATACATGATTGGATAGCTACTATGCTTTGAATTTCTGGGAAAAGAAACAAAAAAGCTAGACAACCTTTTATACTGAATGCAATTATTCAATTAGACAAGCTTTTATATTGAATGCAAGTATTACATAAATAAGAACTCTGAATAAATAGGTTTTTATATTAAATGTAAATATTCAATGCATGGGAGATATGCATATATAAGTTTCTACACTTAATGCAAATGATCTTTGCATGAAAAAAATGCACATGAACATTGCACATAGAAGGTGAAGCAGTCACATAATTCTTTTGAAAACAATCACAATCTTTTGAAAACAATCATGTGATTGCATGCTATTATGTTTGAATTCTTGAAAAGAATAAGTGAATATGTGATTGCATGTTGTTATGTTTGACTTCTTAAAATGAATAGGTAAACATGTGAATGCAAAAAATGAAACTATTATGTTAAATTTGTTGAAAAGAAATATGTTTTTGTATGTAATGATAGAACAAGTATTGAGCTATATTTCTTTAAAAGAATGTACGATTATTTTTATTAATTTCTTGAAAAGAAGAACATGTGATTATATACACATAAATAACAATTATATTACCAAGTTCTTAAAAAAATGTGTGGTATGCACAAAATAATAATCCTCATGTTCATTTCTCTTAGAAAGAATATGTGTTTATTATTCCACCATCTTGAAAAGAGAAAATTGTGTTTGTATGCAAGGTTTACTTAGCTTCATTCGGAAAGAAAGATGTGTTTGCATTCAAGAAGAATCATTGTCATGCTAATTTCTTTAGGAAAGAACAAGTAGTTACGTGCAAGAAAATAATGACTATTATGTTAGCTTTATTTTGGAATAGAGCATGTACTTTTTATGTACAAGCTATTGTAAATAGATCTCCTTTCGAAGAGGTGCTTTTGGACAGGACATGCATTTGGCACTGAGATTCAAGGTGCTTTTCTTCAAATGTGGATTCAAGGAGATTTGGCACTGAGATCTCTCCTCATTTGCTAAACTCATGTGTGCTCAGTTGTTCAAAATGTTTATTATTATAAAGTATTTTTATCTTCAACTTCAATTTTATTATCTATATTTATATTTTAGAGTCACATTCAATTTATTCACTATATCCATGTTTTGCATCTTATTTATAGTCACCTTCTTATACAATTTGTTTAACAAATTTTTCTATAATGTTGAGGATGTAGAAAATCTGACGGTAGGTTAACCCGATAATGCAATATAAATCAAAGTAGAAACTATAACCTACTTCTGTTGTCAATTTGTAGAAGCTTAAAGATTGAGCTAAATAATATAACTAGAAGAAGAAGAATCAAAGGCACAATACACATGAAAATAATTTGGGGAAAGCCTCAGCTAAAAACCCCACACTATTGAATTATCATACATGGTGGAAATACATAGGAATTATACAAAGCCTTAGCTCTCACAGCTAGCCAGCTCTCAGTACAATCCTCACATATGCTCACATGCAATCTTGGCTTCTCTCTAGCCACCCTTTCTTCCCTCCAAGCTCCTATTTCCTTGTGTTGTTCCTTATGGATGATTTTCCTTTTACCAAGTGGATGATCTCCCTTCAAAATTGTGCAATCCTCAAGGATTTATCCTTGACTGCATGCATGAGTTTTACTCCATGAGAAAACACATGCAACTGATAGTACACTGTCCTTGACATTAAACTCAACTGGATCTTTCTCAGAATAGACATGCATGAGTTTCTAATGAGGGAATCTTCAGTTAACTGGAGTAGCACTATTTGAGTGCATTAATGCATCAACTGACTATTAACTCACTATTAGTTCCTCAAACAGTTTGGAGCTAATTTAATTGGACTTAACTGAGTAAACTGAGTTAACTAATGACAACTCAAATATAACTCAATTTTATCTCCTTAATTTAAGGGATAACTCTTGCATGACTTCAGAAAGACTTCTAACTTGAATTTCTCCAACTAATTAATTTAAAATAAATTAATTAATTATTTCCAAGTAGCTGTTAAGACTAAATTCGATTTTAATTCACAATTTAATTCAAGGACAAATTAAATTGAAATATTCTTGTTGCCATATTTCAACAGAGGACAATGGAAATTTCTATTTTTTTTAATATCTTTTGTTTTAGTAAGCTCCACCTTTTTTCTTATACAATTTTTTAAACGATTTTTTCTACATTATTGAGGACACTTGAAATCTCTATGTTCTTTTATCCTTTTTTGCTTTGGAAAACTCTTCCACAGATTCTTCAATATCAAAATCTTTTACTTTTTTTTGATATATGAACCACTTGAACAAATACATCACTGTGTCACTTAATTTAATGTTAATTGTTATTTCTTTACCTTTCACAATTTGTTATCTCCAGAATAGCCTAAGCTTCTTTGGACTTGGTTGTTGTTGTTGCAATTTGAGAAGAATATTGTCATCCAAACCTTGTTGAATAAGAAACAATGTTGCCACATTATCCATTTGCTATGAACTCGTCATTTTGATGATAAATCATGGTCTTATAAGCTTTGGGATTCTTTTGAGACTATTCAACACAATATCGCATGAATTTGTTGCACTTAGTCTAGTTCTTATCTTAATGTTCTCGAAATCAAATTGTTTACGAGAGAAACTAGGAGACGGTGTAAAATAAGGACTCTACCAAAGTCCATTTTTTTAAAGACAAAACACTTAAAAACATAGTGGGCTTTAGTTTGACACCATGCTCAAGCTCTGCATCTCATATAGAGACACTTTTTTCTTTCAAAATTTTTTAAACAAACTTCTCTATTATGTTCAATAGAGCTTAAGTCTCCATTTCTTGTATTCCTATTTTATCTTAGCAAGCTTTTCCGCAACTTCTCCAATTATTTTTGGAATTTCAAAATCCCCTACCTCTTTTATTAAAATAATGAACTCATCAACAACTACAATACTCTTTTGCTCAACTAAAAACTGATAGTTATTGTTCCCCTTTCACTTTAAGCTATCCGTAGAATATCCCAAATATCTTTGAAACTAATTAGTGCTACAATTTAAAAAAAAAACACTATCATTCAAGCCCGGTTGAGTAAGAAACTATATTACTACATTTTTATGTATGTTATAAATTAATAACTGTGAAATAAATCATATAAATTAACCACTTAAAAATAAATCATACTCTCACAGGCTAGCTGATTATTTTTTTTTTAAACCATTCAATACCATAACGACTTATAAATTATAATTTTTATTAAAAAAATTACAAAATATTCATAAACTAAAAACAACTACTAATATTCATGTCATTTAATAAGGCAAACACTTAAAAATCAAAAGCCAATGAATCACCTAGACTAGTTCAAAGTTTTTAACCTTAAATCACTTCATAGGCCTAAAACTTCAATAGTAAATTGAAATGTGGGAAAATTAATTTTTTGAATTCTAATTTTTTCGAGAACATATCCCGAGAATTATGTGGGGATCTCATCAAATCCTTTGATAATCTTCAATTTTGTCATACCTGTTCGTCTGTTCCAGCTCAACTTCACTGACATCAACCTCACTGACAGCAAAGACGCGTAAACAGCCAACTTTCCTCTGCAAACTTTTCGTTGGGGTCCCTCAACCAATAGAAAAGGGTTACCCATACAGTGGGTACCATTTTAATGGCCTGGTCCTGGTTGACCAAGAGTTGGTTGGCCCAAGAGTGGGACACATGGATCAAGAATTCCACTCATAGGTAAGCCGGAAAATCGTTTGAGTATGAAAAAAAGGTTAGGTCCAAGGCCATTTAGTTTAGTTGGTCATAAAAACAAACTGTTTAGTTGGTCTACAATCTCTGGATTAAGTTATTTTAAAAAATTAAAATATTATATATTTTATAAGTTGTTTTATCAGGTTTAATATATTACCTTAATATTTTATTTTTTCTAAATATCTTGCTAAAAACACTCAATTACCAACTATCCAAAATATACGTACCAGAATATCATACCTATTATTCTAAATGCAACCGCCAATTAATTTATAGAAAAAACCTTTGGTCCGTAGAGGATCTCGGTGACTGCAGTGGAATACTCCCCAATAAGCACATTAAATTAGTGTTTTGTTTCGCATCTTTGTCGTCCCATCTGATTTAAATAAAATTATAAATACTAGAGACATCTGGAAGGGTGTGACATCACGATAAATATGGAGAAAACTAGTGTAGTGTTGTCTCCCTCACGTCCACTTGAGGTGCACCGGGAACGAAGAAAGCGTATGGTTTTGGAGGGCAAGAAAAGCGAGTACACGCCATATTTTGGTCCGTTGGTGCCATTTTGGCTAATGGCAGAACAGTTAGCTTTAGTGCTCAAGATTTCGTGTCAAACTGCACATGCTCACCATGCTGATCAGTTGCGTGATTTGGCCGTTGATAGAACGTTTCAAAATGCATAATGGTTAGACATACGGAAAGAGGAGAAGATCGAACCAGCAAATATATATTTTTTTTGCTTATTTATTTATTTATTTATCAATGGTTTAATTGGTCTTCAGGAGTCACTATCGAAAATGATAGAATTGAGAAGAAACGGTAGTCATTAACCAAGTTTGGGTCATTATCATCATGATGAAAAAGATCTTGGAGTTTGAGTCATTCTCATCATAATGAAAAAGATTATGGACTGGTATGGAGGAAGTGATTACAAGATTCATAAATATCTCGTTTTATAATAATTTTACAATATTATATGTGTTTATTTGTCACTTTGTGATGCACTTAAATGAATTATGGATGGTAAAACTTTAATCTATAATTATGGTAAATTTTAAGTCATAGTTATATTTATTTTAAAGTTAATTTTGTTATTTTCATTTTTTTTATTTAATTAAAATATATTATAAAATTAAAATAAAATTTATATGGAATATTTTTATGTTGAAATGTATTTTATTTTTTTGAGTGTGTGGTATTAATAAATTATGGTATTTATTCATTATGTTATTAAAAAATTTATTTACAAGTTAAAAATCTTTATTGGAAAATGGGGTGAATCTTTATGATTGAAAATATCGTTATATGATTTTTTAAGTGTATATATATTTTAGTCAACAAAATCTAAAACTTGGTGCTCTCCATTCCTTATGTCATCACAACGCATTCTAAACGATTGAGGAATACGGTGGTACCCCTGCTAGTGAACTGGGCAAGCTAGGATTCTAGTATAGAGCTCTCTTGGAACTGGTCATCAAGAAACTCTAAGTGTTGGATTAAGCAACTGAGCAATATTTTGGAAAGTGATAGAGCCCCCCATGGGGGTGGAAGAATGTGGTCATATTGGGGTTGAGGGTGAGGTCTAACCCCTCTCATTCACTCAACTAAGGGACATGTGTCATGTTGATCACATTCAATACAAGTCACATAAAAGGTTTGAGATTAGGGGTGGTAGCCTTATATGTGGGCTGGCAAGAGTGGTATTGTTGTTTTCGTGCTTGGTTATGGGCATACATGAGGGTTGTGGAATTTGTGAAGAGTTTGGTTTGCTCACCAACCTGCAACATGCTTCTTCATCTTTGGTTCTCTATAATAAAGTCTCTTGAATGCAAGTCAAGAATCCCCTGTGGTGTCGTTGGCAGTTAGATGCACCAAGTTTGGGATCTTGGTGAGGTTGAATGCTGGAGTTTGCTCTACCATTGGTTGGGTTTAGTGTGAAGGTGACGCTTCATGATTGGACAGCTGGTGGAGGGTTTATGAATTGGGGCTCTATCATAGATACTCTGGTAAGTCTTCTTTGCTACTCCTTTGGCATTCATAATGTGCACTCTCATTTAGTTGAGGGGTAGAGTTTTGTAGTTGTGTTTGTTCCTTGTTGCATTCATTTCTAGTTGAGGGACGCTTGGGTTGCCAAGGCCTCAAGAGAATTTGCGACTGTAGTTGGGGATTGATAGAAAGTGATTGGGTCATGGGATTGGTTTTGGGTACTCAGGAATTGGGTCTAGAATTCACACACCCCATAGCAAAAGAAGAAGATAGGAGGTTAGGGGTAGTAAACATGACATGCTTAGAGTCATGTTTTAGGTGTTTCCTTGTTTCTGTAATTTTGCAATGAGTGGGAATTCCCAGCCAATGGTGGGTAGTAGAAAATTCTCTCTCTGGCTTAGGAGATTGGGATCTTCAAGTTTTCCCTCAGAGCTTTTGGAACAACACTCATGCTCTAGGGAGTGTCGAGTCTCTTTGATCAGGGTTGTAGTCGTGGAGAGGAGTAAGTTAGCATTATTATGTGGTGGAAATTTGGAAGGGAAAGGTGGGAGCTCTTGTTGGGGGTGCCTTTCTTAAGCGAGGTCTGGGTTTAGTATTGTCGAAACCCATCTGTTGGGTAACAGGGTTTGGTGTTCTGGCTAGGTCTCCATGTATTGTTGGACATACGGGTGTGGTCATAGTGGGTTGGGGTTGGTTTGATCATGTACATGCAGTGCGTCGAAGCACAAAGAGGGGTTGATCCCAGAGGGCTGAGCATAATGGGGATCTGAGGATTTTGGGGGAGAAGGCGGTGTGGAAGTAGAGCTAGAGGAGGAGGTGGCCCACAACCATGCCCCTTCTCTTAGACATGTTGACCTTCCTCCTCCTTTTGACGCCTTGGGTTCTCAACTTTAGCACGTCACCCATCTCCTGGAACAACTAGGACAAAATTGCCATGATGATTATAATGAGGTCATAGGCTTCATGAATGATTTGCAACATAATCAATTGAACATGTACGATCATTTGGCTTCATTTCGTTGGGACTAGAGGAGAATGTCTGTGAGATTGGAGCACGGAGAATGACTCATATATAATTTCATGTCCATGGTGAACTCAGGCCTCTAGATTTGCCATGTAATGAACAAGATAATCTAGCTTTGGCTCATCCTCCTGCTCCTTAATGTATGTTGGTTGTATCTTCATGTTAGGGGTATTTTGGGCCTCTTGGTATCTCTTTTTAAGGTCCTCAGTAGCTTTTGGCACCTTGTTATTAGCTTTTGTGGTTTTGAGTCAAGGCATGGAGTTAAGTTACAATTTTTGGCAAAACAAGGGCACATCTGGCTGAAAAATAGATGCTCGATCAAGCAACTTTAAGTGCTCAATCGAGCAATTTTTAAGCGCTCGATCAAGCTATTGAGGCACTTAGAAATAGATCGATTGAGCATTTAAACAAACTCTCGATCGATCCGTTTTCTAACCCGAGTTAATGACTCGATCGAGTTGTATCTTTCGATCGAGCCATTTTCTAACCCGAGCTAATGACTTGATTGACCTGTATATTTCGATCGAGCCATTGGCTCGATCAAAAATAATAACTCAATCGAGTGTTATTTGTACTTCAAATACCCCATCCGCGACTTGCAGAAGTCATTTTGTTCAGATCACGAAAGGAAAAGGGATTCAGCGAAAGATCTCTAAGCTCAATCGAGATGGAGGAACTCAATCCAGCTACCCATCAATCCCTGTGAATGCCCCAGAGGCTCAAGACGAGGTAGGTTTCCTATCATTTTTGTCTCTTTTATTTAATTTTTTTTTTTTCGAAAATAAAATAAATTAATTTGAAAAAAAACCTAACATAAAAAAACTATAAAAAACAATCTTGAAAGTCACCACGAAAACTAGAAAAAACCACCAAGAAAACCCTTGAAAAGCACAAAAAAAAACATTATAATTTAGGTTTTTTTTTTTTTTTTTTAAATTTCATTGTATACGTTATTTGCAATATTAACATGTTTATTATACATGTTTTCTATGGTAATTTTATTTATTTATTTGTAAGCTTGGCAGCACTACATCCTCAACATGTCCAATGTATCACCTCGATCAGGGTGGGGAATCCAACCGATGACTTCACATCAAGGAGTGCCTTAACAGAGCACTCGATTACTATTTACCCAAGAGCCCGTGGACTTTCTATGTGTTGGTTTAAGGGGGCTTAACCCAGGTTTAGAGTGTACTGCACACCAACAAAACCCTCAACCACTGGCCCTTTTGGAAACAACCTACAAGCAGATAGCAGTCTCACCTGAAGCGATTATGGGAGGTTGTAGAACCATGTTTCTGCAGCTAGAGGGGTATGCACAATGTGGCGTCTGTGTGTTCACTTATGTTTTATATCTACCTACAACTTCGCGTACATGAATAACTTCGCGCTAATGATTAATATTACAGATTGGTACTTAACGCATAGACATAACATAAAGCAATATAACATGTATTCTTTCACATAATTAAATAAAAGGCATGCACAACGATATCAATAACAATAGAGAATGAACATATAAAGATACACAAAACTTCGTTAAATATTCTTCTTTATTAATAAGGATCTTCAATACATGCTCTTCCCTGACCTGCACACCCAGCTGCAGGTGGTCTACACACTTAGCTACAGACTCTTCAAGGCCTCCATGCACTCAGCTGTGGAGCCTTCCCCAAAAATACAAACTCAAGACAGAGAATATGAACAATCTATGCTTAGCTAGTTTTTCTTTTTTGACAAAGTATTACATCTTCTTTATATAGACTTTCTTACTACAAGACCACGGTCCACATACCATGGATCCAAAAAAACAATGGACTAATACCCGAAACCTGTTACAAAATAAGGGAATTTTGACCCACCCCAAAGCCCCTAAACACTGTGCGATGAATAGAACTTTGCTAGCTCCACACTCTCTGCTCCTCAAAATGCGGAGTCTTTGACCCAAAACTTGGACCAAGTTGGGTTGCACCCAACAGGCCCCCAACACTCACCCGTGACTCGTCTTGAGTCACTCAGCTATGGTTCCTTTAATTTTCGCTGCAATTCTGTTGTAGACTGCATTATATTGCTAGAATGTCTCTACCATTTGTTTCTCCTATTTGCGCACTTCCTCCAGCAATGCCTCTTTGGTTGGGTCAAAATCCTTCTGTAGTATTTTTGCCTCCATTTTCTTCAACTCTTTGAGCCTTTCATCCATTGCCTAAGATAGTTTAAGGGCGTCATCTTGCCACGACTGAGTCCTTGCTTACAAAATTTGCTCATTCCTCCGAAGATCATCTATCTGCTTTTGGAGGTTCTTCCCTTCAGTAATACTAGCAAGTTGCTGTAATATTGTTAGGGTATTTACAACTGCCAAGATTTTGTTGCACTGCTTCTTCTTCACATGTAATTCCTCCTCAATCTTTTGGAGGTTTGGATCTTCCTGCAATGAGGTCCAAATTTGCAACGTGTCATCCAATAATTTCCCGCAGTCCACCACTGTGTCAGAGATGCCTTTCAATGTTGCCTCTAAGTCTTTCTTCCTCTGCTCCCACACTTCTTGTGGCATGGCTGGCTACAACCTTATTTTTAGCTCTGATATCTTCCCTTTGAACTCGACTTTTATCTTCGCCAATGTATTCTTTAATTCCTTGATCATGAGGGCGAGCTTCGCCACCTTCTCTTCTGGTGGTTCCTCCTCACCGATCTTCACATCCGGGACTATGCTGTTATTTTCGATGGCTTTTTCCAACTATTGATACCGCTAACATGCCTCGTCTCTTTTCTTAGTCACCTGCTCCAGTTCCTTCTTCAACGCAACTTTATCCTTTTCCACCTGCATTGTCAAGGCCAAGGTTTGTTGTTCCCACTCTTGTAGTTCAGTTGTTAAGCTTTGATGGAATTTGTGCAACATATGAATGGGTAGTGCGACAATATTTATGCTGACAATATTCCATTCTTTGACTTGTTCTTTATCCTCCAGTGTGTACCACTGAAGTGCCCCAGCTGACACCTGCAAAATTCTAACGCCAAATTGCATTTCTATTCTTTTCTCTACTTGCAGTGGCCAAGTTATTTGTTTTGGTTCTTTTTCTACATGCGGTAACGCCTTTAGCTTCACAATGCCTTGTTGTACCTCAGCCAAGATCATTCTATATCGATAATAAATTATGTCCCAGGTCTCCACTGTGATTGCCTGGACCTTCTCTCTGATCTCGTCGATGTCCCCATTAGTGAAGACAAGCGCTTTTGCACCCTTGGACTTATCTGCTTTTTGATCTTTCCTCTTACCTGCCACAGTTGTTGTGTCTCTCCTTTTTACAATAAAAGGTGACTCCTTTGATACTCCTGCATCACTGCTGGGTTCCTCATGCTCATGCTCTGTTTCCTTTGTTTCTATCTCTACATCCTTTCCACCTATACCTGCATCCTGCGGGGTACCCTTCTCTGTTCCAACCGCTCCACCAGGTGGAGTCATACATTCTTTCGGCCATTGTTGTACTACAATGATTAGATCATCTTTAGTTACTAAGTATGCCAATGGGTGACATGTCCTAGTTGGGTCCTTCATTGCCTTCACATAGGCTCTGTGGAAGTTCGCTTTGAAGTCTGCAATGTGACCACACTACTTATATAAACTAGGTGACAACCTTGCATGTTGATTCACCACCATGTGTAGATCCATTTCCATCACCATGAAGAAAATCCTATTTTCTGTTGCACGTGTCGGTTCCTTAGTAATCCAGAGGGAAGCATACCTCACTGCTTCATAAACATCCACCTCGATAAATGGAAACTACGACTCTTCTGGCTCTTTCCACACAATTAATGCAATGAGAATTATCATCCAAGCATAGTGGAACATCTTCCCCTCTTCATGTGCTTATCTGCAATTTGTCAAAAATTCCTTGCACAGATAGGCAACCCAGTTAAATTGGACCCCTGCACTGCACTGTGCAGCCAAAGATACTATAGTTGTAGGCACCTCATTGGCCTTCAGTTCCTCATTATCTTATCTACCAAGATGTTCGAAATGAAACACACTCCTTGGTCATCAATGAAATTGATGTCATATCCCTGCGACTTCTTCACTAATTCGAAATTTTCCTTCATCATTTATGCCATCTCCTTGTCCTTATTATTGTGCACAAATTCTTCTGTGGGGCCTTTTCCTTGATGAGGCAATGCTGTGATTTTTCTGATTAACATCTCATCAATTAGGATCCTCATTCCTAGCCAAATGCATCAATCATGTACCAGTGCGAGGAGTTGTTGTGCACAGATTGTATTGGGTGTGCTTCTACCAAAGTGTGGCACATTCATCATATTCAAGAGGTCCACTCTCTACCATCCTACAACCCATTGGAACAACTCCAGCATCGTGACTCCACTTTCTAGGTATCGAACCTACTTCAAATATCTACTTGGTTCAAACTGAGGGTATTTGCTCTGATTGTTAAAGTCCCAGTGTTCCATCTTCAACTGGGGGATCTTCCCCAACACTTTGCCATCAAACAATACTTCCTCTGACAATAATGGAGTGTACATGGCAGCATTACCCTCCTTTTGTTCCTTAACTGGTTGGGCATTTGGTTTTCTTGGTGGCATATAAGGTGGGAGCACAACGAGAATCTCTTTGTCCTCTATTTCCATACATTGAAATTCGGCCTCCTCTTCACTATTATTGATATGCTGAGGCACCTTCTACTACATCGACTTCTTTCCTTTCTACACAGGCTTCTTCGCCTTATCTTCTTTTTTCTTCGTGTGGACTTCCTTCTGTGTTTTCTTCCTCGGGGATGTTCAGAGTTCCACCCTAGAGACCTTACCTGGTCTCTTCTCCTGCTTCTTCTATGGGTACCTTCTTTCTCAACAACCTCTGGCACCTTGGGGACATGGGTACCTTCGTTGCTTGTTCCTGCATAATACCTGCTAATCCTTTCTCTGCAAATACTCCAACAAGTTCCTCAAAAATCCTCTTAGACATACAATAGCTTTCTTCACACTTAGATGCAATTTATCAACTTCTCCAGACAAAAAAGTCTCAAATGTGGTGTGGGATATGTTTTTTATAACAAATTTGAATTCCAGTCTCATGATTGCTTCAATATTTTCTCATTTAATGTAGTTATAAGGCTAGATATAGCCAACTGTGCTTCATAAATTCTCCTCCTGAATCCCTTAACGACAATTTCCTTTTAACGGTAGCATTTTCCTTCTAATGGTCATATTTTTGGCCAAATTCAACGAACCTTTCCTCATGACGCAATCACCTTTTCTTTGTCACAGTTCCTTTAGACTTCGTCATACTCCTGAGTATCATGCAGTAATATTTCTTCAACGAAGTCCCTTTCTGTAGAGTAGTTTATAGTCTCCTTCCCACTTCCAACTGCAGGTGGCACTAAGTCTTCCTTCCCTTCAATTTTCAGCGCGATGTTCGAGGGACATAGTCATCCCTGTATATCTACAATCTGCTACCATTCACTCGTCTCGGAATCAACTGACCATTCAACTTCGCGAGCTGAATTGCACCACCATCAGTGATGTGCTTGATGATATATGGTCCTAACCAATGTGTTTTAAATTTTCTTGGGGACTTCATGAATTTGCTTTCATATAATAATACAAGATCTCCTTCCCAGAATGTCTTCTTCTTGATATTCCTGTCATGCCAATCTTTCTCGCTTTCTTTTTATACTTGCTGATGGAACCCTGCTATGAACCTGTTCTCTTCTATAGCTAGTATCTGTGACATTCCTTCCTTCATAATGTCCAGATCTTCCATGTCTGTGACAACTACAATTCTCAAACTTGGCACGATGTATTCCATAGGCATAACTGCCTCTTGTCCATATACCAACCTAAGTGGTGTCTGCCCTATAAATTTCTTGCAGGTTATTCTATATTCCCACAACACTGCGTGAATCCTTAAATCCCATTCATCTTTATTCACATTGCATACCTTGGTCAATGCATTCTCCGAAATATTATTGAAAGCTTCCACTGTTCCATTTTCCTGAGGATGATAAGGGGTGCTCTTCTGGTGGTAAACCTGAAATTCCTCAGTTAGTGCTTCAATGGTATTCTTATCAAATTCCCAATCCAATCCAAGCAACACAGGGTAGGGATTACTGTCATCTACAATCTCAATCACTTTGAAGTCAGTGGTAGTGTGCACTCCATCAATGTCTATTGTTATACCTGACAATCTTCCCAAAGGGACAATCTTTTGTTGGTTCACCATCTTCAGCTGGATAGTTGACCATTGTAGCTTTGGCTTACCCATCAATTCCTAAGTTTGCTTCGGCAAGACATTGCCATTAGATTCTAGATCCAAAATAAGCTGATCCATTTCGTATTCCCCAATATGCGTTGTAAGCCTCATTTCTCTTCCAGTTTGTTTCTTGTGCATATATAGATTATTCATAGTGCGCATCTCACTCTGTGGTACCTCTTTAGGAGCACAAGAGTCTATCAATTCTTGCAATCCCTCTACGACCTTCTGATTTCTCAACAACTTCATGCAAGTTTGTAGAAAAGACTTCAAAATATTCGGATCCACATCTTGTGTCGCAACCAGTACTATCTCGTAGTTATCCATTTGTGTCAGCTACGCGGTAGAAGTCAAGGCCCCATCATCCATAAAGCTTCACCTCGCCTCCATGAATACTTGATTTTCCTTTAGGATATCAAATGCAGGAGATTTTTCAGTAGCTTTCCTTACCCATATAGCTTCAGCTTCCTTTTTCACATTGGCTTTATCAGTTCTAGTTGTAGCTCCGTTTCTTGTTACAATGTCAATGCGTGGTTGATCCTCCCTTGGCTCAGCAGTCATCATTTGGATATTTGCTCCAGGTTGCTAGTTTCTTTTCTCCAATCTTCGCAATAAGGACGGGGCATTCTTCTATCACATGATCAAAAGACTTACAGTAACTACAAGTTGTTGTAGGGTTATGAAAATCTCTTGTGAAGTGTCCTTCCTATCCATAGTTATAATAGGTAATCTAGCCACATCCTCGACCATCTTCTCGTCCTCATCGTCGTCCTCGTCCTTGAAATCCTCCTCAACTAACGTGTTGGCCTATCTCCTCATGTGTATGTCCCTTAGCTTGTAGTCTATAAGCATCAGTAGTGCACTCCATCATTAAGTCATAACTTCAAAAAAATTTCTCATCATGGCCTACTCATCTACAAAAGTTACAAAACAGTTTCTTCGGGGTCTACACATACTTTTTTAATAGGTAGATATATTCATAGAGATGTTGGCCTCTCGTTCTACAAATCGCGCACCACAGAGCTAGGTTTACCGGATTAGGCGCTCCAGTTGCCAAATAATCTTTGAACATAGGGCATTGATCCTTATAATGACCCTCTGCTTTGCATTTTGTACACCATACTTCTGATATGATCTCTTTATCTTTCTTTAGATCCCGCAATTCCAAGGTCAAATTGGCTAGCTAACTATGTATTTGTTGTACTCCTGCATGAGTATCTCCAATCGACGAAGCTTCCAGCTTCACGACAATCTCCAATACTTCAGCTTGAGTCATGATCTTCTTCTGCATCAAAGGTACGCTAATGTGTGGCAATAGTGTGGCTATGAACCATTCCTTATGATGTTCTAGTGGTATATTAAAACTTACTTGACCCATTAACACCTTGGATCGCTAATCCAAATTCCACACAGATTCAGTTGTTGTATGTTTGATTTCTTTTAGCTCTGTGATGCACTGTGATTTTGATTTCGGCTTCTTGAATTATGATACCAATTCTTTCTTAATTTCATCCAATGAAGCAGTCAGGTTAGTCACAAAGTATTTCATTTACCAGGTTAGCGTTCTTTCTCGCAACAACGTGACAAGTTGTGCCTTATTTACATCATCACTAGTGATCTATCTTGCTGTCCATATTGCATCAACTACAAACAAAAAGTAATCAGGATCCTCTGGTCCCAGTCCTTTAAAAATAGGCAGCTTAATGTCATTGACCATTTTCCTTCTTAGGGGGCTAGGTGGGGTTGGGTGTGTAGGGGAATTATGGGGAGGGGGATGGGGTGTAAGGGGGGTGGATGAAACCATTTATTGGTTTAAGGGGGCTTGACTCAAGTTTAAAGTGTACTATGCACCAACAAAACTCTCAACCAATGGCCCTTTTGGCAACAACCTGCAAGCAGATCACAGTCTCACCTGAAGTGGTTATGGGAGGTTGCAGAACTAGTTTTCTGTAGCCAGAGGGATATGTGAGTTGTGGCGTCTGTGTATTCACTTAAGTTTTATATCTACCTACAACTTCGTGTACATGAATAACTTTATGCTGATGATTAATCTTACAGATTTGTACTTAACACATAGACATAATAGAAAATAGTATAACATGTATTATTTCGCATAATTCAATAAAAATCATGCATAACAATATCAATAACAATAGAGAATGAACGCATAAAGGTACACAATACTTCACCAAATCTTCTTCTTTATTAATAAGGATCTTCAATACATGCTCTTCCCTGACCTGAGCACCCAGCTGCTGGTGGTTAGCGCACTTAGCTACAAACTCTTCAAGGCCTCCGTGCACTCAGCTATGGAGCCTTCCTAAAAAATACAGACTCAAGACAGAGAATACGTGCAATCTATGTTTAGTTAGTTTTTCTTTTTTCGACAAAGTATTACATCTTCTTTATATAGACTTTCTTACTACAAGACCATGGTCCACATACCATGGATCCAACAAAGCAATGGACTAATACCCGAAACCCGTTACAACATAAGAGACTTTTGACTCACCCCAAAGCCCATAACACTACGCGATGAATAGAACTTCGCCAGCTCCGCGTGCTCCACTCCTCAAAATACGGAGTCTTTGACCCAAAACTTGGACCAAGTTGGGCTACGCCCAGAACTATGGTAACTTTTATTTTTAATTATTTTATGTTTTACAGTTTTTTTCACGATTTTAGTGAAATAATTTAAAAAAAATGATTTATTGTTATTAAAAATGCATTTTAAATTTCAAACAAATTTGAAATATGCCCAAATAAATTTCAAAATAGAAAACAATTAAACTATAGAACTCCAATAAATAAATAAATTAGGAACTTTAATTTGACATAATGAATATGATTGTTCATGGTGAGCCTCTATTAAATCAAATA
The DNA here is from genome assembly GCA_031772625.1 of Pinus tabuliformis. Classification (NCBI taxonomy): domain Eukaryota; kingdom Viridiplantae; phylum Streptophyta; class Pinopsida; order Pinales; family Pinaceae; genus Pinus; species Pinus tabuliformis. Next base: position 858,298,796 of record CM062812.1, on the reverse strand, counting down.
AGAAATTTTATTTCATTTTTTATTTTAAATTTAGATAAATTTATATTTAAATAAATATTTTTTAATAATAAATATAATAATTTGTTTTATAAAATTAATTGTACTTAAATAAAATATTTTAACTAAATTAAAAGTCCAAATATATATATATATATATTTTATTTATCTATTTATTTATTTATTAACCAAATATATATATAAATATATATATATGTAAAGTATAACATAACTATAATTATTATATATATACAACATAACTAGATATATAACATAGTTATAGTTATAACATTTCTCTCACACACACATATAACATTTAACATAGTTTTATAATTATTTAACATAATGTGCTCTTCATAATTTAACATAAGATGAGTGATGCTAAACAACTTTTTTAAGACTCGAGTTGATCTATAAATTGTAATTTTACTTAAAATTTTCATTACTCGTATTTGTAAAATTATGATGTACATGACAACTATATGTCTCTTAGTTCCCACCCTTATTAAATGTATTAGTTGAGTAATGATTTTGTAACTTACACTTCCTATATTCTTATTTAACTATATAACGAAACATAACACACACACACACACACACACACACACACACACATAGATCAACAATGCATCATTGATACCTACATTAAATATGATGATGAAAAGTGCATTTAAAGTTCAAATATATAAGCATTTTGACTCTTTTATAATTTGTACCTTACTGTTTAATTATATAGTGTTTCGTACCATAAACATTGTCTTCATGTGCTTCCACCTAGTACATGTCAAGGCCAAAATCAAACATTATAAGAACTTGTCTTATGGAGTATTTGGTTGGCATGAAGTTTTATTAGTTTTGCAAATAGGTTTATTTTAATTTTTTACATATATTTAAATATTTATGCTCTATGAATAAAATGCATTATTTATAAATGAGAAAAAGTGTGAGTTGGATTTTCAAGATTACATTTTTCGATTATATTTACATGGAACTCAATACTTAGGTTAATAATTTATCAAAATAGATACTCTATTTAGTTTAGGACTTTAGCGTAGATTATTCTACTTGAGTTTATAAATGGTTTTCTTGTCAACATTCCTTCCATGCCAACATTTTTTTCTTGGATCAACTTATCTGTATTATATGTAACTTGCAAAGCCATCTCCCATACACCCCCCAACCACAGCTCGTCGAAGTGTTGGGGGGATCTATTAGACATGGTCGAACTAGATCACGTAGCCATACTAGAGTGTCTATTCCAGTCATAGATCCTTGTTCCATCACAAGTTGGAGTTTAGAGGTAGTTTTTCTAACTTTGTTGATGATCTTGCTATAGATAGTGGACCTTATTCACCCGTTGCAGGTATACATCTTTCTTTTTAAATCTTCTTTAAGCTTTATGTGTTTATGTATTTCAATTGTCTTTAATTTTTAAGTCACCTTCAATTGATATGTTTGAATTTAATATATATGTTATTATGCTTCTAGTTTGTTATATATATATATCTATATATATATATATATATATATATATATATATATGTGTGTGTGTTTATGATTTTCTGACCCTCAATAGGGTGAAGTCAATGATCAAAGTGCAGTGTTAATCCCTCTATGGAATGACGTTATAATCAGTATCACAACTGAGGATGTTAGGGCCCAATTGACATGGATCACACTAGAGTTGGATAAAATATCTACTAGTTCACCTACTAGGTGTAGTTTGTCTCTGATGATGGATAACATCAACAAGTTGATCAAGACATACTAGAGTGCATGCCCACAAATCCACCTCTGATATTCCATACATAGGATTAAGAGGCTAGAGGCTAGAGGCTGACATACTTGGAAGGAAATGAAAGATGCCACCAAGAACATTGATATTCGTGGGGAGGTGTTTGAGATCCCTCAAGAATGTTGTGCTAGACATGTGTTGATGGTGCTGGACCTGCCAACATGTCAAGGGGATCTCCCTGGTAAGAAGTCCCAATTAGAACTTAGACCGTTTGGTGTAGGAGCCCCATCAATGGGTTGTAAGGTAATGCCTTGACCGTGATGTCGCACAGAGGCAAGTAAGATAACTCTGTCAATAGCAAAGGGGTGACTGATGCAGTGAGTCAAGGAAGGTGTATGAGAGGTTCCAACACTTCGAAGGGAGAGGAAGGTGAAAGTGAGTTCCAAGTTGAAAGGGATCAACCCCAACTCGACTAGGAACACACCACACAAAGGACATGCAAAGCTTCTGGTGGAGCAGTCCACTCGGATGCTGCAATCACAAAATGCAAGGTAAGATAACATGAATAGCACTCACAGATCAGTCCGAGATGCGTGTGACAGTTGATATAGAAAGGGTCAATTGAAAGGTCTGTCTGATGTCTGGTAGAGCAGTCGACATGGACGATGACGACATTAACAACATATGCAACACATTAACAACAAGATTCATATAATTGCATGTGAATTAGTTCATACACAAGTACGTAAGTTAAACAACACATATCATTAAAGAAACCGGAGCAATCCAGCTACAATAACAGCATATGCATGAAAACATGCTGGCTCTTATTATATAATTAAGTGTAAGTCACAATCAAACAATACATCCATGTAAACCTGCTATCCCCAACAATGGAATGTTACAGCCACATCCGCCTGCTCCTCCAAAGAGATGTACTATCTCTGTGCAGTGGAGAAGACAAGACGCGTTACAATACTCTCCAAGCCTTCTTTAAGATAGTCTTAGTAGAAGCTTGGTTGACCAAAAGCCTATACAATGAGTTATGAGGGACTATTTATAGCAAAGGGTGGGGTGACCCTTGAGATTCCCCTTTGTGATAGTTCAAATAACCTCATGACTCTTCACCTACTCTATGAATGTTACATCCAACTGTTGACACTTAACTTACACTTGACATGACTCAACATTAGAATGTACATGTACTCATGTGAGACAACGGGGCTTGAGCAACCCTTGCAAAACATCACTGACACTTGGTCCGCTGTGGTGAGACCAACTCTTTGACATGGTTATGATGGTGAAGTTGGTGAGTTGATGCCAAGCTTGGTCGTCCATGATGGTGTGCATGCACCTCATGTTGACATCTTGCTGAAGCAAACTCCTGCTTTCATTGCAATCGGTGCATTGGTTCAGCCCCTTCTCCAAATCATCTACTAACATGCACATGGTCTTCTTCGGTGCGGCCGAATCGGCAAAACACTGATCCATAGTGTCTATTATGATCTTCAAGTGTGTGCTGGTGGTCATGCACATCAAATTGTTGAAGTACGCATTTGGCTCTAGTTGGAATTGCTTCTTGTCTTTGCCTTGGTGAGTGTGTTGAATGGGTTGGATTGCATGCATGCGCACAATGACATGCATGCTGCTGAATCCCTTGCATGTGATCAACCACACTTCTCACCATGTTTGCTCCATGTTAGCTACTGGGATGGATCTTTAACTTGTCTGGGCGCAATTTCATCCATGAGTGCACGTTACGCCCACTGTTGTTCCTGTTCCTGCTGCAACTCATTCATTTGTCTATGCATCTTCATGTTCTTCCTGAGTTGATACTTCAACACATGCAACTCCTTCTTTGTTCCATCTTCTTCCTTCGAATGATATTCATGTCGCATTGTCACTTCATAGCTGGAGTCTCCAAAGTTGCTTTTGTCATCAATGGACTTGCTTGAGCTTGCAACCTTGTTCCGCCTCCATGTTTTCAACAACTCTCCTCTCGCATTCATTGCATTTGGTATGCTGTCTTTAGCTGCTGTTCATGATGCTGCTCGCCGTGATGTTGCTACTGTCACATCTTGATGTTCTTGTCTACGAACAATTTAATGTCTTAATGCGTGGGCAAGTCCATGGACACTTGCTTGACTGCATCCCCAAGCATGCTCTGAATGGTGTCTTTGTCTCTGCTCTCCTGGAAACCATTGTACCTGTACTGCTGAGAGGTAGATGAACACCTGTGATACCTGGAGATATGGCAACACTCATGGCAAGAAATCTGCCAGTTGAAAACTAAAATGAACATGAGAACTGACTGGTAACATACTTGGGTGAATGATCATGAAGGTTGCGCAATTTCGGGCGGGAGACCGTCTGCCAAGACTTCACAAGGCACAGTCCAGGCTACTGGGAGACTGATTGACTAGTAGAACTGTGCAATACACAGTCCAGTCTGGTTGTTGACTGCTGGAATTGTGTAGTGCACAATTCCAGCTGGGAAGGACTACTGGCCTAGGGACAGATTTGCGCAATTTCTTGGGCCAAGCAACCACTGTCCTCTAGAAATGCGCAAAATAGTTCTAGAGGCGAATGTTAGGTAGCAATGCACAAATATGGAGAGGAGGGTGAGCCTTCCTTCCCTTGATTGTGCAATGTAGTCTTGGTGAAGGTAGAGTACGGGCCAAGGTTGGCTCGACTCGCCAACGGGAAAATGAAAGCAACTAAAATAGTAAATTCATGGCGGCACTAAGTGACAGCAGAAATGATTGACAGTGCATGCAAAACATGAATGAAATATTTAGGAAACAGATCAACATGCATGTGGGTGAGGCAGTTCACCAGTTGGGAGAACGTCCATGCAAAACAGTTTCATGCATGTGACAATAGTGATATCAGAGTTAGGACAAGCTAGAATACATGTAAACAACAACAGGCATTCAAATAAATCAAGAAAACAACACTCACAAAAGCGAATACACAAAAAGCAATAGAAATGCAGCACAAGGCATGGGAACCGAGCTTACCCCAAAATAGCTGAGCTCAATGTGCTAACTGCTCCTAGATGTGATGTGGGATGTCAGATCTACAAGGTTGATGTGAGGAATGAGCTGTGCAGCATCTGGTTGATGGGTTTTGATAGCATCGAGGTTGTGATGGGCATGTCACAAATCTAGGGGAAGTGACACTTGGAGGGAGGTTTCTGAATTGTTCCTTGCATGTAACCTCCAACTGCTAAGCATAGATCCCTAAAACAAAGGATGCCTTTGCATGCTGCCTTGGGAAAAACAACCCATGCATGCAAGTCTGTTTTGCTTAGTCCCAGAGGGAACCAGTCAACTCAACTGCACATGTAAGAGACTGCTTGACTGTTGGAGAAAAATGCACATTTTTGGCTAGGAGCTTGGCTGGCTACTGAAGAGATTTGCACAATTTCTGGGCTGAGCAGCTGACTGCTGCCCAGATTTGCACAAATCCTGGGTTGAACAGCCTGCTGCTGGGAAAATTTGCTCAAATCCTTCTGGGAGGGTTAGCTGGTAGGATTGCGGAATCTTGGAGCCCAGAAGGCTGTCAGAGAGGATTACACAATTTATGGAGGGAAGGCTGGTTTCCATCCAGAAATGCAAAATTTTCAAGGGGAAGCTTCTCAACCTATAGCTAGACCAAGTCCGGGTGAGCATCCTGTTAAGGGAAAAGATCAAACTGTGATCAACAGGCTGCCTTTGAGCAAGAAAGACACTGAAGCTTGAGGACTTGATGAAGCAAGGCAAGTTGTTGTGAAGGTTTGTAGGGAGGATCCAAAATAGGCTAAGGAAAAATTTTGGACAGTGGTTGTAGCCACTACAATAGTTGGCGACACACTGGTAGAACTCCATCTCTCTAAATGGACCTTGTTCGTGAAAAGCAAGTCTAACAGCTCCAGAAGTATTGTTCAGCTCTCAGCTCATCTTGGCTTCACACTAGCTTGATTGTAAGATGTGGCATCTGCCAGACTCTTGGATGATTGACACACATTCCAAGCCAAGGCAACACAATTGTTTTGATAAGGGTTGAGGGGTATATAAGTGCACAAGCATTATAGTCGTCAGTGTCTAAGTTTCATCTCTGTTGTTTCTCCACTGCTAGCATGCCTAGACAGCACCCTGGTGGAGTCATATAGGAACACAAGCATGGATCTACTGCCAGCGAGCTTGGTCAGTACCCTGATGAAGTTACTTGCATCAGCTCCCTATGTAGGAAGCCTTTCTCTTCTTTTGCCTTATTCATTTTTCATTTGAATTTTTTGACTTTTCATTTTTTTTTCATTTTTCACTGTGCATAGAACTTATTCATTTCAGAGGTGGAAGAGGGATCCCGACTTATTGAGAGTAGAAGAGGTTGTTCTAGTAGAGAAGTAGTTAATTGTATCTCTGACGTGCCTATTAAGGTTTCCCCCCTTACCTTACTCTACTTGACTGAGCTGACAAGGGTTAACCCAAAAATAATCGATTAGAGAAGGTGACACTAGTTAGTGCGCAAGCGTTGTGTTTACACCAAGGTTCACTTTGAACAGTATGCATTTTCCTTTGACGTATCATGGATAAAAGTAACAAGCTCATCATACAGAGGCAGGATGACAAATAACCAAGTAGTGATAGTTGTACATGCCCTCTTGTACTTTACCCAAATCGCTTCAAGAGTCATACATGGTTTCATGAAAAACTAACCTATGAATGAAACAAGCAAATGAACTAACAATCAACAAAGCAAAGCAAGAGCAGAAGAAAAAATGAAAGCGAAGCAAGTAAAAAAACAAGCAAGCAAACAAACAAGCAAACAAAGCATGTAAGAAAACAAACATGCAAGCAAAAAACTGAAAGAAAACACTACTCCTACTCCTACACTAACAATACATGGGCCTGATCACGTGAAGTGATACTTCCAATGCAGCCACCAACGCATTGGTAGACCCATGTTGGTGAAGGCTTGGTCTGCGAACAACATAGTTGTGCGAACTAGCAAACAAGAAAGATATAATAGTGAAGATAGCCACACTTCGTGTTTCAAAATGCCCATGGGACATAAGTGAGTGCATGTGCATGACGGACAGGCCGTGGACTTATCATGGTGTTGTGTGACACTATGTGCAATTTTGAAGCAAAAGCATACTCTTGACTGAGACATACAAGCAAACGAAAGAAACAAAGATAACTTGCGTCGTGCACGAGTGCTTGGAATGTAAGACTCCTCTAATGCATGAGCAATGGGATCATGCAATTCGAGTGGAGGAAGTGTGATTTGTGTGTGAGATAGATCTTTAATGCATACATACGAGTGATGAGAAGCCTTGGGTGATTGAACAGTTTCATGATCGAAATCGAGACTAACCCTAAGAGAATGAGGACCTGACATAACCATCAGCTTGGGCTGAAGTGCCTCAATAGTCTTAGGTGTCTCAACTTCATCATCATGTAGATCATCATAAACCGGTGGCTTCAAAAGATCAGACATAAGGGCTTAGACAGAAGGGAGTCATCCTTCACTGAGTGTTGATGTTCAAGCTCTCACTCATACTCTTCATGAATGACAATGCATGTTGGTTGTGCAACACCAACTTCCTCAGTGGGTTGTTCCTCATTCTCAACAAGTGAATAGTCTGGAATGGACGAACATAAGACAACATCATCCGGAGGAACACCTGAGTGCGAAGAAGAAGGTTGAAGAAAAGAATGCATATGGGAACTCGAAGGACACAACCAACTCTGCGCGAAAATTGAGTGGAGTGATGTTGGGAGGGTGTGAAGGATGAACAAATGTGCGAACATGATCCTCAGAATCACTGGGCGATGGTGGAACTGTTGAATGAGAGGGAGGTGGACAGTCTGTTGAGAGAGTGCCTGCTCCTGCATGGGATTACGCAGTTCCATCAACGAAGAAGGTTGAGCGAGGCTTGACATCAAGCTTCCTCTTGGGAAGGGTAGATTTCTTAAGACAATACTTGAACCAATCCTAGAGATAACCAAACTTCATCTAGCTCCTCGGAGCCTGAAACTAAAAGTCACAGAAGCACTACCAAAAATCAATAACGGATTCATGCAAATACCTCCATTGTTGTAACAGTTTCTGGTCAAGATGGTCTGGATCAAAATGATAGAACGTGTCTTCAATAAGATCACAAAAGTGCTCACATGAGTGCACAGTGTCAGCAAGTGGGCTGAGCACCCAATGAAATGGAGATTCATGAAGTGTGTATGTGAGCAACATCCCAGCCTGTTCATCAGTAAACTCATCTTCCTAATAAATCATGGAAATAAAGATATGTAAGTGCTCAGGCCAGGCAACTTCGCCTTCACCATCATACGTGTGAGTGGACAAGAGATTGAAAAGCTTCCCCGAGATGGAGACATATTCACGATTCAAAAAACACCTCGAGGGAAGAAGAATACAAGACTCCATGAAAGATATGCAAAGGTTCAAAACTGGATTAGAGGACACTTCTTGTCATTAGGCCCTCCTTCTAGTGCTAGAAATGTTGACGTCGCTAGACCCACCAACATGTCAAGGGGATCTCCCCGGTAAAAAGTCCCAATTAGTCCTTAGACTGTTTGGTGTAGGAGTCGCAATAGTGGGTCGTAAGGTAATTCCTTGACTACGATGTCACACAGAGGCAAGTAAGATAACTCTGTCAGTAGCAAGGGTGTGACTAATGTAGTGAGTCGAGGAAGGTGTATGAGAGGTTCCAACAATTCAACGGGAGAGGAAGGTGAAAGCGAGCTCCAAGTTGAAAGGGATTAGTCCCAACTTGGCTAGGAACACACCACACAAAGGATATGCACAACTTCTGGCAAAGTAGTTGACTTGGATGTGGTAGTCACAACATACAAGGTAAGATAACACAAACAACACTCATAGATCAGTCCAAGATGAGTGTGATGGTTGATATAGAAAGGTTCAATTGAAAGGTCTGTCTGATGTCCAGCAGAGCATTTGACATGGACGGTGACAACATTAACAACAAGATTCATATAATTTCATGTGAATCAGTTCATACACAAGTACATAAGTTAAACAATACATATCATTAAAGCAACCGAAGCAGTCCAACTACAATAACAACATATGCATGAAAACGTGATGGATCTTATTATATAAAGAAGTGTAAGCTACAATCATACAATACATCCATGTAAATCTACTAGCCCCAATAGTGGAACATTACAGCCACATCCATCTGCTCCTCCAAAGATATGTACTAGCTCTGTGCAGTGGAGAAGCCAAGGTGCGTTACAATACTATCCAAGCCTTCTTCAAGATAATCTTAGTAGAAGCTTGGATGACCAAAAGCCTATACAATGAGTTATGAGGGACTATTTATAACAAAGGGTGGGGTGACCCTTGACATTCCCCTTTGTGACAATTCAAATACCCTCATGACTCTTCACCTACTCTATGACTGTTACATCCAACTGTTGACACTTGACTTACACTTGACATGACTCAACATTACAATGCACATGTACTCATGTGAGACAACATGGCTTGAGCAAGCCTTGCAAGACATCACTGACACTCGGTACGTTGTGGTGATACCAACTCTTTGACATGCTTGTGATGGTGAAGTTGGTGAGTTGATGCCAAGCTTGGTCGTCTGTGATGGTGTGCATGCACCTCATGGTGACATCTTGTTGAAGCGAACTCTTGCTTTCATTGCAAGTGGTGCATTGGTTCAACCCCTTCATCCAACTTGTCTGCTAACATGCGCATGGTCTTAGTAGGTGCGGCTAAACCGGAATCCCTTACATGTGATCAACCACACTGCTCACCATGTCTTCTCCATGTTAGCTATTGGGATGGATCTTTAACTTGTTTGGGCATAGTTTCATCAGTGAGTGCACGTTACGCCCACTGTTGTTCCTGTTCCTGTTGCAACTCATTTGTCTGTCTGTGCAACTTCATGTTCTTCCTGAGTTGCTGCTTCAGCACATGCAACTCCTTCTTTGTTCCATCTTTTTCCTTCGTGCGATCTTCATGTCTATGATTAATTCATTGGAGCTTGGGGCCAATTCCCCCACCATAACCAAGTCCCCATTTACTTTGAAAAGCATATATATGTAGATATTATGCTACATATGAAGCTAGATTACAGTAACCCCAGATCTTAGTCTTATGGATCTGATTTGGGATGTAGTTATGAACGTGTTGGGGCTCATAAGTATCCTACACACGTAGCACCACCTTTAAAATTTTTACTACAACCATTTCAAAGTGTGGTATGGCCGACAGAGCTAGATCAGTGATCATAAATTGGTGTTGAGACTAGGCATACATTCGAGATAGCATGCAAAGGACATTGGCCATTGCACATGTCACATTGCATGGAGAGATGAAAAGACCACCTTCGTTGCCTCGTGGCCCACCAGTTTAATTACATGATGATTCATATCTAAAGAGTCTGGGGCATAACCAACTTTTGTCATATGAACATACATGTTGTGATACCATTTGTGACACTTGGAGGGTGCAAGACCCACATGACACAGATGAGGTAGATATATATGAAACATTTAACTCTTGCAGTCAAATTTTACATTATTTACATTAATAAGTTTGTATCAGATTGCATTTATATTAATAATTTCATGATAACATGCACACACAACCCAGCTACAAAGATGAGCTTATGAGGTCATCTGAGGGGGCAGTTGACTAGCCAAAGTAGTCTCATCTAGTGCCTGTTTCCATGGCTTGTTGAAATTTGGTACCGGAGGACAGGTGGTTCCCTAAGGCTTTGATCTTTGGCCTAGGGAAAAGTGTCCAAAAGAATTTAATTTTTATCCTAAAGTAACTTTATAATTTTTTATAAAGTTAAATCTAATTTGAAAGTGACTTTAAGTGATAAAGTTACCAAGTCTAATTTTAAAGTGACTTTTATAAAGTCAATGAAAAATTAGAAAGGAAAAGTGACTTTGGAAATAAATGACTAAGTGGGTCTTTATTAAAGTGGGGTGAATTAAAAAATAGAAAGTGAGATTTAAATGAGCATTTAATCTCAGCCATTGATCTAAATCTATTTCAGCCATTGGATTTAGGAATCACCCAAAAGTCATTTAGGGTTGGGTTAAGGGAGGAAAAGGAGGAAAAGATCATTCATTCTTTCATGAGCAGATTGGGAGAAGGAGAGCAAGAGAGCAAAGGAGATTTCTGGACAAGGAGGAGAAAGAGGCAGCAGTTTGGCACACATACCAAGGCAACAGTTCAGCAAATCCGTACAGCTCAAAGAACAAGCAGAAAAATGCAGTTTTTGTGAGCAAAACAGTGGAAAAATTGATTTTCAGCACGAATATCGAGGAGGCGATTTTCTGCACGATTTTCGAGGACTATCCGTACAAGTCCGTACGGCCATACGTACAGTTCGTACATCCGTACAGTCCGTACGGTCTGTACAACACGTTCAGCCATTTTCCAGATTGTCTGTTAGCTGAAAAACAGATAAGTTTGCTTGCTGGAAAAATTTCTGTTTTGCTGATTTTTGCTGAAAAATTTTCTCTTTGTAAAAAGGCATTTTCCAGAAATAAAGAAGAGCTCTCAAACTGGTTTTCCCCAAGAGTTGTAGGGGGTTTTTCCAGGGTCAAGTTGACCAAAAATATCAGTGTTTTAATGACTGTTTTTGATTGCTGATTTTTAATTCTGCAATTTCCAGCATTCTGAAAAATTTCCAGAATTTGTGTTTTCAGCAATATTTTTTTTTTTTCAGTCTGTTAAATGTATGGTTATGGGAATGGGCATTTAACTACATGGGAGAAATAAGGAGAAACTGAAAAACAGGGTGGGAAAACAGAAAATTTTACATGGTATCAGAGCTTGAGTGCTGAAGGGCAGTTTGGGACAGCAAAAGAAAAAAATACAGCTGCTGATTTTTTCACTTAGAAAATTCCAGCAAGATGATTTTTCATAAACAACAGTTTTATCTTTACCACAGCAGTGCTATTTTTCAGTTTTAGGACAACAAGATGTCATTGGGATTGAGGGTGGATGATAGGTTGGATGGGCATACAAATTACAGCGTTTGGAAGGAGAGAATGCAGAGTATCTTTGAGGAGGCAGAAGTCTGGGATATCATGGTGCATATAGCACAACACCCTATTGTTGTGCCTACTGATGCTACTCAGTTCGCAGCTTATAATAGAAAGAACAACAAGGGTAAGAGGCTGATTCTAGACGGAATCAAAGACCATTGCATTCCTCATGTGAGAGGAAAGAGCAATGCCCATGAGATGTGGACAACATTGTCCAATCTCTACCAGAGTACCAATGAGAACCGGAAGATGGTCCTGAAGGAGAAGCTGAAGAACATTAAGATGGGGAATGATAGTGCAGCTGGATATCTCACAAAGATTACCAATGTGAGAGATGAGTTGGCAGCGATTGGAGAGGCCATTCCATCCACTGAGTTGGTGCGTATTGCAGTGAATGGCCTCCCCGTTCATGGTTGAACTTTGCTGATGGGGTTTGTGCACGTGAGACCCTTCCCACATGGGAGAGGTTTTGGGATGATTGTATTCAGACAGAGATCAGGAAAGGACAGCTTGGGGCAGCCAAACCAGTTGAGCAGGATGAGGACGTAGCACTGGTGGCAGGAGGCAAGAAAGGCAAAGGGAAAAAGCAGGCTTCCACAAGCGGTGGTGGAGGCAAAGGCAAAGGTAAAGGTAAACAGGGTAACTCACAGAAGGACTATTCCAAAGTGAAGTGTTGGAATTGTCAGAAGATGGGACACTATGCAGTTGTGTGTCTGGAGAAGAAGAAGAAGAAGGGGAAGAACCAGGATGTGGTAGCTTCAGCTGAGATTGAGGACTTTGCAGGTCGTTTTGACCGGGAGTTTGCATTCACTACATGTGAGTCCTCTAGTGCAGGATCACTTGCCACAAAGGTTCAGAGGGAGCATGCTTTTCCCTCGATTAGTGGAGCATCTACAGGTATCTGGTATGTGGACAGTGGGGCTTCACGTCACATGACAGGAGTCCGGGAGTACTTCTCAGAGCTTTCAGAGAGTGGCACTGATATTGAGGTAGTACTCAGTGATGACAGAGTTGTTAGAGCAGTCGGGGTGGGTACACTGACATTTCAGAGGGAGTCCAGACCTCCCTTGAAAGTGTCAGATGTTCTTTATGTTCCAGGGATGAGGAAGAACCTCATATCCGTCTCAGCTTTGGAGGACAGAGGATATGAGGTACTGTTCAGGGGACGACAAGTGTTGATGTATCCCAGGGGCACTCCAGCTGATTCAGCTAGAGTGATAGGTGTACGCCATGCAAAGGTGTACAAGTTTGCATTCCAGCCCCTTTTGGCATTGAGCAGTAGTACCGACAGCAGAGCTAGCAGTTCTGAGCTGTGTGAGATTTGGCACCGCAGGATGGGACACATGTATCATGGAGCCTTGAGGACATTGCGGGAGATCACCACAGGTGTGCCAGATTTCAGTACTGATCACTTTGATACTTGCAGAGGTTGTGCAATGGGCAAGTTTGCCAAATTCCCTTTTCCCAGCAGTGACAACAGAGCGACGGGGATACTTGATTTGATTCATTCCGATGTGAGCGGTCGGATGTCTCATGTTTCCTTGAGTGGATATGAGTACTATGTCTTATTCATTGATGATCACTCCAGGAGGACCTGGATTTATTTCTTGAAGACCAAGAGTGAGGTCTTCAAGTGGTTTCAGGAGTTCAGAGCTCTTGTGGAGACTCAAACAGGTCGAAAGATCAAGTCCCTGAGGTCGGACAATGGAGGAGAGTACACCCTTGGAGAGTTCGTTGACTATTGTGTGGAGGCAAGCATTAGGAGGGAGTTCACTGTTCCTTACAACCCCCAGCAGAACGGGGTTGCGGAGAAGAAGAACAGATCCATCATAGGGGCTGCCAAAGCCATGTTACATGATCAGGGGTTGCCATTGTTCTTGTGGGTAGAGGCCTGCAACACAGCTGTTTACTTGTAGAACAGGAGTCCGCATCGTGCCTTGGGGCACATGACTCCGGAGGAGGCTTTCTCTGGGAAGAAGCCTGATCTTGGTCATCTTCATATCTTTGGATGCATTACATACTCCTATATACCCAAGGAGAAGAGGACCAAACTAGAGCCCACCGCAGAGAAGGGTATCTTTGTGGGCTACAGTGAGACCTCAAAGGCCTTTCAGATTTACATTCCTACACAGAGGAGAGTTGTTGTCAGACGGGATGTGAAGTTCGAGGAGGACAGGGCCTTTAGGAGGTCACGGGAGTTAGAGTATCTGGATCAGCCAGACCCTCAGCAGCAGTTGAGTCATTCACAGGGATCCAGTGGGTAAGGATCAGGAGGATCCGGAGGTACATCTATGAGGATGTCAGGTCCATCAGTGAGCAGTGGCTCGCCGAGCCAGAGGGGTGGTACTTCGAGCAGTTCATAGAGCAGTTCACTAGGGAGTCCACTGATGGACAGTTCACACGGTACCTCAGCTTCTACAGGTTCAGGTGCAGACAGGAGGACAGTAGACAGACAGTCAGGAGTTCAGGCTACTGATGGTGATGAGGAGGAGGAGTTTCATTCTCCTATGGGAGAAGCATGCTCAGGGAAGAGGAAGCCCAAGTGGCTTCAGGACACCTTGAGATATGCCACATCTGTTGCTGAGCCGAAGAGGCCGGTCAGAGAGAGTAGACCACCTGAGAGGTTTTGTAGCTATATGGCGATGGTTACCAGCATCCTTGACTCTGAGCCTTCTAGCTATGAGGAGGCAGCTAGCCAGCAGGTCTAGAGAGAGGCCATGCAGGAGGAGTATTCTTCTATCATGAAGAATGATGTTTGGGAGGTGGTGCCGAGGCCTAAGGGAAAATCCATGGTTACTTCCAGATGGCTTTACAAGGTAAAGCATGTTGCAGATGGCAGCATTGAGAAATTCAAAGCGAGGTTTGTGGCTAGAGGGTTCTCCCAGGTAGAGGGAGTTGATTATGAGGAGACCTTCGCTCCCGTGGCTCGATATACTTCGATACGCTCCATTATATCGATAGCAGTAGAGATGGGTTGGAAGATCCACCAGATGGATGTGAAGACCGCATTTCTCAATGGCTTCATACAGGAGGAGGTGTACACTGAGCAGCCACAGGGCTTTGAGGTGCATGGGAAGGAGTCCCATGTGTGTAGATTGAAGAAGGCCCTTTATGGCCTGAAGCAAGCTCCCAGAGCTTGGTACTCCAGGATAGATGCATACTTGCAGGGGATGGGTTTCACAAAGAGTGAGGCAGATCCGAACCTTTACTTTATTGTGATTGGTGAGGAGCCTCTCATTCTGGTGCTGTATGTGGATGACTTGATCATTACAGGTGCAGAGAGACTCATAGAGCACTGCAAGAGAGATCTTGCGGCGGAGTTTGAGATGAAGGACATCGGCTTGATGCATAACTTTTTGGGTTTGGAGGTGTGGCAGGAGGAAAGGCATTTCTTCCTGGGGTAGGGGAAGTATATTGTGGACATCCTTAGCAGATTCCACATGGAGGATTGTAGACCCATGTCGACACCGATGATCACCAACTGGAAGAAGCTTCATGCTTCGGATTCCGAGTTGGTGGATCCCACATTGTACAGGCAGCTAATTGGTTCCTTGATGTATTTGGTCAACACTAGACCAGACATCTGTTTTGCAGTCAACACGATGAGTTAGTTTATGTGTGAGCCTAGGAAGGTTCACTGGGTGGCTGCAAAACACATTTTGCGGTACTTGCAGGGGACAGTGGATTATGGTCTGGACTACAGGCAGGGAGATGGAGTGAGATTGGCAGGATACACTGATTCTGATTGGGCAGGTTGTGCTTCTGATAGGAAGAGCACTTCAGGGTGTTGTTTTGGGTTGGGTTTAGCAGTAGTGTCATGGTTCAGCCGGAAGCAGTAGTCAGTAGCACTGAGTTCAGCAGAAGCAGAGTATATGGCAGCCAGTCTAGCTAGTTGTGAGGCCATCTGGCTTCGCAAGATGTTGTTTGGCTTATTTGGTCAGCCGTTGAGACCTTCAGTGATTTACTGTGATAATCAGAGTTGCATTAAACTCACGGAGAATCCAGTATTTCATGACAGGTCAAAGCATATCGGGATCAGATATCATTTCATCAGAGACTATGTTCAGAAGGGAGCTGTGAAGCTTGAGTATATTTCCACTGATGAGCAGGTTGCAGATATTCTTACCAAAGCGTTACCACGGGGCAAGCATGTCTACTTCAGAGACAAGATGGGTGTGGTGAGGAACACCTTCCTCGGTAAGAGGAAGTGTTGAAATTTGGTACCGGAGGATAGGTGGTTCCCTAAGGCTTTGATCTTTGGCCTAGGGAAAAGTGTCCAAAAGAATTTAATTTTTATCCTAAAGTAACTTTATAATTTTTTATAAAGTTAAATCTAATTTGAAAGTGACTTTAAGTGATAAAGTTACCAAGTCTAATTTTAAAGTGACTTTTATAAAGTCAATGAAAAATTAGAAAAGAAAAGTGACTTTGGAAATAAATGACTAAGTGGGTCTTTATTAAAGTGGGGTGGATTAAAAAATAGAAAGTGAGATTTAAATGAGCATTTAATCTTAGCCATTGATCTAAATCTATTTCAGCCATTGGATTTAGGGATCACCCAAAAGTCATTTAGGGTTGGGTTAAGGGAGGAAAAGGAGGAAAAAATCATTCATTCTTTCATGAGCAGATTGGGAGAAGGAGAGCAAGAGAGCAAAGGAGATTTCTGGACAAGGAGGAGAAAGAGGCAGCAGTTTGGCACACATACCAAGGCAGCACTTCAGCAAATCCGTACAGCTCAAAGAACAAGCAGAAAAATGTAGTTTTTGTGAGCAAAACAGTGGAAAATTTGATTTTCAACACGAATATCGAGGAGGCGATTTTCTGCACGATTTTCGAGGACTGTCCGTACAGCCGTCCGTACAATCCGCACGATCCGTACATCCGTACGTCCGTACAGTCCATACATCCATACGGTCCGTACAACAGGTTCAGCCATTTTCCAGATTGTCTGTTAGCTGAAAAACAGATAAGTTTGCTTGCTGGAAAAATGTCTGTTTTGCTGATTTTTGCTGAAAAATTTTCTCTCTGTCAAAAGGCATTTTCCAGAAATAAAGAAGAGCTCTCAAACTGGTTTTCCCCAAGAGTTGTAGGGGGTTTTTCCAGGGTCAAGTTGATAAAAAATATCAGTGTTTTAATGGTTGTTTTTGATTGCTAATTTTTAATTCTGCAATTTCCAGGAT